>JAJTUV010001978.1:0-536275 GCA_021653895.1 Mastomys natalensis
AAAGGGCAATAATTGGCACTCACATATCCCGTGTTCCCCAACACCTCTGTAATAGAACTGCAAATCCACCCCGCATGGGGAGAAACAAAGGGTTTGTACCTTGGGGGAAATAGGGCCCGTTTTCCATGGAAAAAAATTCCCTAGATTATAGAAAAGAATCTACTAAAAACCAAATTTGCTAGTAGAGCATAATTCCTTATTAAAATGCTAAATCTTAAATTTTGATACCCAAAGGGGAATTGTAGCTACCATCCCTGAACAAAAAAGACTTTTTCTTTAAAGCCATTAGAAATCCCCATTAAAATACCAACTCAATTTTTTTAAAAAGAGCTAAACGAGAAATTCTCAAAATTTTTTTGGGGTTTTAAAAAAAAAAACCCCCGGGGTAGCGAAAACCTTTTTCCCAAAAAATAAAAAAAACTTTTGGAGGGGAAATTTCCATCCCTGACCTCAAGCTGTAAATACAGAGCAATAGTGGGCAAAAAAATGCCTGGGATTTGGGGGGAGAGGGCAGGGGGGAAGATAAGTGGAATACAGTTGAAGACCCAGAAAAGAACCCACACAACATGGTCATTTGATCTTTTTAAAAAAGGAGTAAAACCATTCAGTGGAACAAGGACAGCATTTTTAACAAAAGGTTCTGGTTTAACCGGAGGGGCAACATGGGAGAAAATGCAAATGGATCCATTCCCATCTCCTTTTACAAAGCTCAAGTCCAAGTGGATAAAGGACCTTCACATAAATCAGAAAAACAAAAATGAAACTAATAAAGAGAAAAAAGGGGGGGACCCTCGAATACCTAGGCACAGGGGGAAAAGTTTTCCCGAACAGAAAAACCAAGGCTTATGCTCTAAGGGGTCAAGAATTTTACAAATGGGACTTCATAAAATTGCAAAGTTTCTGTAAGGCAAAGGACAAATGTCCAAAAGGGGAAAAAAAAGCAAACCAACAATTGGGGAAAAAATCTTTTAACCAATCCCACATCTAATAGAGGACTAATATCCAATATAAAACAAAGAACTCAAGAAATTAGACTCCCAGACAAACCCAAAAAACCCTAGGAAAAAATTTTGGGGGACGGGCTAAAAAAAGAATTCTCAAATGAGGAAATGTGAATGGCCGAGAAGCACCAAAAAAAATTTCAGCATCCTTGGTCATCAGGGGAAAAGCAAATCAAAACAACCCTGAGATTCCCCTCACACCAGTCAGGGAAAGGCTAAGATCAAAAACTCAGGTGATAGTAAAATGCTGTCCCAGGAGGGGAAAAAAGAGTTGAAAAAGGGTTTAAACACCATAGGAAAAACAATATCAACCAACCAGAGCCCCCAGGGGGGCTAAAACACCAGCCCCGGGAGTGCTTAGGGAAGGGCCCATGGGTCCCAAACTATATATGCAAGGGACTAATAAAAGTGGGGGAAGAGGGCCTTGGTCCCATGAAGGCTGATGTTGTGGGGGGGGATTCGAGGGTGGGGGGGTGAGGTGGTGGGGTACGGGGGGGGGTAGGGGGGGGTACACCCCCAAAAAAGCAAAAGGAGTGGGGGAAAGGGGTTTGGGAGTTCCTTGGGGGGAGGGAAAGAGGTAAAGGGGAGAACACTGTTTTGTTAAAAAAAATTTCCAATAAAAAAAAAAAGAAAAACCTTTACAAACCCAAAACCCCGCTAAACAAAGTAAGCATCAACAGTTTTTGGGGGGAAAAATCCAGTGAATAAAATAGGCATCACGCTCCTGTAATTAAACTCAGAAACTTTTCAAAAAAGAGGGAGGAAAGATTGGGGAGGGGCCGAAAAAACAAGAAATCTGCACAAAAAAAATATGTGTAAAACACAAAAAGTCACATACCCCCAAAAAAAACACACACACACACCCACAAAAAAACACACACAAATAAAAAAATTTTAAAAAAGACTTTTTAAATTGGGGAAAGGGGGGGCAAGAGAGAGTTTTTAAACCCCAAAGGTACACTTTAAAAGGGGCTGGGGAAAAGGGGGAAAGGGATACAATTGTGACAAAATTCTATTTTTAGAAAAAAACTAAAAAAAAAAAAAAGGAGGAAAAAAGAAAGGGAATAAAGGGGAAAAAAAAACAAAAAGGAAAAAAAAAAGGGAAAAGGGAAAAGAGGGAGGGGGGGAAAAAGAGGGAAAAGGGAAGGATGGGGGGGGAGGGAAAGGGGAAAAAAAAAAAGAAATATCATAGTTTTTTTTCCAACAAAAAATTTCCAAAAAATAAAAATTTTTTTTCACACTCCCAACAAGAGAAAAAAGGCTTTTTTTCCTCAGCTTTTAGGGATAATTTCCCCTGGCTGGGCTCTTTTTTTTCAAAACCCCGGGGTTTTTCCTTTATTTAAAAATAAAACAAAATTTTGGGGTTTTTTAATTTCCAATAAAAAAAATGGGGTTTTTTCTAAAAAATTTTAAAAAATTAGTATTTTTTCCCCAAATACAACATAATTTTTTTTATTTAAAAAAAAAAAAGGTGATTTTTCTAAAAAATTAAAATCTTTAAAAAAATTTTAAAAAAAATCAAAATAAAAAAAAACCCTTTTAAACTGACTATGGATTTTCGGGGAAAATTTCCCCACATGACAAAAATTTTTTTTGGGCCCCAAACTTTTAGTCTCCCCCAACATGCCCAAATTTTCAAAAAGTAACCCAAAATATTTATTTTGACTGGGAAAAAAATACATGATAGAAACCCCCTTTTGGGTTTTTTTAAAAAAATTTTTGGTTTTGCTCAAATTTTGTAAATTTTTTTAAAAATTTTGAAATTTTTTCCTTTGGGGTTTTCATAAATAATATGAAACAAATTTTCTTGGTCTTAAAAAAATTTTTTGCGTTTTGAAATAAATTTTTATGTTTTTGAAAAGTGGGGGGGAACTGTTTTTTTGAGACATCGAAAAAAGAAAAAATTTTCCCCAACACACAAATTACGACATTTCAAAATATTATTATAAGTATGGTTTGATCATGAAACTTTATTAATTTTTCATGAAAAAAAAAGCAAAATGAAAAAGGTTGTTGAGTAAAAATTTATTTTTAAATGACCTTTTCATGAAATGTTGAATTTTTCCCCGTCCCAATATCTGGGAAATTTAACCTAAATGTTTTTGTGGTTTTGTAACGTTTTTAATTTTAAAAAGAAAAAGATTTTCCCCTTTTAAATGACCACTTTTTTGTACCTTCCTTTTAAAAAGGTTTTTGGGTTTTTTTCCAGTTTCTGGCATTTAAAAAATGCTGCAAAAAAAAGGAGAATGCCCTTTTATGGTTTTTGGAGCTTTCTGGTATAAACCAGGAGTGGTATGCTGGGTCCCCATTTTTGGGGAATTCCAATTTTTTCTGAGAAACCCCCCAGACTGTTTCCTAGTGGTTGCCCATCTTCAAACCCACCAATGGAGGAGTTTCCCCTTTCTCCCTCCTCGCCAGCACTGCTACACCCGAGTTTTTTTTTTTTACCCCCTTTTGAAGGGTTAAGGGAAAACCAGGGTTTTTTTGTTTGGGTTTTTTCCGTTTCCAAAGGATGCTGAACATTTCTTTGGTGTTTTCCCCTGGGGCCTTCGCTTTTTCCTCAGTTGAAATTCTTTTTTTTGCCCATGGAATTTTACTCATTTTTAAAAAAAATGAATTTTATAAATTCATATATAAAAAAATAAAAAACATCCTGATGAAACCTAATCAAAAAAGAAATACAGGTTTCATCACTGTTATTGGACTTTACCCGAAGCCCGAAAAACCCAAGTTAACCAAAAAACCCCAAAAAGCCATAAAATAAAAGACCAAGTGGGGGGGGGTTCAGCCTTCTAAAGGGTAACAAAATACTAAGGGTGAAATTGGAGACACATGCGGGGGAGAAATAAACAGACAACCTTCCCCCGGAATCCATCCTATGTGCAGTCACCCAAAAGGGAAGGCTTGTGGATGAGGAGTAATCTGCGGACCTAAACGTCCCCCTTAAAGCCGAAGAGTGACAACCAGAGGCAAAACCCCACAAACCCCTTAAAATGGGGGGTTTTTCCCAAGGAGAAGAAGAGTGAAAGGCGAAAAGGGGTTGGGAGGATTTGAGCACCAAGAAAAGCAACAACCCAACCAACCCGGGCCCCCCCGGGCAAAACCCCAACCGGGACGCTTTGGGAGGGACCCTGGCTCCGCTATATGAAGGGAAAAATTAAAGTGGAGAAGAGATCCTTGTCCCATGAAGGCTGGCTCGTGGGGGGGGGGGAATCGGGGGGGGGGAGGGAGGTAAGGGGGGGTGGGCGGGGTCACCAAAGAAAACGATTTTCCTTACCAATAGAAGAATTTTCTCAGAGCGTTTCTCCATATAAAACCGAGAGGGGATAAAATCTGGAGTGTAAAAATAATGATTAACTAAAATTTTAAAAAAATATATAAAATGATAAACACAGTTAGACTAATTTAATGCAAAATAAAATACAGTTTTATGATGTTGTAAAAGAAAATTATCTAATACCTCTACCTAAAGAATGAAAACACCAAGATTTATGGCGTGTATCTTGTACCAAGATTTTGGGGTATAACTGCTATTGAGTGCTTTTTGTTATACTGTGTTATCTGTGAATATATTTGTTTCATTCTTGAAGAAGAGTAAACAATATAAATGTATTGAGTCCTTTTATTTTTAAGTATCTTAAGGGAAAACATGTCCCTTTAATTAGGTATCTAAATGTTTCATATATATTAAAAGTGAAAAACACAAATAGAAGCAAATATTGCAAAACAAAGAGTATATTAAATAATGTGTGCAAAGCTTCTGACTTGTTTCCATCTCATGGATGGAAAAGCCTACTATTACAGATTGTAAACAGAAGCAAAACTTGAGGAATAAATACACATTTTAAAATATCATACATATTTTAATTTCAGTATCAAGATGACATGCAGTAACTGTGACAAAGACAAAGCACCTTGACTCCAAAATACTCCATACATAGAACTTAGAAAACCATGTTTATTACTTTGATTGATTATCATAGTAAGAAGATGGTATACCTTAAATTTCAATGTTCTGTGAAAAATAAGCATGATTAAGTAGCTGTCTATGGACATTGTCCACTCCTTCTGTTACCCAAAACCAATACTCAGGGCTATCCCCAGGATGTTTCCCTATCCACAACGTCTGTGGATCCTACAGATAATCCCTATTGACCACCTCTCAGCATTCATCACTGCATCCTTGCCTCCAATACCAGCAGGCAATCCCAGATGCCTAGATGCCAGCTTAACACAATAGCAGCTAGAGCAACATATCCAATAGAGCTCAGTTATCTTACCACAGTAGGTTCTCAATATTCCAACATAGCTGAAGCACAAGGAAAAGACCATAATAACAACTATATGATAGATGAGAGAGGTCCTTGCAGAGCAAATGAATAAAATCCCTTAAGGAAAGTCAAGAAAAAACAAGTAGTTGAAGGAAGCCAAACTATTCAAGACCTAAAAATGGAAACAGCAGTAATAATAATAAAAACCCACACAAACTGAGGTAGTCGTGGAAAAGAAAAATTAGGCATTTGAACAGGAACAAAAGAGGGAAACTTCAGCAACAGAACGAAAGAAATGGAAGACAGGATCTCAGGCTCTGAAAACAGAGCAAGAAACGGATACATTGCTCAAAGAAAATGGTAATTCTAAAAAGTTCAAGACACAAAACATCCAGACATTTGAGATACCACAAAATGAAACAACATAAGAGTAATAGGAATAAAGAAAGGAGAAGAATCCCACAGCAAAACCCAGAAAATATTTTCAACAAAATCATAGGAAAGAAAAAAAAAACATTTCCTAAACTAAAGAGATGACTATAAAGATACAAGAAGCATACAGAATGTCAAATATATCTGACCACGTAATAAACAAAACACTAAATATACTGGACAAAAAAGGAATATTAAAAACTGCAAGGGAAAAACAAGGGCAGATCTTCTATAAAAATGACTATTTGAAAAATTTGTTTTTTATTTATATCTCATTTCTAGAGAACTTGTTTTGCACCAGCCTCTTCATTTACACATAACACATATTATGTATACATATAATTCCATATTCTACCCTTCATTAACATAACTTCTTAAACATTAAAGTATGAAATATGTTTGTTTTGAGGACAAACGCAAATACACTATGTTGAATACCGAGTGGGTGAATTTATTTTTAAAGTGTTTTCACAATCAAAAGTAAGACATGTGTGTCCAATTCCAGAAAGGTTTTCATTAAATTAAAAAGAAACTATTGCAAGCATTATGCTGGAACACCTGTACCTCTGGCTCTCAGAATACTAGAAAGATGTCAGGAGTCATATATTTTACAGTAATTTAAGGCAAGAGTATATAACATCGTCATCTTTGCCTCAAAGTAGCACAACACAGAACCTCAAACAGAAAATTCTGCAATTGCTTTCACCATCTAAAAATTAAAATCAATTTTATTGACACTACAATATTCTTACTGTCAATTCTGCATTGTTCTCCTGGCTCAATCAAAACTGATGAAAATTGATTAACGGAGTTGAGTCAATGTTATTGTAAACAGCTAGCTTACTTTGATTTCTTGCCCAATTAGTTTAGATTCTTAGCTGATTTGTGGAGGGACATATTCCCCATCCACCACTTTCTAATATTGTTCAGGCATTTTCTGCTTCCTTTGAGGTCAATGATCAGATATCTTCTCAGATTGCAAGACTTCAGTCTCCATCCATGTAGCTGAACACGAACCCAAAGTACCATCAAAGGACTAGTGACTGGATGCTCTTCAGATTTAATCTAGCAACCAAAAATTGCAGGCACTCAAACAAAAATTAGTTTGTGAGATTTTTACAGTGATTAGCATATCTACCTTTTTAAAATGCACATTTCTATTTTCTTGTTTTCTTTTTTGGTATCTCTCATTTTCCCTTCTTATACCGTAGAAAATATCCTGTGAGCACAGAAGAGCAAGGATCATGACACTTGTATTCTAATACCCAATATCAATATTAATAAGTGATGGAACTGACAGGTTAAAATGTTTCTCCACCCCAAAATAATCTCAGAACCTCTCTGGCTCTTTTCATTTAATAAACTGCCAGTTTCTGTAAATTTGAAGCCATTAACATGTTTTTTTTTTTTTAATTTTATTTTATGTCCTACAGACCTATACACTCAAGTTGAAAATTGAATTAAATGATCAGAGACAAGAATTCTATATGTGTGCATAACACACACACACACACACACACACACACACACACACACACACACTAGATGACACTCTGCATTTTCTTTTACAGATATTGTCATAAAAGCTATATCACCTGATTATTAAGCATGGTTGAGTAGTTCCCAATCTCTAAGTTTTCTGATAGAAAATTAAGACTGGGATAAATGTGTGTGTTATCAAAATAGGAATTTAAAACTTACCTGTTGTCACCTTGGACAGGACACTTTTGTCTCTCCCACTCTGATTACAAAATATTCCTCAGAAAGGACTATTAATGTGGGTTGTAGATACAAACAATAGCTGCTTTTTCATAGCCCTTACTTCTAATCCTATTAGTCCTGGAAAGTATTTTCTATTTCATATAGCAATCTGATTTTGGAAACATCTGAAGTACATGACCTTTTAATATACATAGTATCATATTATGGAATAAATAAATGATATAATCAAATGTCTGTCTTGTTCAAACTGAAAACATACTATAAATATTGCTGATTAGAAATAAATCTGAGTTATTAAAATTATTTCAATATTTTCATTTTTGTCATATGTAGAACACATTTCCTACCCATAATATGAAATATAACTTTCTTATGCTTGGATAATACCAATGCAATTTAGAAAAGTAAATGACTATGTAAAATCAATTTACATATTAGAAGTAATATTTATAAAAACTAGTAATAAAAATAAATGTAAACTTTTTATGATAAATAAAATACAGTAGATTTTCTTCTTAAGAGGTAAGATGACTAATAAGGTATTTGGTGTAATTGCCAAAGCATGGTTTAAAAGATATATTTATTGACTGCCCCTTTGAAAAACAATTGCTAGAAAAAATTTCAACAAAGATATTTCAACTTCTGTCTTTTGGAGGAAGCTGCTGTGGCATTTCATCTTTGCAATAGAGTCTTGCAATGGCCATCTGATGTTAATCTTCAAGTTAGAATGAGTTAACACCTTGGGTATTGTTTGCATCCATAACGCTCTATTTGTTTCTTTCAACCAACATTAGACAATTCAATAACCATAGAAAAAAGCCAATTCTGCCTGTAGCTCATTAGCATGCAGAACTTATGGCTATTTAATTTTATTCCAGCAATTAAAATATGAATCAGACACATTGTCACCATGAGTTTCTCCATGGAGTCACATCCCTTATTCCCAGCTTTAGGAAGAAGCAGTTGATGTACTATATCCTTCAGCTAAAAATTCATTTGCATTTATTGAGCCATGAAATGCACCAAGCTACCTGACACATGGCACTAAAATATTTTGTGTACTGTCAGTTCGAACTTGTTGAACAACTTTGTCAGATGAAATGACGTAATCACAAGTGCAAGGTTAATTCCTAGACTAGAAAAATTGGCCTATAAATTATTCTTAACACACAAACACATATACACATTATATATATATATATATATATATATATATATATATATATATATATATATATATGCCGCATATGCACATTATATTTATATACACATGCCTCCCTCTCTCTCTCACACACACACAACGTATATATTT
Organism: Mastomys natalensis; assembly: GCA_021653895.1. Classification (NCBI taxonomy): domain Eukaryota; kingdom Metazoa; phylum Chordata; class Mammalia; order Rodentia; family Muridae; genus Mastomys; species Mastomys natalensis. The sequence goes on from JAJTUV010001978.1 coordinate 8,739, forward strand.
AATTCTTACATGCTTTCCTTGTGTAGTGACCAAATATTTTCACCATGCATCGCCTTATTTAATTTAGTTTACATTTCAGTTTAGATAAGTTCTTTTAAACCAAGATTTCCTTAAAGCCAAGGAGTTAGATTTATTGAACATGCTAATTACCTTCTGCTATTGTCTTCGAGTTACTGGCTATACTAGCTCGGTTTTGTGTGTCAATTTGACACAAGCTGGAGTTATCACAGAGAAAAGAGCCTCCCTTGAGGAAATGCCTCCATGAGAATGGAATCTTTTATTAACATTTTCAGGTGTTTTCCCCCTTACCCCCCCTTTCCTCCCTCCCCTCCCAGGAACTCCTATCCCCTTCCCCCCTCCTCCCTGCCTCTATGATGGTGTACCCACACCCACCCCCCCAGAACCTCGCCTCCCCACCTCGAATACCACCCCCCACGATGTCCAGCCTTCATGGGACCAAGAATCTCTTCTCCCACTTATATATAGCTCCCTTGCATATATAGCTGGGCCATCCCTCCCTAAGAGCTCCCAGGCTGGTGGTTTAGACCCTGGGGCTCTGGTTGGTTGGATTGTTGCTCTCCTCTCATGGGGTCCCGTACCCTTTCTACTCCTTCAGTCTTCACTCTATTTTCTCTGTTGGGAACCCCATGATCAGTTTAATGGTTAGCTGTGAGCATCTGCCTCTGAATATGTCAGACTCTTGCAGACATCTAAGGTGACAGTTATGTTAGGCTCCTGTCAGCATGCACCTCCTGACACCCACGTCAGCATCTACCTTGGTGACTGCACATGGGATGCATTTTCTTAATTAGTGATCAAGGTGGGGAGGGCCGGCCATTGTAGGTGGTGCCATCCCTGGGCTGGTAGTCCTGGATTCTATAAGAAAGCAAGCTGAGCAAGCCAGAGAAACCAAGCAAGATAGCAGTATGCCTCTATGGACTCTGCATCAGTTCCTGCCTCCAAGTTCCTGCCCTGTGTGAGTTCCTGTCCTGATTTCCTTTGGTGATGAACAGCAACTTGGAAGTGTAAGCTAATAAACCCTTTACTTCCCAACTTGCTTCTTGGTTATGATGTTTTGTGCATGAATACCACCCCTGACTAAGACATTGCTATATTGGGATTGAAATATCCTTCAATCATAGAACTAAACATGAATTTTAAGTCTCTATATTTTCCCTCTCATGTATTCTTTTATTCATTTATTCAACATACATGCTGCAACAAAATGATCATTATTAGAAATTTAAATACAGGCCTGCGATTATGCACAGACCTTTATTTCTGCAGAAGATGAGCGTGAAGTGGTGATAACAAATTATTAAATATTTAAATAGGCTCAAATTTTATTTTTGCGAGTGAAAGATTAAAATGAATGAAAACAGTCTTATCTTCTCTCAAGTTTTCCCAAATTCAAACATGGCTTTGGGTTTTTAGTAGAGGAACTTAAATTGGGATTTGATTCTAGTTACTGATTTCTCTATGCAAATGAATTCTGTACCTACTGACTCATTGATAAAAGGAATGGCACATATGATTATAGGCTGGAGAAGATGAGAATTTGCATGCCACCTCCTCATTTGTAATGATAGAAGATAAAAAAAAACTCTGCTATGTTTTTATATTTCTATATTTCAAATAGAGCACAAATTTCTGTATAACCAAACTCAGCAACACTAGAGATAACTCTTGGACAGAAACATAGAGACTTGGGCACTTAGGTCAGATGATATCAATGTGTTACAAAGCAACCTATGATAGCAGCAGATGAATTCAAAGTAGACTGGGTTACCACACCATTTCTTGTCTAGTTATTTCATTACCATTAAATAAATTCCAGTATTCCATTACTTTTAACATTTATAGAAAAATAAATTATAATTTTAATGAGTGAGTATAAATATATCTGACTATATGTTAATTCACAATCATTGTAGAAAGTATCTTAAGTACTATTGATAAGTGAGTATAATTGCATAAAATTGTTTCTAATTACACATCTAATTCTCTTCTCTCTCTCTCTCTCTCTCTCTCTCTCTCTCTCTCTCTGTGTGTGTGTGTGTCGTGTGTGTGTCGTGTCTCTGTCATTCCTCCTCACTCCACTACCAGTGATAAATTTATAAGGGTGTTTAAGGACCAAAGGAAAAAAAACAGTAGAGTCCAGCTGTATCATTCATAGGAATATCTGAGCTAAAGACACTTAGACATGTAAAAAACTAAGTATGCATGAAATTTTCCAAGGTTTGCCAGAGCTTCATTAAATATACTAGTATGATATCCTAAAGCATATTAACCAAGTCATAACTTTGGAATAAAGCAAGTAGAGATGTCTATTCTCATGATTCTTTTGTAAATTCATCTTACAGTTTAATTTTGTATTGATTTCTTTCTCTCCTTAAGGAGAGATGCCTCAGACTGAGACAGCAATTTAACCATATTTTCTGTCAAAACTTTTCCCCGGAGATACAAAATACAAATCTACTAATGTCAAGAAACTCACAACAGACTAAAGAACCAAACCAAATATGGACTCCACTAAAGTCCAACAGTCCAACATGGTGAACCAATGAGTTTCACTGGGGCTTCTTACAGGATTATGGGAAAGGGAGTATCTGCAGGGGCAAATATGGCTCAAAGACAGCAGCTTCATCTAAGTACAGGTGAAAATGCACAAAGCTGGTACCTGGAGCACATTGCACAGCCTCCAAGCAGTTCAAGCAATCGGAAAGGGCTCCTTTCAAGTGACACATTTAAAACAATCCTCTTTCAAGCAGCGCATCTTGTTTCTGTTTTTCTCAGAATCTTCTTGGCCTGTTTAAGAGTGACTCTAAGGAGCTTGGCTTATACACTTTCAGAGGGAGGGCCCTGGTGAATCTAGTCAGTTTCAGGATCTTCCTGAAGCTGTTTTGGTTTTTTTTTTACCTTCCTATTTAACTGGCTTCCCTGCAGAGTTAAAAGTGTCAGCTTATGAGGAAACTATTACACAATATACTGATTTCCCATCCTCACCCTCTACAGTAGCTGAAAACTGTGCAGGTATGAATTGTTCTGTTTATCTCTTGTCAATTGATCTTATCACACAAGTTTTGGCATTATATCTCCCAATAGGGAGATAATTAAATGAATGCAGTAAGGCAGTACTTTTTTAAGGGAAGGTCACCCCTGCCATTCCTGAATTATGTATACATTGCTTTAAGCACTCCCATTCTGTAAGGTAACATTGGTGAATGCAGTTAAATACTATTTTTGAGGGAAATCATTATTTTCTGATATTATTCCTAGAGAGACATGAGGTTTAAATGCCCCAAATGAGAAAGTGAATGACAGACTAAAGTAAAGACATGATCAAAAATCAAAGTTGGTGAACAAATGAAATTTTATTTGGATTGATACAGGAGTGTGTGGTAAGATGTTATCTCCATGAGCAGGGATAACTCAAAAGTAGTTCAATACCTAAAGCTCATCCTGGCTTGGGTGACAGATAACTCATGAAAACTGGAAACCTGGAATATACTACACTAATTGTAGATAGCTCAACAATTTGGACAGTGACTTCACCAGGGAAATTATTTAGACTAAGACTAACTCTCAACATTCCTTCGTGCTTATACAGCTTTCAAAAGAGAATGCTGTGTATCTAGTTAGTTATAGTAACATTTTGAGACATAATGAGTTTTTGATTGCTCAGGTTTTAGAAAGCTTTTTGTGAGCACTCCCAGAGGCTTTAGAAGCTTCCTTATAAGACAGAAATTGTTACACTACACTCATTAAAATATAAATTAAAATTATTAAAATTTAAGACACATTTGTAAAAAAATATAGCAAATTTCTAAAAAGAAATAGATATATATTAACAAAAAAGAATGTCAATTAATTGGCTAAAAACATGTATTTTCTATGTTGGCTATAGTGAACTATTTGTGGCTTTTACTTTTAAATTATGACTTTGGGCCAGTTACATTACGTAAAGTCTACTGCTTGCTTTTTACACAGAAAATATTAGAAGTTTTTCCCCCCAACAAATTTCAAGCATACTACCTGAGTTAATTTTGAGATTCTGAAAAGTAACACCTTTGATTTTTGAAGGAGAATCAGAATTTTAAAATTAACTTCTCTTTTTTTTTCCTTTTTTAATTTTATTTTTTTGCTTATTCACTTTATAACCCGTCCCAGTCACCCCCTCCCACAATCCTTCCCCATCTCTTGTCTCTTTTTGACAATACTTTTTTGTTTTGTTTAGGGTCTCAAATTTTTCTTACTGAAAGCATGTAATATGTCTAAAGTACTTAGACAGATGTGGCTAATATAGTCTATCATTAATTTGTCAGGGATAATTAATGGTGTCCATTTCTAGATGCAAAGGAGTAATCTCATACTTGTACATTATAAAAATGTAGTTAAGGATTCCATGGAGGCATATACTCTTGCTGGAATCATGAAAGTGATAAGATGAGAAACAGGCATTCAGACAAAACACTTGCCTGCGGCTGAGCAGATACATTCGGTTTACTATGTACACAAACTCCCAGGCATGCCTTATACTTGTGTCCATATATTTGTAATCATACATGAAACAAAAGAATGTTTATACATCTCATTTTATAAAAATGCTCCCGTAGAAAATTTTATCATCTATGTTTATACATAACAACAACACTTACATTGTTTTCTTAACTTGCATGTGTGCACATGCTCAGGAGCACAATCATATATATATTTGTTTCACATACATACACCCTTCCCTTTTGTCAAAACACGGGTGTTTTAAACATATCTTCCTCACCATTGATCAAAAATTTGTATATCTGTCTTTACTTTGCATCCTTTTCCAAATACTGGCTACATACATCGGTTGACACTGATTACATTTTCAATCTATTACTATTTGAAATGAACCCCATGATATTTCCTTTTTTCTGTCTTAAGTTCATTTCGTGAGTTCTATTCCATGGAACTTTCTAAGCCATGTGTTGCTCATCCTCTGGGTTTGATCTCAGATTTTTAGTTTTTGTTTTTATGTTTGATGTTTTTGCTTTTGTCAATTTAGATTTAATGCTGTACTCTGTTTGGAAACGATATAAAACTTTATTAATATTTTGCAAATTATTTGAGTGGGTGTTAGAAGATGATTTAGCACTGACTATACAAACCTGGGTTACATCCCAGCTGAAATGGTAAAGGTAGACTCAGGGCCAAACAACTTTACATCCCAAGGCAGAGAATTAGGGATAAAAAGAACACAGGCTTATTTGGAGTTCTCTAGTTTTATTGAGAAATTCTGTCTCAAATAATGTGGTGGAGAGTGATGAAGTAAAACACTCTCTTGACCACTGTTTTCAACAAGCCTCATATATATGCACACAGACACAAATGTGCACACATGGCATAAGTGTTTGAAATGATGTCTCTTCTGTTAACTCTCTTGTAATAACTATCACATTAAAAATAATTTCTCACATTCCTAAGACTTAATTTATACCTTTTTGGCTATGAATTTGTGATCATGAATTTTCTGTCAATCTTAATATTAGCTCATATAATTTAAAGATTACATTCTATTGTATCAATTTTTCATTTGTTGTCTGAAATTTATGTGTATAAAAGTATTTGAACTTGATCACTTGTACAAATGTAGGCCAATAAACTATGTATATCTTTATTGTTTCTGTGTAGTTTATCAAACAATTAAATGGTTTAACATACATTTTCTAACTATATATTCACAATTGCAATACAAGTTGACCATATGCTTTGCTTTACCAATATGCAAACAGTTCTGTTGTTTATATTATAGTACAAGGAAAAGAGATGTAAACTCAGGTGATTCTGAATAAAGTGAGACATATAGATACTATATATTTAATTACATGGCAATTTACTCCTCTAGATAAATGCTTGTAAAGTCTTTCCTAAGGTATGTACTATAATAACTCAATAGAGCTTCAATCCAAATCTTAATTTTTTGGTTTTTGTTTCACTTCAATAAATATTAAGAGCATCATTTTCTACTTAAAAATCTCTTATTCACCATTTTGGGGTAGGTCTCATTTTCACACTTCTAAAGACTTAGTTGGGATATGCAGTTTATCAAGATATCTAAACATTGGCATAGCTACTGCCATGCAGGTTGAGAATGATGAATGTTTAAGTTTTTGAAGCCAACAGAAATGTGAATTAGCCTTGGAAGACCTGTGACAAAACTATGAAAAAAATTAATCAAAGTAAAAGAGACTAGGAGTGGAGGACATGGGGAGGTTTTGAGGGAGAGTATGTGGAGGGTGTCTGGAGCGAAGTGTGTGTGTGTGTGTGTGTGTGTGTGTGTGTGTGTGTGTGTGTGTTGTATGTGTGTGTGTGTGTGATGTGTGTGTGTGTGTGTGTGTATGTATAGTCTTAAAATCAGAGATTTTTGTATAGTAAGTATCTCAAGAAAATGGAGACCTCATGGTATTAAGATTAAGATTCTTCAAGTCACCTGAATGAGCTCAGAGGAAGCTGCTGACATGAATGAATTTGTGTGACACTCTGACGAAAACATGTCTATGCCATACTTGCATTGATAAATCACATTGATCATGACTCCATAAACTATAGTATTTTCAGCTTTTCTTGTTAGTTTATTCTTACTTGTTTAAAACAACAGTGAACAAATAAAATTTTTAAAATAATTATGTGAACAATTAAATGATTTTGTGTGTAGTTTTCAAAAAATGATTTTTTTGAGAATTTCCTATTTGCATTTGATCATGTTCACCCTATGCTAATTCCTCCCAGATCCACCTGCACATCATCCCACCCTACTTCATGTTGTCAATCTTCTTTCTTTAATACATGGGTAAAAGCAATTGGAATCTAAGATAAATATTTGAAAACTGGCACACTGTGACTGAATTAAACTAACTGAAGGCTAGTTTTCAATGTAGAGTTTTCCATTCCAGACATGTAATCTAAGCCCTTCCTCCAAAAATCACATATTCTAGGAGAGAACAAAGGCTGTTTATTCTGGTTGAGGTACAAAGCAATGCAATATATATCAATGATAGAGGTTAAATATAATTATTTTGAGTAACAGGTCAAATGTCATAAAAATGAGACCGAAAGCTTCTGTGACAACCCCATTCTCACAACCATTTCATAAAAGAAACAGCATAGACCGAAAAGTGTCCAAGAGAACTCTTAACATTTGTAATAAGGATGCTGAAATTCTCCACAACTGGTAGCTTTGGCAGAGTTGTGGGTTGGAAGGTCCTAGTTATCTTTGTGGGACTGGCCCCAGAAAGTTGACCATGTTTCAGTGAGTATATGAATAAAACAAATTGCACATCTTTCTCTTCTTTTCCTCCTTCTCCTTTTTCTCTTCCTCTTCCTCCTCCTCTTCTTCTTCCTCCTCCTTCTCTTCCTTCTCCTTATCCCTCTCCTCTTTCTCTTTCCCCTTCCTCTTTCTTTTCCTCTTCCTCTCCTCCTCTTCCTCCTTCATTTTATTCTGTTTTTTTTTAATGGGTAATAACAATGGTTAGGGGTCACACATAGGAGGACATGGAAGTGTGTATGTTTGGGGTATATAATATGCAAATCAAAATAATCAATAAAGCTATCATGTTAGAAAATATTTGGCTTTATATGCAATTTTGTTGGAATTTTGTAAGCTGCAGCATTAAAAACAAATCTAGTGGAACATTTGTGTCCTAACCTTTCTTGTCTTCAATAGTTTAAAACATGTTTCAACTGGCTTCTTCCTTAGCACGTTGTACAGAAACAAAACTAATATTGTAATTATCCCCTCACTCTACATAAATTTAATAAGTCATTTTTATATACATAAATATTCTATTTCAAAATTAATTTGAACCAAGTGCTTGGCAACTATTCTGTTCTTCCTTATTCTGGTCTATTTACACTCATGTTAACTCTGAGGCATTTTATCATTATTTTAATTTTCAGCTTCTATTGCAACTTTCATTTAATAAGCCCTATTATTTTGAGGCAGAAATTTTCAAAAATGAATTTGAGTCAATGACCAGTTCAAGAAAAGTAACTGTTTTGTTTAAAAATCATCTAAAGCAAGTGCAATATGAACCTCTTATAAATGTGCATTGTATCCCCTTCTAGATGTGGATTCCAAGTCTTTTGAAACATTAGTCTGAAGAATAGGTGGAAAACACAGAGTCAAGCAGAGGTTGTATGTGTTTTCATCAGAAAGATATGCTCTGTTTCATTCATGTGACAGTCTTTTTCAGACCCATCATCCAAAACAAAAATATTCTAACTCATGAGCATAACTAATATTTTAAGTAGCACATTCTGTTTGAAATTCACATGCTGTACATAAGATGGAAAACACTTACATTGCTGTAGCAGACGCTTGTTTGTAAGTATTTAGTACTATTATAAAAAGGAGCCTGGAGAGTATACAACTGAAGATTCTCAAATCCATACCCAGTACTGAGGGAAATGAATTTGATTTCTAGTAATTTAAGGCATCTAATCACTATCATTAAACAAATAAGGATTCATTACATGAAAGAGGTGGAAATGCTATGAACACAGCAACACTTGGAAACAAATGTGACCTAGAACTTTAATTTCTGTCCACATCTTATTTGAGCACCATTTATTTGGGGGGAGTTTATGACCTGTGACTATTTCTGAATTTAATACAGCTAACAACTCCACTACTATGTCTCAGCTTCTTGTATAATTGGAATGGAGAGGAAGTTTTTGCAGAGGGACAAGCCTCTGCATATTAATATTATACAGGACATGGTTAAGCTGGGAGGGACAAAGATGCTTTAATAGAGGAGGAGATTATTCACAGACATAATGGCCAAGTGTATTGAAAAGCAGAAAAGGCCTGAGACCAAATAAATGCAATAAATGTCAAGCATAGCACAGGAAAACTGGCTCAGAGCACCAATCCTGGGCAATACCCTGTGGTTTCAACAGCTGTGAAAGCCTTAAAATGATCTAGTCTGGAAACCCAGAAAAGATTTTTGAATTTAGACAAGTCTGTGGTAAATCTCAGCTTCACTCTGAATAGAATTCTTACAATGTGATCAGGTGAACTATTAAAACCTGCTATTTCTCTCTAGTAAAAGTAAGATTATGATTCTATCTGAAGCATAGCATGAGGAATAGTGTCTATAATTAATAATGAATATATCCTATCCTTAGAAAGAAAGTTTCCAGGAAAACAAATATGATTTTTGACTCAAGACAAATACAGGAATACTCAAAAGGAATAATTAGTTTTGAAACTCCCATGGATGGATACTTCGAAGCTTTAACTATTACAAAAAAAGAAAAAAAGTTAAAAGAAAACAAGCAATGGACCCACAGTCAAAAACTCTGACACAAAATTGTTCTGTCTAAAAGAACTTCATGGACAAAAAAGGAGAAGAGACTGAGGGAAAGGAGGACCAGTGACCGCCCCAATTGGGATCCAGTTCAAGGGGAGGCTCCAAGGCCTGAAACTATTACTGAAGTTATGATGGGCTTACAGACAAGAGTCTACCCCTCTGAGAAGCCCAACAAGCAGCTGAATAAGTAGGATGCAGATACTTACGATCATCCAATGAACAGAAGTCAGAAAAGAGATCAGAAAGACTCTAAGAACCAGAGGGAGTGGAGAACACCAAGTAAACAAGGCTCTCTAATTTCACATATTTTTTTATTTAGTTAGTTATTTAAATCACATCGTAATTTGCTTATTTACACATTTTAAAAGCACAAACAAACTCACCGAGACTATTGCAGCATGTCTACATGCATGGCTCTGTATCAGGACCTTTTTTACCAACATATATTATGGCTTCTAGTTTAATGTTTCTGTGGGATTCTTCCCTGTGTAAACAAGTAGTTCTGTTTCTTGTGCCTTCTCTTGGGATCTTTCCTTTCTGTTTTTTTGGTTTCTTCAATTCCTTTATTGGAATTATTCTTTTATTTCAACTTTATCTCTTGAAACCCTGTTTTTTGTTTTTGTTTTTAATGAGAGGAGATGGATCATGGATCCAGATGGGAACAGATATGGGGGAGAAACTGGAAAGAGAAAAGAAAAAAAACTGCAAGCAGGATACATCATGTAACAAAAAAATCTCTTTTAAAGAAAAGAAAAATCAATTAAAATTGTGAATTTTTTCCAAACAAAAGATATTAGTCTTAGTGATGAATATGACTATATCCTAAAAATACTGTATAGCTACTGCTGTCTAGAAGATGAGTGAGACAATCCATTGGTTTATGCAGTAATATGCTAAGGATCATGTATCTAGCTTATATATTAGATGCTACAATAGATGTTAAAGGGGATATTTAAAGTCTGTCTCCAGGATGAAAACCCTTAAATCCCTATTGCCATGTTTGTTCTGGTTCCTAACAACATCTTCAGTAATGGACATAAGAAAAGGAATGTATTTAACAAAGTGTGACCCTTTTCTTGAGTGAATTTCACTTTTCTTGGAGTCATTTCATCTTGATCATTGACTATAGGAAACTAAAAGTTCACAATTTCCCTTTATTTTATACTTTCCAAGGAACAAACAACAAAAAAATACATCTGAACACCAACACTGTTGTTTCCACTGAACATTGATGATTAACTTTTATTTTCTATAAAAAATACAAGGTCCTTAGAATTAGTGAACCTATTATCTTAATAGATCAGATGTACTTTAATGCTGTTTTTGTTTTGTGTTTCTATAGAAGGGGACACCTGCAGCTCATATTGTTACAAGTTGGCTATGTACCTGGTGCTGCCTTAACTTTTAATCTTTTTTCTACCTCTCAGTGCTAAGACCATAGATATGTTCTACTGTGCCTAGCTTGTAAGTACTATTATGTACATAGGATATATCAAAAAGGATGGCTAAGAATAAGGTAATTTAAAGCATTTGATCATAGATAGAGGAATAGCTCAGCAGTTAAGAACATTTGCTGTACATGCAAAGGACCTGAGTTTGGTTCAATACCAGCATCCAAGAACTCACAGTAGCCTGTTACTCTAGGGGATCTGATCCTCTCTTATGGCTTCCACACACTGCTGCATAGAGGTAGTGAACATATAGACAAATGGTAGCACACACATAAACTCATACATAAAATAAATACATGCTAAATTTTTTGTCATGATAATCTCTTATACCTATAATATATTTTAATACCTGTGACACTCTCAAATACCATTAAAATAATCTGAGTTATTATTATCTTCCAGCTTTTTAGTAAAACAGTATATGGCAAACATAGGAGAGGTCACTTATCAAAGCCTTTTATTATTTGGTTAATAGTAATTTATAACTATTAGTTTATGACTTATTCTAAATCAGCTTATGTTTTCATAAATGTTCTTCTCTTAATATTTTCAAAATCATTTCACAGGTGTTCAAGATGGAAGGCGACATCTGCAGTTAATTTTGAAAGAGCTTATTCAGTGACTGAGGAAAGTGTATAGGGACACAGAGGGCAGTCTGTTGTGAATAGAACAATTTCACACTGATTTTTGTCCTGCTTCTTATAACACATCAAGAGATTCAAGAAAAGTTTAATGAGTTTCATTAAAAATATTCCCTATGAAATAGTGCTTGTAGAGCTGGTAGAACTGCTGAACTCATAAACTCACAGTTACTGTGGTTACCAACACATGATCAAGTCACTCAATAGCAAGGAATTGGATGGGCTCATAAGCCCTTATCTCTAATTGAGGTAATATGTACATCAGAGGGTTTCCAGACAAGGAAATGTTAGATTTTCCTTAAGATGTGTTTCCTGGTAGATTGACTTCTTTTTAGGTGATATTCCAACAATGGGAAGTATATGAATAGCACAAACTGTAGTCAGTAGGTAAAGTCACAATATGGTGCAGAAGAGAGTATATAGTGGACATGGAAGAAGTTAAGGAGTGGAGATTGGGTGACCAGAGTCAACCTACATTGTTTGAATTCTCAAGGAATTAATAAGAAGATAATAGAATACATTTGTTGCTTGTAAACTTATCTAAGTACATTACTGTTTGTATTAACATTTTATATTTTCTTCTCCCTGATTCTACCATGTCTTAATATAAAGCTGTGTAACTTCTTCATAATACCCACACCAAGTCCACTCCACCAACATGCACACAAACACACACACATATCACACACACTTATACACATGTACATACATATGTATCTATACTATCTATACATATATAAATGTAGGTTTTGTGTGTGTGTGTGTGTATATATATATATATATATATATATATATATGTTGTTGTTTGTATGAATGAACATATGTAAGTACGTGTGTGTGGATAGAAGCCATTGTCATGAGAAAATTATATAGTCCAAATAATGAATACAGATAAATAATCTCTATGTAATTACAAAAGATATGCATCAGTTTAAGTGTCAACACCAGTCATTGAGTACTGAAAGATTCAAACTGAAGAAACAGTTTGTAGGTATAACTAATCTTCAGCATCTAATTTTCTCTATCATATCCATTAATCTGTAAATATTGATCAGCATCTACTTATTAATCAGGATGTTTCAACATGTGTCAATTAAAACAATGCATAACCTCAAACTTCTTAGAGTATTTGGGTTGTATTTGAAGGGCATATATGGCATAATAGTTTCTAAAACTGTGTATACTGTGTGTATAGCTATGACCAATTCAATGTTTAGAACTCTAAGAATAATTAATTCATTTTCCTGTTGGTAGAAAATCTAAAAAGTAGTTCAGGTATGTTATCACTAGATCAATAAACCTAGGGTTAGAGGAAAACAGTTACATTCCATTTGTGTCTAGTGTTTTACATATACTATTGCTACTTTTATCCCTAATTCAATTTAATTCAGAATGCTTTATTTTCTGACACCAAATAAAATAAATTAGATAGAAAAAACTAAGGATCAGATATCTTGATGTATAAGAAATTTCGACAGACTATAGTTTGTTTCCATATGCAGGTTCTATAGTAATGCAAGAACTAACAGTGGTGTCTAACAATTACCAAAATACCAAGGCACAAATAAGACAAAATTCATTTTTTGGCTGCCCAAAAAAGACAGTGTAATGCATTTAAATGTTAGGGTCTGGACTTCTGTACATGAACAGCTGCAAAGACTCAAATGGCCTTCCTAAATTAACATCTGTTTTCTTTAAACAGTTCTTCATGTGTTTATAGTAATATATCACCTTGATTATGAAACACCAGATGAAAGGCAGAGCCATGACACTGTGCATTGCATATATTGTAGTAATGTAACTCTGTGGGTTCAAACCTGGGTTTTAATTCAAATATCGATAGCAAACTCTCTATAAAGGAACATTGAATGTTAGATTTTTGTGTTAGCAAAAATTAAATTTAATATGAAGGCTTAAAGGATCTAGGAGATGGCTTAGTCAAGAAAAACACTTATTACACAAGCATAAGGGACAGACTTATTAGCCTAGAAATAATTTAAAATTCCATGCATGTGGGACATGCCTGTATTCCTGAGGAAACAAAAATAGTTTAAAGGCCACTTCACAATACAATGAGATTTATGTTCTTTTCACTTAACATTCTGCTTACTATAAACTCAGGGAGATATCTTCTTTCATACAGTAGAGGTACATGTCACAGTAGAACTGCTTTGAATGTGAGTAATCTGTTTCCTATCCCTCCCATAGTACCACTGTTCTGGGTTACCCTCCATAACTAGTTGGTAAGACACTACTTCTAAAGACACTATATATTGAGTCATATAATATGGAAACATCAAGCTGGTATTGCTTGACCTCAAAGTTATATCTCTATGGCCTGATTTCAGAGTCTTGAAAACCTGGTAGGTTCTGTTTGAGAGGAGAAAATTAATCTTTATTCTTAGCCCAGTGTTACACATGGAAGAATAATTGTGACTGTTGTTAAGATATGCCCATTGCTGAACAAAACTGAAAACCAAGTACAAATACACACAACTACAGCCACCAGATATTTGACAAAGTGCCAAAAACTTAAACTGAAGAAAAGAGAACATCTTCAACAAATGGTAGAGGAAAAACTGGAAGTCTGCATGCAGAAGAATCAAGTTATCTACCACTTCACAAAAAACAAGACAAATGTGTCAAAGATTTAAATATATAACCCAACACAGAGCCTGCTAGTCAAAAGGCAAAAATATCATGTAGGAAATAATGTACATGATATTAATGTATAAAAGGACTCTTTAAATATATCTCTTTTTGACAAGAGTTAAGGCCAAAAATTGGCGAAGTATGACTTCATGAAATGAAAAAGCTTCAAACCAACCAAAGTAAACTGGACCAAAGTGGAATTACAAAGAATTGGAGAAAATACTTGCCCACTTTATATCTTATAGAGATTAGTATCAGAATATACTAAAGAACAACAAAAAAAGAGTGAATAACACAACTTTTGAAAATGGGCTTTGGACCTGACCAAAGATTTCCTAAAAGAAGGGAAAAATGGGTATGAAATGGAGGCTTCTAGAGACTAGACCAGCAACCAAAGAACTTGCAGAGGCTGGACCTAGACCCACTACACATTTGTAGTAGATGTGTCGCTTTGTCTTCATGGGGGTGCTCTGACAATAGGGAAGGGGGCTTTTTCTCTACTTTGTTGCCTGCCAATTGGATCCCCTTCCCCTCCTGGACTTCCTGGTTGGGCCTAGTGGGAAGGATGCTCTTAGTCCTCCTCAAACTAGATGTCCCTGGGTGGGTTAGTACACAAGGGGTGTGCTTCCTTTTCTATGAGGATAAGGGGGGTTGGCTATATGGGAAAGGATTTGTAAGGTAGAACTGGGAGGAGAGGAGAGGGTGGCTGTGATCACCATAAAAAATGAATAGAAAACATGAATTATTGAACAACCAAAAAAAATCTCAAAAACTGTTCATCCTCTCTAGTAATTAGGGAAACACTAATCAAACAACTTTAAATTTTTAATCTTTTTCCCCAATCAGAATATCAAAGTTCAACAGACAACTGTTGGTGAGAATATGGAGAAAAGGGAACCCTACTTCACTTCTGGTAGGATTTCAAACTGATACAACCACTATGTAAATCAGCTTGAAGGAATCTGAAAAATTAAAAATAAATCTATCTTAACACCTAGTTATAACACTTCTTGGCATATGCCCAAAGAATTGACTATCTAATTCGACAGATACTAGCTCAGCCATGTTCGTTGCTGATCTTTTTTAATAGCTAGGAAATTGAAAGAACTTATATGTCTTTGAATCAACAAAAGAATAAGAGGAATGCGATGCATATTCCTATGAAATACAATTAAGTTATAATAAAAAATGAAGTCATGAAGTTTGCAGGTAAAATGATAAAAATTAAAAAAAAATAATACTGGATGAGGAAATATAAGTGGAGAAAGACAAATGTCTTATGTTCTCTCTCATGAGAGGCTGGTAGCTCCAAACTTTAGATGTGAGTATATATCCTGTAATAACTGCTGAGGCCCAGAAAGGAACAGGGACATTTGAGATAGAGTAGTAGAGGAATAATAGAGACAGGAATAACTTGGCACACATGATCAGATGGAGGAAATAGGAAAGGGAGAGGGCTCTAATTAAGAAGAGATTGGAAATAAATATAGTAAAAAGGTGGTAAAATATCAGTAACCATGTCAGGAAAGAGACATTAGGAATCACCCTATTAGTTGCTCAGCTAAAACATTCTATCAATATATAAGTTCATAAAACTTAAATAAAATGTTCTTCTCTGTATTGACAATGCTCTCCCAAGGGAAAAAAATGTCTATCTAAAAATATTCCTAACACCAGCTATAAGAAAACTTCTCTTTAATATTTGGTCACAATTGTCTAAAAGACTCCCAAACCATTGCACTAGACCTTAGTTTTCCCCAAGAGACTGAGGGTAAGCCCCTAGTATTAAAAATACCTAGCATTTCAGACAGAGCAGCCAGAGGCCCATGAACTGAATTTGATATGAGTGACTATTCCCTGAGGATTAGCTTTCATGGATAATTTAGAATGCTCTTCAACAACCAGAGCAGGGAAGTAACAAAAGTCCTATCAAGATATGAATCATAATAATGACCAATATAACTAATTGAGAAAATGCCTTACAGCTGGGTATCATGGAGGCATTTCTCAAAAGAGGCTCCTTTCTCTGTGATAACTCCAGCTTTTGGTCAAGTTGACACACAAAACCAGTCAGTACAGAGTGGAACGATTGTAAAGACTGAAGATAAATTTGGTTGTGAGACTTTTTCTAATAAATTAGCTGCATCCATAAAGTCTCATATGATTGCCTAAGGGTGAGATGTAACAGGATAAGCCTCAAATCAATAAGAACTATATGAATCTAAGTAATTATCAAAGGCAAAGAAACAGTTTGCCATGTGGAAGAGAACACCACTTGGTTATCAATGTGCCAAATGATTAGCTCTGGAAAAAATAAATGTGTGCCTGTATGTTTTGTGTGGGTCATATATTTGAAAACACTGATATAAACATATGTATATGTATGTGTTTATATATATGAATATATCATATATATATAAATAGATGTATATATCATATATAAACAAATATATGAATATATCATATAAATAAACATATGACTATATTTATATATCATATATATATATGCAAAAGAGGATATAAATTTGAAGAATGAATATATTGGGAGAGCTAATATGATTAATAATATAAGAGGGAAAGAGAAAGAAAAGAGCATGAATAAATGATGTAATCATAATATCAAAAGCAGAAAGGAAAAGAGAAGAGAAGATATGCCCATTGGTAAAATAGTAATAGGAATTTTATGAGAGTAACCAACCACTTTCTCATTAGATTTAATGTTGTTTCATGAGTCAGAACCTATGACAGGTAATGTTTACTAGAGTCAAGAACTGGTGGCAAGAGCAGTCATAGTACCTATAGGAAAGCCTATTCCTGTTATTCAGATAAGTAGATGTAGAATTAAACTGCCCACTAATGACATACTGTTATCACACATTCATTCATATGTTACTGCATCTCTCAACTCTCATCAGATATGCTTTCTTTATAGTAGATGGTGATTGAAATAGATTCACATCTCTACTCATGAAAAGAATAGTTGATTGGCAAATGCTGCTCTAAGTGGGACATAAAACATCATACTCCATTATCCTAAGAGTCCAAATCATGGCAAAAGGTGGGAAAAAAGATGATAAAAGCTTGAGGATTTTTTTTGTTGTTGGTGACTAGAGTACACAGTGTATTCTGGATACCACAGAAGTTAAGCCATGAATTTTCCACATGTACAAGTCAAACAAAATGCATGAAAAGTGGAAGCAGTCACAAAATTTTACCCCTAGTTGAGGAGCTATTGGCACATACACTGTGGGAAAAGGGGCCGCAGCAGAGGAGACCTGGAGGCTTCCAGGCGGCGGTCCCACATACAGGAGAAAGTCTAAGGTTCCAGAGGCTAGAAACTTGGTGACGGCAGGACTCAATGATACGAGGAAGTCCTTGGTTCCAAAGGGGTTTATTTTCATGGGGATGGTGGATGGATCTGGATGTACCCCCCAGAAACTCAGGCAGACCTGAGTTATAAAGGGAGGGAGAAGTGGGAAGGGTCTAGGAAGAATGCTTAATTGGCTCCACCTCTGACCTTCATTAGTATGTAAATCTCTAGGGCCTGAGGCCTGTAGTTACACCCTCTACCTGTGCACTTTGGGAGGGGCTGTAATGGCCTCGTGACTGAACAATGTAGGTCCATGGAGATTAGATTGCTTGTTAGGACCCTGGGTTCTGGGGACATGGCTGAACTCCTGCCGTTTCTCCCTTGGAGTCTCCGGGTTCCAGGCCCATGCCTAGCCAAGAACCAGGATACCCTTACTAGTCCCACAGTACACCTCCTGGGAGAGGAAAATACAGTATTCTCTAAGGATATGAAATCTGAGGGAGCATTCACACCACAGCAGATTCTGTAAACACAGCTGGCTATCTAATGTTAAAATGTGCTGTATTTCATAGATCTATATAGTTTGGCACTAACTGATTAATAATGTTTATAGGGACTAGTAAAATTACCCAGCAAATAAGAGCACATGCTGGTCTTGCAATGGATCTGAGTTCTAGTCTCAACACTTGAATGGTAGCTCAAGTCCATCCTAACTCCAGTTCCACAGGATTTGACAACCTCTTCTATCATCTTGGGCACCAGATTAGCAAATGGTACACATACACATGCAGAAAAAGTCTCACAGATGTAATACAAAACTACAGTTTTAAACCATATTTGCAGAACTATTGAATATATCTTATCGTGTGTCAAATTGGCTATATAATATTCCTAAAGTAAATATAATACTTTCAAATAAAATATCTATGGTATAAATATGTATTTATATTTTATATATTCTATCAAAAATATTCCTAAGGAATTAATAAAATTGATGATTTTAAGTGAAAAATATGAGCTTGAACATCATTTAAGAAAAGTAATTCTACAGGTATTTAATAATGCCATACCATATTATCTACATGGAAAATATTTCTGAAAGTTAGATAAAATATAAGTACTTTCTAATACTCTGATTTCTACTCAAACCAAGTAAATTTTGATAATATAGTTGTTAAATTAGTTTTCATCAAGATATGAATAAAATGGATGAAAACTTGATTCACAAAATGTATAAATCTTGGGGTATTAAGAGAAGTTGGGTGATATGCAGAAATTTCATACACAGTATATTCTCTCTTTGAATAGCATTTACAAGACCATGATCCTCATAAATGTGACAATAATGCTGTCTCTGGCCACCAGATACACCAGTTATTAAACCACTGTGTTAGAAATATGCACTAACATATATTTTTTAGGAATATATCTCAAATCATCAAATTAACAAGGCAGCAAATCCCTCAGAGTGCAGGATGGGAAATGAGATTTAGTACTGTCTACCTCCATGGGCTGAACCTAGGCCTCCCTGCACATATGTTGTAAATGTGCAGCTTGGTTTTCATGTAGGTCTCAAACATCTGGAGGGGGGCTATCCCAAAACATGCAGCCTGTATATGGAGTACGGTCTTCAAAAAAAAAACAGTTGTTCAGTTTATTCATGGAATATTATTTTTTTTATATCTCTTGTATTCAGTTTGCAACTACTTCAATGAGAATTTTTGTATGTATATTCATGAGGGATATTGGACTATAATTTATATATTTTTGTTGGGTCTACACTTGATTTCACTATTTCAATATTATTTGCTTTGTGAAGGAGCTTATTGTGGTTCTGAATTTTTTAAACATAACTCAAAAAGTGTTGCTTGTTGAAGGCCCTATAGAATTCTTGTATAAGTATATCTGACCCTTGGTATTTTGCTTGTTTGTTATTTTCATTATTATTCCTGTTTAGATATGCTTTTTTTAAATTTTTTCATTCGAGAATCTTCTGACAGATAAAAAATTAAAAAAAAAAAAAAAAAAAAAAACTTTTCAAAGTTAAACAGAAACTGCTTCCAGTTGAGAAATGCTTTCTCAACAGGTAAAATTAGAGTTTTGTGATAAAAATAAATCTGATTTTAGTGATAAAAATAGAATCTCTCTTGTATCACAGGAGAAAGTGATAAAAATAGCTACTATAGTAAGAAAGGTTTTTTTTTTTTTTTTTCAAATAGACTATTTATAAATAGCCTTTAGGTGTATTAGTAATAAAGTGTATATAGACAATGTTTAGCATGTATGGTTAAAAATAATTAAGAGTATATTTACATTCTAAGTTCCATGCCTGATAATTTTGAATATTTTGTTTCTTAAGATCTCCTTCAAGCCTGGAAGTTGGAGCATCATGTTCATGGTGGAGGGAGAGAGTTAGGCATACACATCAGCCAGGACATGCTTCAGAACTCAATACGACGGGTCATTCAGGTTTTCTGAGCCAACTTCTATTCCCAATATAATCAATATTTCCTCTTCTGCTCCTGTTTAGCTAAAAAATGTCACTTAGAAGAAGCAAAATATAACAATTCCAACTTATTTTTTTATTATTTCTACTTGTAAGAAATTTCATAGGGTTTCTAAGATTAATATAATATGTATCACTTTTCATCTAAAATTAAAATACAAATAAAAACTTAAAGACAAGTTGATGCCTGTAATCTCAGAAGTTAGGAGACTGATAGAGCAGCATTACAGTTCAATTTTAGGATGGTTTACTTACAAAATTTTCAAAAATTATAAAAATATTAATATATATATATATATATATATAAATTATATAATAATTATATATAATTATGTTTATATTGTGTGTGTGTGTGTGTGTGTGTGTGTGTATATGTTATATATAATATATTGTGTATATATATGTATATGTATGTGTATGCATATGCATATATGTATTGTGTGTATATCAATGTATTGAATATATGAATATTTTATGTGTATAATTATATAAATAATATGTTTTATGCATACATGCAAATACTATAATGTGTGTATGTTTGTTCAAAATTTCTGACAGTATTTTATTCAAATGCACCCATCATAAATTGCAAATATTGTAAGACACTCATTACTCTTTCTCTACTAAATAGCAATGTACAGTCTACCTTAAAGGAACTCAGTGTTTCACTACACTTACATAATCTAATCCAAAGCCTATCTCATAATAGTATATTCAATATCTCATATCTCAAGTACTCATATACATGAGCATTTATATGCATGATATGAAGGAGAAGCATAAACTGCCCCAAAGCCTGCTGACAACTGCATAGAATGTAAACATAGCTTGCTATCAGTAAATCAGTTTATTTGAACTATTTGCAATGAGAATTTGATGATAGTTTTTGGATAAATTGCCTCCCTATATTTTATACTCCAAACTGTTGAAGAGTTTCAATAAGAAGTACTTATTGATAAGTGAATGTAGGTCATTTGAAATTGGAATGCTAGTTACAGGCAACCTATGACATGTGATTGCAGCAATATGAATACATTTTTCTTTGTTTTATATCTAAGAGTGGGAATTCATGAGCATGTCCCCTCTCGATCCTGAAACATAGTCTGGCTTGACCTTGCATAGTTCCTGTGAGTGCTGTCACAAAACCCTGTGAATTCACATGTGTAACTGCAATGTGATATTTGTTGTTGTTGTTGTTTGTTAAACAAAACATAGTTTCCTTTTACTCATTCACTACTTCTGACTCTTAAAATCATTTCACCTCCTTCCTCAAAGATGTCTCAGTGTTTGGGGTAGGAGGGGTTGTAGAGATGTCACATATAGGAATGTATAATCTGAAGTCTTTTTCTCTGGACCTTGACCCCTTGTGGGCCTCTGTGTTAGTTTCTACATACTGCAAAATGGAGCTTTTAAATCTAGAATTTGACTATAAGATTCTGTTGCCAAAGAGAACACACACCTGAGTCATACAACATAGCAAAACCAATTCTGATCAATACTGATACTGACTTGGAAGCTTTTTTCCCTCCTGGTTAGCTTTTATAGTGCCAGAAGTTGATGATGCACATTACCAGAAGACAAAAGTCATTGTCAATCTTAATCAGCAAGGAACTCTATGGTTTAGAATGACAACTATCAGGCTAGATATGACCACTAATGCAACAGTGCATGACTGCCACTAAAGTGATGAACTGCTTTCTGATTGGAATTAAAACTTACTCCAAAAGACAGAACACATAATTGTCACCCAAGTTATCTGTGCCAACAATCTATGGCTAGACAGATGATAGGCTGTATCTATTCTACACCAAGTGAGAATCCACTACCATTATTCTGATAAAGTGACTTAGAATGTAACTGACCTCTACATTCTTATCTTTATATCTGTAGATTAGTGCACCTCTCAGATAACTACTCTTTTAAAAAGCATTAAAGTATCAGGAACAAGAAATGCATACATATAATTAAAATGAACTTACTTTCCTGTTAGGAATAAATGCCCCAGCTCACTGAGTTTTAGTATGTTCTGGTTTTACATTGTTAAAGGAGAGAACTTTAAAAAAGCAAGAGTTGTAAATTATATTTTATTTAGTCTTATTACTGTTCTTTTGGTGTTCCTTGGTAAGTACATTTATTTTTTAATTCCTTAGAGATAGAGTCTCATGTAGACCAAATTACTTTGGAACTCACTGTATAGCAGAGTATGATTTTGAACTACTGCTTCTTCTACCTCATCCTCCTGAAGGATAATCTTGGAGGTATAAATGACAATGCCAATGCTATCTTCAGTTGTG
Organism: Mastomys natalensis; assembly: GCA_021653895.1. Lineage (NCBI taxonomy): Eukaryota > Metazoa > Chordata > Mammalia > Rodentia > Muridae > Mastomys > Mastomys natalensis. The sequence continues at coordinate 30,943 of JAJTUV010001978.1, forward strand.
GGGCTTGAACCCTGAATTTTGCATACTAAGTAAGAACTCTCCAACTGAGCTATATCCCACACCAAGCATTATTTTTGGTCAAAATCTCCCAATACAATCACTTAATTTATTTGAAAGATGAAAGTTAGCTTCTAAATATTTTGTTTCTTATTATCTGAAGACAAAAGCTTTAGTGCTGTCAACACTTTGTGAGTAATATTCCACACTTTATCATATTTTCTAAAAATCAGGTCATTTTCTCAAAACTGCTTAAAGTTAATAGTGAAAATGTAAAATTGTACTTTATTGTGTACCTGAATTCTTCAGGTCATAAGGACCTCATTTTTCTTGCTACCAGTGCTAGAAATTTTGGTATCATTATAAAGCTAACTTTATAAATGAAGTTCTTTGAATGTATCAAGGATGTTGTATTGATAAGCCATGTTTGTTTGTACTGGGATTCACCACGGGACTATGGCATGAATGCCATAGGGAGGTGGGGAGATACTTGGTTTGAAGAATAGAATTATTGCAACGGCTTATGTAGGTAAAAGGCACCCAGTTTGCCACAGCCATCCCTCAGCCCTCTAATCACAGACTCTTCCATTTAAACTTTCTATAGTTAAGGAATGCTAACTAATGTTTGGGCTTAAAATATTTATTATTGTTATTTTATGTTTATGTATGGTGTGTGTGTGTGTGTGTGTGTGTGTGTGTGTGTGTGTGTGTGTATGCGTGTGTGTACTTTTTGTGCCTGGTGACTGAGAGATCAGACTTATGATCCAGTTTCTCTGAAAATTCATCAAATAAGGTCGTGAGCTGCCATGTGAGTACTGGGGACCAAACTTAGATCCTGTGTAAACATTACTGCTCTTACCCCCTGGGATAAATTATGCTTGCAATAAAACTAATAATATAAGAAGAATTTTCAAGCAAAAAATTTGTGTGGTGATTGTTGTTATCAATGCAAGTTATGCTCTTTAAGTCATGCTCTTTGAAGTCTCCATGTCTACCAGGGACCAAAAGAATCCCGCCATCTGCCTTAGGAATCCAGTCTTTAAAGTACTTTTGTAGATATTTCTTTTTATCCTATTGTTATATTCTCTCCTAGTATCCTATCACTTGTGATTTACTGAACAGACTGAACACAATGCTGTTTTATTTAAGTGGTTAATGGTTTAGGAACCGTTCACACAGTTTGAAATTATGGTTAAGGAATTATAGCTTTTTAAATTCACATTAAAACATATTTAAATATGACAATGGGGATCAGAAGTTGTCGTGCAGTGTGAAGAAAGTTCTACTTTCAGCATTTTATAGAGCTGCAAGTAAATATCATACATAAATAAAGAAAATACATATTTAACATTTTAAATCTATTTTAGATTAAAATTTCAATATTACAATAAAAGCATTAAAATAACTACTGTGTCATGTTCATGGATGACAGCTTTGTTCAAACCCAAGGTCAGGGTAAGACCCTAGCAACACTTCTTCATGTCATCAAAAACACTAAAGTCAATCAGGACCTCAGCAAGAGGCTTCACTTCTAGAACTAGCATTCATAGGAATAGAAAGTGCTTTACACAATACCACAGGAGAGAAGTAATCATCCATCTCACTCATCTCCAAATCATGCAACCCATAATTGCTGCCGTCTTGCAAGATATACTGGTGTAGTATTGCCTCAATTGATTTTCCAGCAAACAAATCATTTTTAATTGAATTTCTGGCACACTACACAAATTCAAAGTCACACTTAACACTGTTGGTAAGGTCAGGACCCTGAGGCTGATAGGTCGTGGGCCATAGGGAAACTTACAATTCTACTACATGAACATAACAGAAAATAACTTCTCATGAAGTGTTGCTATAACCATAGATCATTGCATTGTTCAACCTTTATCAGAAAAGCTTCTTGCAGTAGATATAATTAACACAGACACATAATTAGATGGTATGCAGAGAATTAGAGACTGTGGAGAACTCATCTCTAAGTAGAATGACTTTATCAAACCCCTCCCCTCAAAGTTCAGGGATCTATGTGGAAGAGTAGGCAGACAGATTGGAAGAGCTAGAGGTGGTGGACAACTCCAAGGTAAAAGTATCTCATAGACATAACAGGGCTGATAAATGTATGACCTTACACAGACTGTGACAGCTTGTGCAAAACCTGCACAAATTCAAGCCAGACAAAAAATCCCTTCTCAGAGAAGGGGAAATTCCAAACTCACACCCCTAACCAATGTACTATTTGCAATTATACTTGCTGGGAGATGAAAAATTGTTTTTAAAAAATAATGGAGTGTGACCAAGTGTATCAACCACACTTCAAGGAAAGCTTCATGCCCTGGAATAGGAACCAACATAAAACCATGAAACAGACCCTCTCTCTGTCTGTCTCTGTCTCTAGTATCTCCCTCTCCCTCTCTGGGGTGTGTGTGTGTGTCTGTGAGTATCTGTGTGTTGTGTATGGTGTAGTTTTTATGATTTTATGTTTTTAGTTTTTTTTGGGACCTTGGCTTTGTTTTATTGTTAGAGTTATTTTTTCAGATAGAGAGATAGAGAAAGAGAGAGAGAGATACAGAGAGACAGAGAGACACATAAGAGATAGAGAGACAAAACGAAAGAAGAAATGATATGGACTTTAGTAGGAAGGAACAACAGAATGATCTGGGAATACTTGAGGAAGAAAAAAAATAAATGACGCAAATACATTATGTGACAAATTAAATCAATTAACTAAAAATAAAACCCAGACAGCTATTGAATTCCATTAAATGCACCTACCACTTTCAAGTTACTTTACTTGTATTTTAAGATTACTAAAATAAAAAAAAAATGTTATCACTCAAAGAAGGCTTATTAACAGCACACACTTCTTTCTTGCAGTAACAGTTAAGATTAATAGCCCTATAGCAGCTCCCAGAGACTAATCCACCAGCCAAAGAGCATACATGGTCTGGTTTGTACTCCCAGCACATAGGTAGCAGAGGACTGACTTGTCTGGCCTCAGTGGGAGAGGATGCAGGTAATGCTATAGAGACCTGATACCCCAGGGAAGGGAATGCCGAGAGTGAGGTGGGAGTTGTTGGGTGGGTGACGAGTGTGTGATAAGGATGAGGAGTAGGGTGGAGTAGGAAGAGTACATTCTCAGAGGCAAAGGCGAGGGGGTGGGGTAAAGAACTCTTGCAGTGGGGACCAGGAAAGGGAAAGCATTTGGAATGTAAATATATATATATGTATCCTTCCTGATAAGTGAGCTGACACAAAGTATAACATTTCAGCTCAGAACTTTTTACATTATCTATTCAGCTCTTGTTGCTGGTTCCTGACATCAGTTGTACTAGTAGGAGCATTTGCTGTACTAATTCTATAAGTGGAAGTTATTTCACTACTCTAATAACTAGTAGGAACATCTGCTGTACTACCATTACTATCAAGTACTATGTTAGCTGCAGTACAACAATACTACTAATAAAACTTTCCGACTTGTAGTACTATTCATGCCACAAAGGCTCTGAGAATAGCAAAAGGAAAATATATGAATTGATAGGGCCTTCTTTCCCCCCTCCCTCCCTCCCTCCCTCCCTCCCTCCCTCCCTCCCTCCCCCCTCCTTCCCTCTCCCTCCCTCCCTCCCTCCCTCCCTCCCTCCCTCTCCCCCCTCCTTCCCTCCTCCCTCCCTCCCTCCCTCCCTCCCTCCCCCCTCCCCCTCCCTCCCTCCCTCCCTTCTTTCTTTCTTTCTTCTTTCTTTCTTTCTTTCTACTCCACTCCGATTTTATTTCCCTCCTGGTCTTACTCTCCGACTATTCCACAGTTCTTTTCTTTTAAAAAAAAACAAACAAAACAAACTATTCCACATTTCATACCTCCTACCCGCCCTCCAGTCTCCATGAGGATGTCCCACCCTCCACTCCCACCTGCCACCCAACCAGACCTCTAAACTCCCTGGGGCTTCCTATCTCTTGAGGGTTAGGTGCATCTTCTCTGACTGAATACAGATCCAGCAGTCCTCTGCTGTATATGTGTTAGGGGCCTCATATCAGCTGGTGTACTGTCTGGTTGGTGGTCCAGTGTTTGGAGATCTAGGGCAGGACAGGTTAATTGAGACTGCTAGTCCTCCTACAGAGTCATCCTCCTCTTCAGCTTCTTTTAGATTTTCCCAAATTCTACCACATGGTCAGCAGCTTCTGTCCATTGGTTGGGTGCAAATATCTGCATCTGACTCTTTCAACTGATTATTGGGTCTTTTGGAGGGAAGTCACGATAGGTCCCTTTTTGTGAGCGCTCCATCGCCTCAGTAATAGTGTCAGGTCTTGGGGCCTCCCATTGAGCTGTATTCCACTTTAGACCTGTCGCTGGACCTTCTTTTCCTCTGGCTCCTCTCCATTTTCCATCCCTGAATTTCTTTCAGACAGGAACAATTATGGTTAGAGTTTTCACTGTGGGATGGCAACCCCATCCCTCGCTTGATGCCCTGTGTTTCTGCTGGAGGTGGGCTCTACAAATTCCCTCTCCCCACTGTAGGGCATTTCATCTAAGGTCCCTTCCCTTTAAGTCCTGAGAGTCTCACATATCCCAGGTCTCTGATACATTCTCGAGGGTCCGCCCCCCACCTTCTTAACTCCCTTTCCCATTCCTCGAATAAACTCTGTTCTATACTAAAAAAAAAAAAAAGATTTCAAATTTATATTTAAAACAATTTGGAGTAACACTTGGTTCAAGTTTCTCATTCATGAGGAAAAATCATGAGAATGCAGGAGCCACATGCCTTCTATCAGAAGTCAGACTATTGCATCATTGGATTGAGTTGTATGCCATTCCAAGATCCGTATGCATCCATGATTATGGCAGAAATCTCATAAATTCTGAAACTATGTCAAAGCAGACATAGTCACACTTACTATGAAATTCTGATTGAATTATCACAGATTACTAGTCATGGAAAAACTGGAATATATAGCTGAGATCATATTATACTCTAAACTATTAGAGCTTTTTTATTAAAATAGCAATAATTTATGAAACTTCAAAATAGTTGAGAGGATATATACATTTATAGAAAGATTTGGTTTCATCTTTATGCATGCAATATAACCAACATATTCTTGTTTACTTTGTTGAGTTCATAGATATCTTTTAATATTTATCATAAGAATACTACAATATACACTGTTATTAGATTATACTAATCCCTTGGTCATTGAGAAATTTTAATAAAATCCAAAGCTCGTTAATAGAATTTCCTTGGGAGTTGTGTTCATACTTTTAGGAGTGAAAATTTGGTTAAAGCAATGGTTTTCTAAACCATTTGGAAAAGCAACCCTGTTATTTTTCATCTTTACATCTAACCTGCAATTCCTAAAAGATACCTTATCCTCAATCTTAACTTCCCAGATTCCTTGATTCATGAAGTCTTCCATGTTTTCATTAACTAAATTTTGATACAATACTTTTCTTTGATTAATGTACCTGAGATGCCACAGTTGTTAAAATAGGTTCATGACAGTTCTCATGACATTTCTGTCATCAAGGGACACATAGGGCAGTATCTAGTTCTTCATGACTAATGGATGTTATCACAGTGACAAGTTTTCTTAAGCAATGAACTCCCTCTTAAAAGGAACACATTTGGAGCTGGCATTTGCAGTAAGAATAAGTTCAGTAAAAACTACCTTAGGAAGAATGATCAATATAGAATGTATTCTAGAAGGAGAAAGTATTTTTGAGTTTCAGAGAACTAATGGTGAAAAGAGACAGAGGAAACTATTAATATAGATGTGTTGGAGTCATATAAAGAAATTCAATAAAACTATTTTAAACCAAGATAAGGTATCAATTTGATTCTGAAGATAAAGAGAAGCTTTAAAAAGGAGCCAAAGATAGGAATTGCATGATATTAAATTTTTTTTGAAAACCACCCTTACCAGGTATTCATAGAAGGAGAGAACTGTATGAATTGTGACAACTCCAGCCATGCATTGTTCCCTCTTCTTCAGTTGATATAGGAGTAGGTGTAAATATTTTTAATCAGTATTATTTGGAAAATAAAAATATAACAACCACGTAAAATCAATATTGCTATTTTCTTTACCTGTTAAATACTGGGAGATAACTTACATTTTAAAGTAAACTTTAAAATTAAACAAAAGGAGTAGGTGTTGGAAATGTAGGTGAATTCAAATGTTTTGTAGATTGCACAACTGTATTAAGTATAGAGAAGATAATAATAGTTCATAAAGGAAACTCAAGCTAATCTCTTTCTTCTCCTAGTGCTTCCATTTTTGTATTTTGGATACTAGGCTCATTCTTATGTTTGGAGCCTAATACTATTTTAAATGAAATCACTGTATAGAACACAGGTTGCATTCCAACTAAGAGTTCTCCTATCTTAGTGTCCCATGCTTAAGACTAATGAAGCTCAACAATGTGTATTATATGTACAATTTAAAACATCTTTCAAGGTTCATGTAATGTCTGTTATCATATGATCAAGCTTCTATGGGGTTTAGCATTTAGCTACTTGGAATTTAACAATTTAGCATTTAGAAATATTTCCTAGATTTAGGCACAGGAAATTTCATCTGTTTGACTAACTGAATTTAATCAAACTTTTAAAACATTATAGTAGTTTTACAGATCAATTCATATAGTATAATAAATGAGTGAATAAATAAGTAAATTAATCAACAAAGGTAACCATAAACAGAGAAATGACTATAGGATCCCAGAAAGTTGAAATGTTAGTCCTTGGTCCTTTTTTATCTGAGTGTTGTTTTCAGTATCCACAATAATGTAAAGTTCACTTTATATTCTTAATAAAATATTTCTATATTAATTCATTTTTCTTTAAACTACTCCATAAAAAGTCTCCAAACTTTATAGTAGATTAGAAGAATACTTTAGAATGAAGCTATGTATTACATCTCACAGCTAGCCACTTAAAAGTTCATGAATATAAAAATCATCAAACATTATAATATATATGTTTGTGCCCATATGTCTATATAGTCCATTATTTCAGGAACCTAGTTAGATTTTAGGAATATTGTCACTGTATTTTAATCTAGAATTACTATAAAATAAAGTGGTTATTTGTAAACTGTTTCACAATTTAGACAATCATTACTATAATAATTTTTCCATATTTGTCTACCATTAGAATGAATCTGCAGCACTTCCCATGAAAATTAATAAATACATGGTTAAGGTAAGAATGAAATTTTAAGGGAAGTTCAACATGGAGATTATATACTTTGCAGATGACTATCGTTATCTTTAAGAATTGAGTTTGATTCCAAAATTATATTTCTGTTTAACTTGAGGAAGTTCATGTATATAAAACCCAATGAATGAAACTTATGGAAGACATGCCATCATAAAAATTATCAAAGCAAAGCAAAGCCCAAAGCAAGCTAATACTTGAAAGTTTATTAACAGATCAATATTTGTGTGATATAGTGTATGTGTGTATATAAATGCACATGGAAGGATAAGTGTATGCACAATGTGTCTATATACATAGCACTTGTCACATCATTAGTAGTTAGACAGGTCTGAGCTCCAGAACAGATTTCCCATGACAGACTTTACCATCATTTACAATCATCAGCAGCTCTTCATGTACTAAATCTTCAACTGAGTTGGAAAACAATTTTCAAAAAAAATCTGCCGTCTGCAATATTTTCTGAATATAACATTAGGTACATTTCAGATGCATTTTTTTCACATATAATCTTAAGAGAAACTGTCAAATTGTGAATCAAGTGAAGACTGCAATGATTACACATGAATTTTTGATAATATTGGTGGTAAATTTCACATTCGTGTACGAGCACAAGCTGCCTGATATACAGAGACGTGTTTTGTCTTCCCATTGAAAATTTCATTAGTCCACATTTATTTGTGAGGTTGGATTAACAATGACAGGACTTTGGAGAGAATGTTTGTCTGCTGTGACTGCAATTTCATGAGTTACAGAGCACTTCTTCAGCAACAGATGTTAATGGAGCAATGCTTGCTTAGAATCAGACTAGAGTGTGTGTTGGCTGATGTGAAGATAAGTTCCCTCTGAATTAATGAAGCATTTTTTCCTTTCTTTGTACTATAAACAAATGAAACTCCACCAAAATGGTAAGATGCAAATAAGATTTTTGTTTGTTTGTATAGTGTTTTAGTTTTAGAAATGGAACCACACATGACCTTCTTAAAGAATTCCAGTGGAGCTAGTGTAAGACAAGTAATTGCCACTCAATATGAAGGAAATCTGCAGAGTTATGTTTTCATATGCGGTCAAAGTGTTTTCAAAGATGAGCAAAGAAGAAATTGTCTTGCCAGGTTTAGGACACTTTATCAGTTAGGTCTCTACCATCAGTATGAATTACCTCTGAATCGACTTAGAAAGAGGACATTTGCATTAAGGTTCACTATTAGGAGGCTGTTCTCCATCATGGATGGATACCTTCCTCTGGGGTTCTATCAGGTATTCTGAGTGTTAACAGTAGAGACAATGTAATAGATAAAGATCCTTACTTTACAGGCAGCTATCAAAGAGAAAGTAAGATGTCAGATCCCTGAAATACTCCTCAAGGGAATGAATCACATAAGCTTATTATTTTAAGATTCTATTTCCTAAAATTCTGGACATTTTCACAAGCACCACCCTAGAGAATAAATCTTCAATACACAAAGAGTTGGGTCACATTCAATGTCTAAACTGTAACTAAATCATGGCCAACTGACTCCAAATCTAGAAGCCTTTTCTTTAAATTATTAATTTATTATCACAGTACTTTAGATTGAAACTAGAGTAATATGAAAGTGTTTTGCCATGATTCCATATGCATAGCCAGTCTTTTTTGATTATTTATTATATTTTTATTACATAAAATGACTTTTAAATCAAAGTATATTTGATCATATATTCCCTCTCCCCAAGAAGGTACTCCAGATCTGCTCCCCAGGCAGACCTACCCAACTTTAAGTTCTTTCTAAAAAAACTTCAAAAATCTAAATACCAACAAAAAATCCAAAGGAAGAAAAAAAAATCTCAAAGGACAAAAAGCTACTAACATGTAGGTAGATAAAAGCACCCAGCACCTACACAAACAGACAAACACAATCTCTCTCTGTCTCTCTCTCTGTCTCTCTCTCTGTCTCTCTGTCTCTCTCTCTCTGTCTCTCTCTGTCTCTCTCTCTCTCTCTCTCTCTCCTCTCTTTCTCTCTCTCTCATACATACACACACACACACCAAAGCATTAGAATCCGGTAAATGTTGGTAAACTACTCATGAATATGACGTTTGCCCTGGAGTAGTTGATAAATTCAGTGTCACTCCTTTGTAGAAAGTCGATTTTCCCTTTCTCAGCAGGTACTAATGACAGCTTAATTGTTACCTATATTGTAGTTGCTTCATTTTTATTCATTCATTCATTCGTTTTTAAAAAGTAACCAAATAAAACAAAAGAAGTTGAAAAAATACTATCACATCAAAATTGGACAGGACAAACCAACCAAAGGAAAAGAAACTAAGAGAAGTCACAAGAATCAGAGACCCACTTGTTTATATACTCGGGAATCTTATAAATACTAAACTTGAATCCATAATATATACTCAGAGGACTCAATACAAATCTGTGAAGTTCCAGTCCATGCTGCTTCAGTCTCTATTAGTTCACATGAGCTTTGCCTATGTTGCTTTAGAGGGCCTTGTCTTCCTAATGTTCTCCATCCCCTCTGGCTATTACACCTTCTACTTCTTTTTCCAAGGAGTTCCTAGAGGTCTGAGGGGTAACTTCCATGGAGATATCCATTTCAAAGCTCAGTGTTCTAAAGTCCCATTCTTTTCTCTGTGTAATGTCTGCCTGTGGGTCTGTATATTTCTTCCTATCTGCTGCATGAAGAAGCTTCTCTCATGATGGCTGAACAAGGCACTGATGTGTGAGTATAGCAGAATATCATAAGAGATATTTTAACACTACTTCTCTTAACAGCATTTTTGTTCTAACCTAGATCTCTGGAGATCTTTTCTCTTGCTCATGGTCATCTAAGCAGTTCTGGGTATGAGTTCTATATCATGGATGGGCCATATTCAAATCAGTTATTAGATAATGACTCCCACAAGTTTTGTGTGTCTATTGGCCTAGGATATCTTGTATGTTATACATTATTGCAAATAAAAGAGGATTTTGTGGCTATATTTCTGCTTCTGTTTCTCTTTTGGTCACATACAGAGTTTATTCTTGTACAAAAGACACTAGAGTATGGAGTACAGATACTCTGTACTCATCAACTCAATGTTTCCATGTTCAATGAATTGTGTACATATGTGTCTTTAGCCATGGGACTTTGTTATCAATTTGTTGAGAATAAACTATAGCTATGGCAACAGCCTGAGCTGTTAGTGGATTTCTATTGGACTTTGTTAGCCAATGGCACAATAACTCAATTAGATTATAACCAATCCTAGTAATAAAAGTTTTGCTTTGTAACAAGAAATAGTTAGAACTCTGTATTCTTAATTATTTGTTGTCTTCATTTAGTTTGCATATGTATATGTATATTAGGTTTCTATACAACACCTCAAAACTCCCTTAATTTTAGCTGCATTGCCATGTTTTCCCTCTATCATTGCATCTCCCCAATCCCTACTTGCTCCTCCCATTCCAGTTTCACCTTCCATCCATAATTCTCTGTTATAATTTCATGTCCTTAATTGCTGTGCTTTTATGCATTATAACTTGGGCATCGTTGACTTATCAGATAATATCCCCAAATAAGTGAATATATTTGACTTTCTGCATCTAGTATAGCTCACTCTGGATGGCTTCTTTCTAGTTCCATCCATTTGCTTGCACATTTTATAATGTCATTTTTTAAAAAACCTGAGTAATTGTTCCTAAATTTGCCAAATTTTATTTATCCAGTCTGTTTGTGATTGACATATAGGTTATTTCTCATTTCTAACTATTATGAATAGAGCAGTGATGAGTATGATTGAGCAAGTGTCCTTGTTGTAAGATGAAGTGACATCCTTTGGGTATATGCTCATGAGCTAGATCTTGATACACTTTATTCCATTTTTTCCCATTTTCAATGGTTTTCATAGTGACTACACAAGGTTGCTGTCCCACCAGCAATAGATGAGTGTTCTACTTAGTCAACATCCTCACCAACATGAGCTGGTTTGTTGATCCTAGGCATGCTGATGAGCGCAAGTTAAAATTTCAAAGTAGTTTTGATTTGTGTAATCCTGATGGCTAAGGATGTTGATTCAGCCCTTCAAGTTTCCTCTATAGCTTTTTTCTGTTTATACCTGCACTGCATTTTAAATAGCATTATTTGTTTTCTTGATATATGGGTATACTGAGATTTTATACATTTTACATGAAGCTTTTAGTGAGATGTGTAGATGTTAAAAATCTTTTCCAATTCTTGATGCTGCCATTTTGTCTGATTAATAGTGTCCTTTGCCACGCAGAAGCTTCTCAGTTCCATGAGGTCTCATTTAGTAAATGTTGTTCTTGGTGCCAGTATGTTTCAAATATTATCCCCTTTCCCGGGTTTCATATCCCTGGAAACTCCCTATCCCACCTCCCTCCCCCTGCTTCTCTGAGGGTGTTCCTCCACCCACCCACCTACTCCAGCCTTCTTATGTCAACAACCATGCTGGTTTTATTACTATAGCTTTGTAATACAACGTGAAATCTGGAATAATGATATCTCTAGCAATTCTTTTATTGTTCAGGTTTCATTTAGCAATCCTTGGTGTCTTGTGTTTCCATACGAAGCTGAATTTTTTCTTTCAAGATCTGTGAAAGATTGTGCTGAAATTTTCATGGGGATTGCATTGAATCTGTAGATTGTTTTTCCTAGGATGATTATTTTTACTATCTCAATCTACCAATCCACGAACATAGGAGATATTTCCATCTTGTGGTATTTGCTTCATTTTTTCCCCTTCAACTTTTTGAAGTTTTTCTTATAATAGTCTTTTACTTGCTTGCTTAGAGATATTCCAAGATATTTTATATTACTTTAGGCTATCATGAAAGTTGTCTCCCTGATTTTTTCCTTGAGACTGTTTATCATTTGTATACAGAATGGCAAATGACTTTTAATGTTAATTTTGCATCTACTTTGTTGAAAGTATTTATCATCTGTAAGAGATTCCTGGTGGAATTTTTGGGTAACTTATGTATATTATCATATTATATACATATAATAATAATTTCTTCCTTTCCAATTTTTATTCATTTAATATCCTTCAGTGGTTATATTACTCTATAATAGCCCTCATTATATATTTTGGTTTTAAGGCAATGTTTTATTACATTATCCAAACTCACCTTGGAACCCATTCTGTAGCCTTTACTTTAGTCTGTCTCTGTCTTAAAACAATGTTATAGCCATCAAAACACTACCATATACAAAAATAATCTTTGACATAGTTATATTTCTTTCCCAAGCATACATTCACAAAGTAGAATCATTAGGAAAAGAGAACACAGATGAGAACATATCTCAGTGCAAAACTTACGAATATACAAGCCCATGTTTTAATTGTTATAAGTATAATAGATTTTGATGAGAATTTTATCAAGCTATGTAAATTAGAAATTCCTCATTTGAACCTGATTCATATCATGTTTTCAGTTAATAACATTAATTTTGACAGATGAAAATTATGTCTTACATTACCCGATCTTATGAGAAATTCTTGGATAAATCATACTGACTGCAGTGTCCTTTAAGAGACTCATCAAACAGTATAGACTATTGCCTTTGGTTGCTTCCAAGAATTTGAACCTAAGACACTTTTGGTGAAGATGCCGCATTTTATGACCCTGAACTTCAAGAAATAGATCTGGAACTGACCTGTTCTACCCATTATCATAGATACCTTGTTTGTTTTGAGCATGGTTTTATTCATACAGTTATTTATTTTTGTTCATTTTTCTAATTTTCTAAGTATATATAAATATCACTTTTGCCATGGAAAGGACTACCACAAATAGATGAGCAGCTATAGTGGTATCAAGAATATAAGATAAAAAAAATACATTTCACTAAACCTAAGTATGTGGTCCCTTCAAAATATCACCCAGTATTGGTGATTGGTAGAAAATAATATACTAAAGGATGACTTCTAGCTCTGAGAGAATCCAGTCTTTTTGAAAAGCAATATTGCCAGTGTGAGGCATAAGTTAAAGTAATACTCTTAACTATACATTTATCAGTGTATTTTAATTTATTTTAAACATATACTCTACACAGCCTGAAACTAAATCAATATTTTTGTTACAATTATGAATACATTTAAATAATATTTAAAAGAAATTAATCTCTATTTTCCTCAAAAATTTAAAAAAATTTTTTGAATCTACTTTATCTTCTGGTTTTCATGGACATCCAGATGATAATCAAAGCTAATCAGGTTCACTGAAATATATTACAGTTAACAGTTAGTTGAATGGTGAAAAGGACATCATTTATGCCTATGAGAACAACATGGCACCTATATCTGTCTATTAATTGTGCTCCAGGATAAACGGAAGCAACAAATGCAAAATTATAGTCAAAGATTGATAAATTCAATGTCCAAGTCAAGTCATGATGTGTCAAGACCAAAGAGGCATTACTGGCTGGGATAGTCAAACAGGATGCCTGCTTCAAATAGATATTGAACAAACTTCAAATGTATACTCTATGGGATTTTTATAGCATGTTGATTGAGCAGGTAGCAAAAGTTGTGACCCTATGAGAGCTGACACAGTAGAATTTTTGGTTAGAACTGGATTTTGCAAAGGAGGCTAACTGAAGCTTCATAGTTTCCCTAAATTGTGAAAGAGTGGCATATTTATTTATTCTGGAAAATATAAACTATCTGTTGTCCAGTTAACTCACTTAAGATTAACTGAGTCATATGCTGAGACTTGGTTTGTAATGGATGGAGCTCTTAAGGAAAGAGATGCCTATGAAGATACACAGAAAAGCAGCACTTAGAGAGATACCTACAATGATACACAGAAAGGCTGCACTTAAAGATTCAGTTAATCTAGTGTAGGCTCGTTTTGCAAACCTTGAGGAGGAAAGCATGTGATGATGTCTCAGGATGAGCAGAGCAGATGTGATCAATGCCTTCAGTCATCTCTAGAGCCCTCACACTCAAGGTGAAAACCTAAGACATTCAAAAGACTGCAGAGCAAAGGTGCAGTATTCACAAATGACAAGGTTCCCCTTAATATTGAGTGTCATATTGAGGTCGGCACAGTCACAGAGTTAAACACTACAGCGTTCTTACAACTGCTTTATTAATGATTGGATTACTAAGACTCAAAGTCGAGTCCTCATCTTTTCAGAACAAGTTTTTTCTCAACTGTACTATCTTCCTTGACTTATAAAATCATCTGGTAAAAATAATTTTCTAATCTGTATATATTCAAATGCTTTAAAAATACATTATATGTTACTTTTAAACAGGAATTATGTAGCCAATTCTGCCCAATCTTTTAATAATAATTTTTCCTTTATATATTTCTGAATGCATTAAATGTCTTGATTACATATTTAAATCGACATTCCAATCAATCCTATATGTGCATGAAACTTGTGATATACAAATCTAGGTTTACAATAATAAACATAAAATATCTTACTCATCCACTGTGAGATGAATTTCATGTTTGGAAGTGACTGGCATGCAATGCAGGCTAGCATAATTTATATAATCCCCAGATGGGTTTTCTCTTGACTTAGTCATGTTATCTAAACTCATGTCAATACCATGCAATAACTTCTACTTTTCTGGAGTGTTATGCTTTCTCTAGAGAAAAATCCAGTCATCTTTAAAAAAGATTCTTTTTATGTTTTAATTTAATTGCATTAATTCTGAAAACAAACTTGTCTGCACCAATCATGCATAAGATATTTAATCTTTCTGTCCACTAATGTGTATATTTAATGTTACAAAAATGAAAACTTCTGTGACCAGAACTTCATATTGTACATAAATATTAAATATATAAATGTTAAATACTAGTAGATTTTAAGAATAATATAACTTTAAGGGAAAAACCATTGAATCATTGCCTGATGCAAAAATCTCTTCACTGTATCATTAAGTGGTTTTATATACTCTATTTGCTATTCTTATCAACAAGCTGCTTGCTACAGACTGTGGATGTATATTTGTGTGAGTATTTATGTGCACACACATAGGTTTTTAAAGTTTTTTCACATTGAAATGTTTTATTTGAAAAAGCTCAAATGATTATAGCTAAGCTTTCCTTTTAGGTGCCTTTGTAAAAACACTTCTTAGCTAGCATAGATGTGGTTTTCTTTCTTTTATTAACTTATAGAAGTCTTATTTGAATCAGAAAACTGTTTTTACAAGGGTGTGTGTATCAATGTATATCCACTTTCTCCCTTTGACTTTTCTCTCTTAGAATCAATTAATGATATTTTAAGATTGTCTTCTATACCATTATTTGTTTTATTTCTCATGTTTTGTGATAGATAGAATCATGTTACTGACTCAAGAAAGTCTCATATTTCCTCACTTAAGAAATATGTATGCAAAGTGTCTTTTGCCCTTTTTTTTAATACTGAAAGTGGGTTTTTGGTTAAATCTTTTTAGATTTTTATCTCAGTTATATTGTGTATTATGTATTTCCTCTCCTCAGGTATAGAATCACTTCTGATTTTTAAGTATATATGTGCCAAAAAGTGAGAGTGCATTCACTATTTCAGGTGATCCACAGGGACATGTCCAAGGTTATTGGTAGTTTTAATTAATCAAATGGATGAGAGCAGAAGCGACTCTTTGAATCCCAAGCTTCATTCACTCACACACAAAGTGATGAATCACAACACTGAAGCTTTTAAAGAAATTTAGGAAATGAAGAACCTGCAGTCACGAGAAGCCGATCCATATTGTCTTACTATCCTATCTGCTTAAATAGAAGTCCTCTTATAAAAATCATATTAATTCAAGACGAAAGAAAGTCTTATAGTCTCCATATCAATAATATGTCCATATCAATATGCAGAATACAAAGTCGTTTCTTGGTACATATTTGCCAGACAAATGCTTTGGTGCACTGTATTGAAGAGACAAGATTTGGAAATCCGAGTCTTTGATTTTTTTTTTTTTCTGGTTGTAAGAATTAAACACAAAAGTTACACGTGAAAAAATAAAAGGCTCCGTGATTTTTATTACAGTCAGTTGGTTTTTAATAAAAATGAAAAGCGACTGCTTGAGGATTGGCTCTATTAGCATGCATTTAAACATTTTCAAAAATTAGCACTGCATTCCAGCATGGACTGGGAGCTGACAGTGATCTGAGCCGGCATACCGAGCCTTTCACCTTTGCTCAGCTAAGCCTGTGAATGCACACTATCATGCCTGAGCCACCATCTGAGCCATGCATTCTTTCCTTCTGGCCATTTAAGTTCTGGACGGGCCCTGTGCTGTCGCTTACTCAGGGTGGCAGCTCTGCTCATTCCTTTCCCAGTGATTATGCCAAGGACAGAAAATGTCCCTAAATTAATCCATCATGCTGGTGCAAATTCTAATGAGTGGGAAATGCCAGAAATGATCCATTATCGCTGCAATTGGAAAATCATAATATCATAGTTCAGCCTGAGCAACTAGTAAAGAAAATCTCTGAAGCATGTCATGAAGGTTGGATATGGAACGCAATCTCTGGTCTGGGAGCTGCCTCAGTGGGGCACTAACTGATTTATATGTGCACACAGCTATGCCCATCCACATGTCAGGACATTACCCCAGAGTACCTGTGTATGCTCACCCTGGTGTTTGAAAAACTACATTATTTTCTCTGAGTTGAGTCTTAATAGGTCACTGGACCAAATGCAATGCCACAGTGCCCTCAAGTGGCCCCAGAATTTAGACTAACTGCTTTTTGGGGTTGGCAGGATTCTTAATTCAAAAGCTTTAAAATGTTTTTATATGTAATTTTAAGAACATAGGTAATATGAATAAGAAGAAGCAAATCAACTAAAACATAAGCATGTTTTTCTATCTTCAAAATCACATTAGCTCTTATGTTTTCTACTTTCATCTCTTTTTTCCTGTCCCTTAGTATTCGTGGTGTGTGTGTGTGTGTGTGTGTGTGTGTATTATATCCCTATAAACTCAATTCAGGATGAAGATAGGTTGATAGGTTGAACAAGGCCAGTTATTCTGTGCAGGTTCAATATTGCCACTGGTGTGGCCTAATAACAAGAAATTGCCTTTCTCTTTTGTCAGTCACATTGGAAGGGCTCTGAGAAAACTGAGTAACTATCCTTCATACATGGACAAATAAGTCTGAAGACAGCCAAGAGCTTTAGTTCCACCTCTGATGAATTCACACTCTGTATGTCACTATGAAGAAAAAAAAATATGTCTTTCTACCATGGACATTTAATTAACCAATTTAGCAATTGCCTTAATCCATGCAATATGCTTTATCACATCATATTTTAAAATATTTTAATAGTCTACAGTTATCAATTTCATGAGGAAGAATATCATGTCATATAAGATCTAATACTGTACATATCCATTTAACATTATTTGAATTTTAACATATTGGAAAATGCAATTGAATTTAAAAGAATCAGTGCTGATAAAATCATCCAAGCATGAAAGGCCAGGTGTGACTACTAAATGGTAATTGTAAGGAGAAATCAAGGAAGATTTGAGAATGTATATGTGTAATCATACTTATAATATTACCTATACACTTCATCCACCAAATGGTAGCAGAACATGTGAATTCATTCATTACATTTATGAAAATGGAAGAAAATCTACACTGAAATGTGTAGAAACTCGGCAATTTACAAAGACTGATCAGGCCAGAAGATTCAAGCAGAGAGGAATGAAAGCAAGAAAATCAACATGCAAATATTTACCTCTTCTACCACCTTTCTTTTGAAAATTTCTTTTACCAGCACAGCAAGGTAAATTGGAATCGATTACCTTCTCAGCTGGGATATACAATGACTATATAAAGTAGCAGTTCAGATCAAGGGCTTCAGTAATAGAACTCCCATATAAAATACACAGAGTGGACCACAATCACTTCGATTTCAGGTTCTATGAGTACCGCTGTTAGGAACTTCACCCTACATGAGTTAAGCATGTCTAGAAATATTCATGTACTGATGTTTTACTAAAAGCTAATCGTTACTTGTCTGTAATTCTATAATCATTATATTCCTATTTTATGTAAGACTCAGCACATAGCATAGGAAATGCTCATTCTGGATAATTTTTATTTTAAAATCTTTTAGTTTCACATTTACTGTTTGTGAGCCTTTTCAGCTGAATATAACTTCATGAGCAATCATGTACATATATTGTTTTCCAAGCTAATTGCTATTCATGATGTCCCAACCACACAGTTCTGCCTGAAGGTTCATTTTGATCTGATTTACACCAATGGACAAGTAGATAATAGATTTATATTTTAAATGATCTCAAATTCTCCAAACCAGTAACTTCTCTGTAGGTTATGTAATCTTCAGCAATTTCATTTTAAAAATTAAAAGTAGAAAAATAAGCTGATAAGTTTAGGAAAAGTATGAGATAGCTTCATTAATGTAATATTGAATATATTATAATATTCATTATATTAACATACATATAGTGTTTATTAACACAAAAGATCTAACACACTAAAAAACCATAATTAGCTTGAACAACAAATTATACTAACATAAATAAGTGTAAGCTCTTGAAAAGCTCAAAGTTTTCTCCAAATTCTATTCAATTACAGTAACACTTAGCAAAGGTTTTAAAATTATTTATGTGGCACATGTCCTTAATTGGATACTCAGTATGGTGGCAAAGCTTCTCACATGCTAAAGTGGTGTATGACAGCAGTTTTTGTTCAAGCCTATTCTGTAAGTGTAACAGTGTGCCACTAAGGTTCAGGATTCACTCCCCATCTCCAGCTGTGGTTCACAATAGACCCACATGAAACATGTTAACACATCCTGGCAGGAACTGCAATACTGGCTTGCCTCAGATCCCATTAAATACATTTTCTCCTACTTCTATCTCTGCCCCTCTGGCCCAGGCAAATCTCACTCTTTATCTCTGTCTGATCTCGACAGGCCATTTAATGTCTCAAGGCATTGCTCTTGCCGTCTTGTCATCAAGAAGGCCATTCTTCTCTTATTACGAGTAGCAGCAGGCTGTTATTTCCACGGCTCATTCTAACTCTTTCATGTTGACTCTCCAGTCTCTTCACAAAGAATTATGCCTTTTGCTTCTTTTGCCTTCTTGGAGCACTTAATCCCTTTTACTAACAGCAGTTTTGTTTAGACATATACAGATTGCTTTATCCATCCGTCACATTTACGCATGCGTGTGCCTGCTCATTCTTATTTGTCTAGCAAATGTCTGCTGCGGAGTAGGAAACAGGGGAGGCTGAAGGTAAAGGTGTCAGTACTTGATTTCAGAGATCAGTGTCCTCTTCTTAGCTAGAAAACCACACTAAACTTGCTAATGTATGAATCAAAATCTTACTAGTGTTTTCTACCTACAATGTCCATGCGTTCATATGAATAATAACTTCCTTGGCTTCTTAGCAAACACTGATATTTTATCTTGTGTTTTAGCAACCTTGTTTAAAATATAATTGTCATGTGTTATTTGATATAATTAAAAGGTGTAGATAAGTCTATTAATATAAATGTGCACCTGCAAATCTATGATAAGAAGGACTCTGCACCAACAGAAATATCTTAGGAACCCCCCTAATTTTCTGATCCCTTCCTCTACAATGATCTAAAGCACTGATTTATCTGTGCAAAAATCACTTTGAATTTTCAAAATTTCATGAAAGTTGGTTATAGCATTTTAGTTAACTTCTTTTATAATATTTTATGGACATATTGTATCATTTTATTATGTGAAAAATGAAATCATTGAAAATGCTCGGCTGTATTGCACAGAGCACATAATTTCAGAAACAAACTCTTAAAGTTACTGGGTCATCTCTCACATCACCAGAATCTTTTGAAAAAAAAAAAAAAAAAAAAAAAAACTAGTTTCTTTACCAGGTCTTGGTATGCTTGTATTAGCCTATGTGACCTATTTGAATGTATGTATCAATTTAAGACTTTTATATATTTATTTATTTTTTCAGAAACAATGGTAACTCAATCTCTGGGCCAAACAACTAGAATGCTAATCTTATAAGCCATATTAAATCTAAATCCTCTAGTGGGGAATCCTGTCAGATTGGCCATAAGCCAGGAGACACTAGTAGCTACATTTTGCTATCCCATCCAAAAAAACCCAAAAAACAAAAACCCTGTCTCTCTCCTATTCCTCTCTTCCCCTATACAACCCGTGAGTCCTTCCTACTCGCACAGTGATTGGCTCCTTTATTTATTATGGAATTTATTCATTAGGGGATTGGTTCACAAGAAGTCACCTGAGTACATGACTCACTCCTTGTCCGCCCCCCAGGAGAGCAGAATTAAGGACTTTTATATTTTATCAAATTTAATTTATTTGCATTCCAAATATTCCATCCTTTTTGAGTTCTCCACACACACAGACCCTTTTTTTATTCTTCAATCCTTTCTTACAGTTCAGTCTTTATCATCCTCCTGGTCTGCACCCCACCCAAGACTGCTCCCTATCCCATACCTCCTCCCTCCTTCCCAATCTCCAAGAGAATGTCTCTACCCCGCTACCCCCAGCTCACCAGACCTCTCAACTCCCTGGAGCCCCAAGACCTTTGGAAGAGCAGTCAGTGCTCTTAACTGCTAAGCTATCACTTCAGCTCTCAGCTCTTAAAATGTGATTTCATTTTTAGTTATAGGTGTGTATGGTGTCTGCATGTGTGATGCACATGCATATGGTTTGCCTGTGGTATCCAGTGAACAGCATCAGAAACCCTAGATATGGAGTTACAAGTTGTGATGCTCTAGAAATGGGTGATGAGAATCTTATTTGGATACTTCAGAAAAGTGTTGTAAATGCTGAGCCTTCTCTCCAGCCTTAAATCTGGATCCTTTAGTAACACTTTGCTGAGAATATTTTCCTATAATTATCTGAATCACAACTTAGAAAAGGCTCATGTCAAATTGCCTTAAAAAGTTGTGCATTTCTTCTCCATGGGTTTTAAGCTACTTTAAGTATTACTATTTGACATTAATCATATATAGGCTTTCTCCTTTACATTTTCAGAGTTGTCTGTACTTTTTTCTCTTGACAATTCTGTGCATTGGAACTGGACGCATCTGGAACATATCCACCACCATATTTCAGATTGTTCTATTCTTTCTGCTCCTTTCTTCCTAATGTGTCATCTACTGCTTTCCTGTTGTATCCTTCTTACTTCTCCTTTCTGCTTCCTTCCCTCTCCCCTTCCTTTTTCTTCCTTATACTTCTGCTTCTGGTTGAAAGTTCTTGACATAACTACATCTGCCGTGTATCCATGACCATAACTGTCAGGATCACTATATTTCTATTTACATGTTGCTAATACCAGCTTTCTAAACACCCATATATTTTTTTCATTGCTTTAAGAAATTTTGAATTTTACATAGACATTTATATCAGCAATTACAAACAATTTTGATTAGTTACATTCTGGTATCATATTTTATAATTCTAATTTCGATCTTCTTGAGCTGGCTGGAACTTCTTGAGCAATGTTAAAGAAGAGAGATGACATGAATATCTTGTGCCTGATTTGAGAAGTAACTTCATTTTTTCCCCATTTAGTGTGATGTCACTTGTAGTCACCCACATTTACTTTTGTTAATTTCCTTTATAAGATTGAATACATTTCATTTCATCTCTTAGTTTTCTGTAGAATTTCTTTTTATCATGAGTGGTCATTTCCATTTCTTATTTTTTTCATTTGCTACTATATCTCTATGTTGATTTTCTTTTTATCCTTAATGGATTATACTGCTGAGTTACTGGAAATGAGTCTTCTGTTTTCAACTAGAGGCTTTTGTAGAGTCTGTTTCCTTTGGTTCAAGTGTTGGAGAAATTGAATAAGTACTGTTTATTGCATTATTTTTGTGTCTTGTGTTTTACTGAATATCTTAGATGTGCTAACTCATATCTTTTACCAAACTGGGGTACTTGTGGACTCTGTGTCTGTATTAGTTTATCTTCTCCATATTGTCTCATACACTGTAAATCTTGTAATGTATACACATACAGCTCACAGACACTTCAGCAAAGTGCCTCAGTGCAGTACACTAGAAAAAACAGTTGGTCTCCTTCATATTTTAGGCTTATAAATTATTACTGTAAGTCACTATATTTAGAAGGAGGCAAATAAATATAGTAATATTTCTCCATCTTAATACAGGACAAAGGTTGTGACAGATTTTAAACAACTAAGAGAGTTCTTAATTTTCTGATCAAGAGTGAGTAGTGACATCAAAGTCTTTCAGGGGAAATTTATTCTATAAATAAAACAATACAGTGCCTGTGAAATATGCTCTCATCATAATTCATAAAATCTTATGTATCTGCACTGCTTTCTGTATTTACATTGAATTTTCTAATATTTCTCAAACATTTGCTGTACTTAAAATCCTCCGTGTTTGTACTGAACCATAGTAGAAAATAGAATGGAGTTGTGGGAAAATAAGGAGAAAGCTAGGTAGAATATTTGTCATGGAGTTTGATATGACAGGCTGGTATATCTCACACAGGAAGTCAGAATATCCAATTTTGAAAGCACAAAATGCTTACTGCTCTGTCACTAATGATGCAAATCACAGAACGGGGTAGCATTCACAGAGTTTTGATGAACTCTGGACCAAGTGCTGAACAGTGAGCTGGAATAGTAAAATTACTTTGTTCCTGTATGTCAGGTTAGCATGTGATGAGTCACTAGAACTGAAGAGACAGAGCGTTGTATAGTGTTCAGTATTGCACAGAAACATTTTAGAGATCACCGTACCTTCTGCATCCCTTTGGGTATACATACTTAAAGAAATAGCACACACGTACTTATTTCACTCTGAAAGTTCTATCACTCTGATCAACAGTAAATGTTAGATTGTTAGATGAGGTTTGGTTTTGGTGTTTACTTGTTTGTTTCTTTTTATTGTAATGAGGATTAAATCAAGGGCCTTGTAATGCTATGCAAATGTTCTACCTACTGAGTTGCATCGCTAGACCTATATGCTGACAGAGTTTTAGAAGTGATGATCTTATCTCTTGCGCACATTTCCTAGGGAATGAAAAGCTGTAAAGCCATTCTGAATTTATTAGTCAACTGCTCATCTCAATACACTTTGAGGACTTGCAGGGCTACATTGTTCAGAGAGACAGCCTTCAAATACAACACAAGATATTTATTCATAGTGTCAGGTGCCCCAATTTTCTCTGATCAGTTTGGTAACTAGAACGTTGGAAAAGGAACGTAAAAGACAAAAGCATAAATTTAAAGAAAAGACATGAAAGAGAAAAAAATAATGAGAATGTCAGATATTTTTGTGGATTCCAGAAATAGGAGATAATAAATGAATGGTTTGAAGGTCCTTTTATTTATTAAATTCTCTAATTGTCAAAACACCTCTGTGTAGTGAATTTGTTTACAGTTCCATTGCATAGATGAGAAAAAAAGCAAGGCAGCTAGAGGCAAATATTCCCAGAGTTTCACAGGCAATGAATTGAATACGGACCTCCATTAATTGCCTATAGGGGAGGTCTGGTGAACTAGTATATGTTCTCAGCAATCAAAGTGCTCATTGTAATTTGTATAAAGAAGATTGATGACGTTTTTTTCTAAAATGATCATGAATGGCATGAGTGATGGCATTGTTAGCATAACTGAGTACAGACTATTATTCTTCTGTGCCTCTGGCTTCTTTCTGTTTCTCTTTTCAAATGAAATATTTACATTGGAGTGAGGTTTTCAATGTCATCTGTTTTATAATCTCTAAATTAGCTACTCTTTAATGTTGCTTTGCAGTTGCACAGACAATTACAGGCTAGAAAGCTCTAGAAGAAATGCTGAATTAACAAGCTGGCAACTGGCTTTCTGTGAGGACCACTGCCATTTTCCTGGGGAATTCTCCTCAATTCTCATAGGACAATACATATAACTTTTTTTCCCAGAAGACAATGTGTTCATTTGAATATAGGAAGAGAGATTGGTGTAGCCAAGATGTATATACAAATTGCTACTGATCATATAAAACTTTGCACAAATTTATCATTCTTAGTCATTATTTGGAGCCAGATAGCAATGTGGCTTTTGTTATTCAATTATATTGAGGATAAATAAAGCATATATTCTGAATACAATTTTGCTGTATGACAATTTTGAAAGATCATGTAGATAATTTTCCTACCAATTAACTTGGTTTTAGCAGGTCATCAGAGAGTAAAATGGAAATATATAACAGTATAGCATACTGACTCTTTAATACAAGAGTCAAATATTTGTTTGCAAGTTTGAGAGCATGATTGGTAAACGTCTGTCTTTAATGTGTAACATTGTGTAGTAATATTAAGGAAAATTTCAAAACCTAACAGATATAATTAAGCAATGTTAATCTGTGTTTTATGGTTTTTATTTTTTAAATATTTTAAAATTATTTTTAATGTGTATAGATGTTTGCTCAGTGTATGTTTGTTCAACACATGTATTCCTGGTGTCTTCAGAGTTTAGTAAATGGTGTTGAATCACCTTGACCTCAAGGTATATGAGGTTGTGAACCATTACACCGTTAAGGATTGAATCTGACCTCTCTAGGAACTTAAGCAACCTTAATCACCTACCATCCCTCCAGCGTTTTCTTTCTTTTTTTTTTTCTTTTGTTTTTTTATTGGATATTTATTTACATTTCAGATGTTATCCCTTACCCTATTTCCCCTCCTCCAGTCCAGGAACCCCACTATCCCAGGCCCCCCTTCCTCCTTCTACTATGAGGATGTGGACCCAACTACCCCCCACACTCTAGCCTCCCCACCCTCGAATTCCCCCACACACGGCATCCAGCCTTCATGGAACCAAGGATTTCCTCTCCCACCTATACCTGACAGGACCATCCTCCCTTACATATACAGCTGGAGCCATGAGTCCCTCCCTAAGTGCCCCAGGCTGGTGGTTTAGACCCTGGGGGCTCTGGTTGGTTGTATTGTTGCTCTCCTCATGGGTTGCAAACCCTTTCAGCTCCTTCAGTCTTCACTCTAACTCCTCCATTGGGAACCCCATGATCAGTTCAATGGTTAGCCGTGAGCATCCGCCTCTGAATATCTCAAGCTCTGCCAGACCTCTAAGGACACAGCTATATCAGGCTCCTGTCAGCATGCACTTCCTGATATCCACATCAACTTCTACCTTTGGCGACTGCACATGGGATGGATACTCAGGTGGAACAGTCTACAGACAGCCCCTCCTTCAGTTTCTGGCCTACACTTTGTCTCCATGTTTACTCCCATGAGTTTTTGTTACTTCTTCTAAGAAGGACTGAAGCACCCCCACTTAGTCTTCCTTCTTCATGAGCTTTATGTGGTCTATAAGTTGAATCTTGGGTATTTCAAGCTTATAGGCTAAAATCCAATAATCAGTGAGTAAATACCATCTGTGTTCTTTTGTGATTGGGTTACCTCACTCAGGATGATATTTTCTAGTTCCATCCATTACCTAAGAATTTCTCACATTCATTGTTTTAATAGCTGAGTAATATTCCATTGTGTAAATGTACCACATTTTTTTTTATCCATTCCTCTGTTGACGGACATCTGGGTTCTTTCCAGCTTCTGGCTATTATAATAAAGTTGCTATGAAAATAGTGGAGCATATGTCCTTGTTATATGTTAGAACATCTTCTGGGTATATGCCCAGGAGTGGTATAGCTGTGTCTCAGGTAATAATACTATGTCAATTTTCTGAGGAACCACCAGACTGATTTCCAGAGTGGTTGCACCATCTTGCAATCCCACCAACAGTGGAGGAGTGTTCCTCTTTCTCCACATCCTCTCCAGCATCTGCTATCACATGAGTTTTTGATCTTAACCATTCTGACTGGTCTGAGGTGGAATCTCAGAGTTGTTTTGATTTGCATTTCCCTGATGACTAAGGATGCTGACCACAGCGTTTTATTTCTTAAATGGACTATAATAAAATTTATTGAATATAAGAAAAATATAACATACATATGACTTAAGCATTCCTTACATGCTGAACACTTGTTTTATCTCATAGGCTGTCAACTTTACTAGATGGCTTCAAAGTGATGCCTTTTCCTCTTTTCTTATGATTTTATGCCAACCTCCAACAAAGGAATGGATTTTCCAGTGTTGTTTCTTAATGTGTGCTACCTTCATCTAGCATCAATTCAACCACCACCAAAGGATTCTCAAATTTCATTTCAAAAGAAATATTTTCAAGGACACAACAGTGCAAGAATATTAGAGTTTTAAAAAAATCTAAAATCTTGAAGCTTAAAAAATGTAATAAGCATAGAACACAGGGTAAAATTATTAAAAAACCACTAGTGTGAAGATAGAGAGAATCCTAATTAAAGAAGGACAGATGTTAATTTCTATGGAAATAAGAATGCAAAGCATCTAGCATCTAGCACATTTTCAGAGGGAAAGTTCAGGGAACCAAGAAAGAAAACAATTAACCCTTGGATTTTACTTGAAGATTTCTTTTGATATTGTGCAACATTTGAATAAATTCAATTAATAAATCTGTCTAATGGTAATTTCACCCCAAAGCATAGTTTTGACTATTATTTACTGTTTCGTGTGTTTTAGGTCCATAATGCTGGAATTAAATTGTTAGGTAATTTTATTGATTTTAGTTCATTGATTCAATTTAAAAGATAATTATATAATCCACTAATTTAAAAATTTAAAACCTCATAAAAAACTATATTCTCAGTGGACCAAATATTCATTAAGGTATATTAGATACTTGTCCTCTGTGAGCCATGAACCATGATCTTAGAACAGTCCTATTAAGTACAGTCACCTGGAGTTCTTTGAGCATCTTTGATTGTTCAAAGTCTAGCACCAAAGTCTAATGTAGAAATGGTCCTTCTGCAACCCACATGACATTTATTATATGCTGCTAAAAGTAGAGATTCTTGAACAAAAGACAGAAGTTAGTAAGATAGCAGAAGTTAGTAATATAGTTAGTAAGATAGTTAGTAAGATAGATACCCAAACTGGTATAGGGACTCTAAGAATCTCAAGCATAAATGTATAGTTACTTAGCAAAAATTTCAATGCTTTTATGACTGATTAAAATAATTCCCTATATAATTGTCATGATGTGCGCTTCATACATATGCTTGCAATTTAGAACTGCAGTAAATAGAAATGGAGACAAGTATGTACAAACTGACATTTATATAGATAAATGAGAGTCGAAGATGCTATTTAAGAAATAGAGCAATGGTTTCCTGTTTGTCTTACATGGAGTATGTTGGAGGGATGAAATTAGAAGCTTATACTTATTAGTGGTAAGTTAAAAAAAAACTTTTTCTGTATCATATTTGTCACAAATGTCACATTTCTTTCCAGTTAAGGGAGAAATTGTGTTTATTTTATAACAGAAGTCAAAAACTAAGTGCAAGTGAATTTAGGAGTTAGTGACTTTAAATTTTAATTCTTGCCCTTAATGCTATTTAATGCTTCAGATTTAGATGAGTATTCCAGGCACCCAAATCCTATTATCTAAATGTTGATTACTTATGCAGCTTCTGATTATGTCCATCAATAAGTAGTTCAGTTGAACTGGTTACTTTCCAATTCAGTTGACCTGTGGCCACCATTTCTGTTTCCATCAGCGGTATGGTTTTAAGCCTTGAGGATTTTAGGATATCAATAAGGCTACAGAAATAAGTGGTTCATGTATGCCATTGTCCCACAAAGGTCAAACCTGAGTCTGATCCAAAGAGACTGCTAAAATTGCATGAAACCGAAGCATGGAGGACTTTAAATTTAGGCTTGGAAACAAACAAAGCACTCCTGCTTCATCACATTGATCAAGTAAATTACACATTTAAACTAATTTCAAGAAGTGGCATAGGTTGCCTCTGCTGGTGATGAGAGCTAATGTGTGTGTATGTGTCATATTGGTAAAATGAGTAAATCTATTAGAATAAGTGGTTTCTGTTTTCTTACATGGAATTTTTTTGGAGATGAAATAACTTTATATTGTGTTATTTAAAAAAATTTCTGTATCATATATTTGTAAAAGTCACTTTCTTCAGTATAAGAGAAATATTGAATATTTAAAAAAATTTTATTAAAATATAAGTAAAAAAAACAATAAGTGCAATGAAAATAATTTAAATTAATACGACAACACACAATAATATCTGTAAAAACAGAATTGTACTCTATTGGATTAGTGGAATTCGTTTTCCTTCACATTTGGTAAATTGGTTGTTGAAGTTTTATGTAAATGAAGAGTGAAAAGTAGAATATTTTTTCTTCTCTCCGAATGAAATAACTTATATTGATGTTATTCCTATCAACTTTGACTGAATAAGTCTGCATTAGATAATTCTATGAAATGAGCTATATGTAAAGTCGCTTAGGTCTAACTTTAGAGATGAAGTATAAGAGAAATATTGAAACTTTGTACAGAAAAGCACAGAATTTATCCACCTGTAGAAGACTATAAGCTAAAAATACAACAATAAGAAAACAACACAACACAAATCAAAACAGCAATGACAAAAAATTAAAAAACGAAACAAAAAAATATTAAAACAGAATTGCTCCTATCTAAAGGAAATACAGGGAAAAGAGTGGAGCAGAGACTGAAGGAAAGGCCATCCTGAGACTCTCCATCTGGGGATCTATCCCATATACAGGCACCAAACCCAGACACTATTGCTAATGCCAAGAAGTGCATGCTGACAGGAGCCTGCTAGAGCTATCTCCGAGAGGCTCTACCAGAGCCTTACCAATACAGATGTGGATGCTTGCAGCCAACCATTGGTCTGATCACAGGGATCCCAATGGAGGAGTTAGGGGAAAGACTGAAGGAGCATGTGTCCAAAATCTTTCTTAAGTTTGGATCTACTGAAGTTTAAAATAGAGACAAAATGGTGGTTCCATGCAAGATCCCAAAGATATTTATCAATAAGCCACTCTTTGGATCTTTTAAGTGTTCTTTCTCCTTTTCTTTCTTCTTTTCACTTTTTTAAAAAAATGATTATTTAGGTGGTATGAAAATTGTTAGCAATTAAATTCAGGAGGATAACGGCCCCTGTGGTATTTCTCAAAGCACCCAGTGATTTATAAAACCACCACAACAAAAATAAGCAAAGAAACAAAAGCCTAACACTTGGTTGTTTGAAAAGGAATGTGCATGTGCGTGTGCAGGCATGTACGCGTATTTGATCATTCTCTGCAAAGAAAGAAAACTATTTTAAAATAAATGCTTCTCCATGGCTTTCATTCTCCCAAGCTTCCAGTGATTTGTATCACTACAGTCCTGTAATTCCATAGAGGACACTGAAATTTTCCATTGTATTTGAGTATAGCTTTGGCTACCTTTGAGAATAATACATATTTGATGTTGAAAACATCTATATATGAACCCTTCATCACTTCTTATGTTGTTTCTTTCTATTTATGTGCAAAAAAATACATGATAGTGTCACTTGACATCTACCCATTCACTAAATTTTAATAATCAGGCTACCATAATAGAACTGGGTTTAAATCATTGATATAGCATAATAATCAAAATAAGTAATACAGTCAGGTGACACCACTGCACTCACAAAGCTCACTGGACATGACAGAAAGCATTTATATTACAATGTAATTTTGTACAAAGAATAAGTTTTTTAACTTTTATAAAAAGATTATAAGTCAGATAAATTATGAGACAAACATATGCTTCTAATGATATTAGGCCCACTTTTCATTTGGACTAAAGTCGTTAGTGACCTTAGACAGCCTAGAAAAGAGGTATGTGAGATACAAAGATGGGATTCTTAGAAAATCCTTCATCCACACAAAGCTGGAAGCCATATTTAAAAGTACTATCTTCTATCACATCTCATCTTGATGCTGGTAGATTTTTGGTCCAGTAGACTCCTGTTTCACTTGTGTGTTTCATACCCTTCATGTGGAAACTCAAAGGACACTAATGCCATAAAACATTGAAATAATGAAGGCAAGTTGATATTCCCTAAAATACAACAGTTCTATACCAAAGTGATAGAATCTAGACCATGCTGCTCAAATTGCCCTGCTTCAATAGCTGTCTCCCTCTCCCTACCTCCAAACCTAGCCATAACCTTATTAAAAGCCAACTGTGATGAACCTCAACTTAACTATCTAATACTGATTCTCTTCAAAAGCCTTCTTTCCCTTATTACTATCTGACTGACTTTAGAGCCTGAAACCCCAAGTCCTCACTATGCTCTTGTCTTTCTGTCTGTCAGCCAATGACATTAATAACACTTCTAAAAACAGCTTACTCTAAGTAATACACCTCAATGTTCTCCATGAACTTCATACTCAAGACTTTCTGAAACTATAAGTTTAGGAATTATTACAAATCCTGTGTCTGGAGAGATGACTCAGTAGCTAAGAACATTTTCCTGTCTTGTAGGAAAATCAGGACCTACATAGCCATTAACATTTTTCTCGAATTCTTGACCCAGAGGATCACATACCTTCTTCTGACCCTTATGGGCAACAGTCACGTGCATGGTTCACATACACACATGCAAGAAAATAAAAAAAAATACATGCAATAAATTAATAATATGGAATTACTATGAATAAGGCATAAGGATAAAGGTTCATTGGTCTCAAATTATAACAGCAGGGACTACAACTTATTTTAATACGCCAATTAAAGTCACAGCAGCAGCAAGAGTACTTGTGGCAGAAGTAAAAGAAATACCAAGGCAATTAATAAAAAGCATTTCCTTATAGAAAAAAAATGGGTGGGAGGAAAACCAGATCAGAAAAACAGGACACATAAAATGAAGAAAGGAAGGAAAAGGCAGCAAAGAAGATCTATCAGGTAAATGTGCTTTCTGTGTATGTCTGCCATCCTGAGTTTGACCTACAGAAACCAAGGAAAAAAAGAGATGTACATTTATATTCTTAACAGTCCAAGAGTGAGCTGCAAGTCAGAGGTGGGAGAATCTCCAGGAAACTTCAGTCCAGCTCTCCTGCAGTACACAGTTTGAGAGGAACAAGAAAGACCAGGCTACGACAAGGAGGAAGGATATAACTGATTCTAGGAATTTGTCTGTTCTCTTCCAAATATTGACAATGGAACTCACCATAGTGTGCATGCACACAAACACATAGTGACAAATGTACACACCTGTGCATACATAAAAGTACACATACACACATGGGCATTATACACATGTATACACATATGTACTCACATGCACACACACATACACGCACATTTACATACACACACATACACTCAGACAAGAAAATAATTAAAGAAGGGTGTGAAGTGGAGAGGGAATGATTGTGAATACAGAAATTATTCGAAAAAAAACTGAGGCAAATATTTGCATAAAATATAAGTGATTTTTGAAACAATGTGTATCAGATTCAGTGTTTAGCAAACTCAATGTGGAGCAGTATTGTGGACCAGAATGTATAGACTCTCCATAGCCAGATTTAGATATTGCATGGATATCAAATTGAATTGGTCAAAAGAACACTGATTGTCACTTGGTTAGAACCATTATGGGTCGGATAGAATGTAGGTTCCTCAAATCAAAACAAAGCAAAGCAAAACAAAACAAAATCCTTAAAGATTGGCCTACTAATTACCCATCTCCATTTCTAGCAGAAATAAAATCTGATTAGAAAAGAGATAACTGCACATCACGTTTACTACAGCGTTCTGGCTGTACTGAAAATGTTGAATCAGTCTAGATGAAAAGGACAGATAACAAAATACAGCTACATACACAACAGTATATAATTCAAGCACAAAGAGTAACATTCTATCATTTATGCTACTTGTAGATTTTAAAGATAATGAGTACTACACCAAAATTTTAATCTATGATCTCTCTTGTATGTTGAAGTTAAAAATAAAAAAAATTAAAAAAAATAACCAACTATATGAGTATAGAATAATGATTGCTAGAACCTGGGAAGAGAGATAAAAGGTGGATGAAATCAAGCTGGATTAGATCAGAGAATGTCATGCAAATATACAGAAATGTCACATTAAGACAATACTTTGATCAAATTTTATGAGTTATTACTTACTATGTTTTATCTGGGCTGCTCTTAACTTCAGTTGGCCAGTCTTCATGGCCATTCTTTCTCAACTCCTAACCCATGGCGCTTTTTCCTCCTCACATTCTTCTCTCTATCCTCAAGGAGAGGAGAAGCCTAAAAGCTGGGAATATCAAACCCTACTAAATCAATTCTGCTCAGCTATAGAATGTAGGCATTTTGATACACTAATCATAAATAATGTGGGGAGGGGCAAGGTCACATAGCATCACTTGGGTCTATGTGTGGACTCTAGTCTCTGGTCCAACCAGGACATGGGGGGCCATACTTAGCATTGCAATATATAGCAACAGACCTAAACCTTAACAATTATCTCCTTTAATGTCTAATAACCATACTATATATTCACTGGGTATACAGTTCAGAGTTTCAAGTATTGTTTGCTTTTGGTTTTTAAAATATTTTTTAATAATTTATTTCCCATTTTTCCTCTCCCTCCTCTCTTCCAGGTTCCACCCCCTCCCTCTCTATTCATTTCTCCTCTGTTTCCCTTTAGAAAAGGGCAGTCCTCCAGGGATGTCAACTAACCATGGCACACCAAGTTCCAAAAAGATTAGGCAGCTCCCCTCATATAAGGCTGGAAAAGGCAACCAGTAGGAGAACAAGAATCCCCAAAGCAGGCAAAATCCCTAAAATCAGCCCTGCTCCCTTTGTTAGAAGTCCCACAAAAACACCAAACAACACAATGATAACACATATGCAGAGGGCCTAGGTTAAACATACATAGGTTCTGATTGTTGATTCAGTTTCAGTGAGCTCCTACATTTCCAGGCTCGTTTATTTTGTGCTTTTCTTGTGTGTCATTGACCCTTTTGGCTCCTACAATCTATCCTTCCCCTCTTCAGAAGGATTCTCTAAGATCTTCCTATTGTTTGGCTATGGGTCTCTGCATCTGTATCTATCAGTTGCTGGATGAAGCTGCTCTGACGACAATTTGCTAGGTACCAATCTGTAAGTATAACAGAAAAGCATCAGGCATCATTTCCTTGACCTTTCAAGTCCAAGTAGATCAAAGAGCTTAACATAAAAGCAGATACATTAAATCTAAGAGAAGAGAAAGTTAGGCATTGCCTTGAACATACTGTCAGAGGAGACAACTTCAGAAATAGAACAGCAATTGTGCAGGCACTAAGGAGACATTTTTTTTTCCTTTCCCTTTTCCATATTTTTATTGGATTTTTTATTTACATTTCAGATGTTATCCCCTTTCCCCATTCCCCCCACTAGAAACCCTCTGTCCCATCCCCCCTCCTCCTGCTTCTATGAAGGTGTGCCCCCACCCATCTGCCCACTCCCACCTCTACTGATTGTGCAGACTAAGATCAACAGTTAATACCTGGGACCTCATGAAACTGAAAACGCTTCTGCAAGAGAAAAGACAGTATCAATAAGACAAAACAGTAACATTCAGAATTGGAAAAGATTTCCTCCACCTCTACATCTGACAGAGGGCTACTTTCCAAAATATATAAAGAACTCAAGATATTAGATATCAACAAACCAAATCATCCAATTTAAAAATAGGGTACAGATGTAAACAGAATTCTCAACAGAGGAATGTCCAATACGGAGAATTTCTTGAAGAAATGTTCAACAACTTTAGTCATCAGGAAAGTGCAAAGCAAATGGCTGAGAATCCGTCTTATACATGTCAAAATGGCTACAATCAAAAACACTAATGATGGTCCATGATGGTGAGAATGTTCAGCAAAGGGACCAATCTTCTTTTGCTAGTAGAACTGCAAAATGGTACTATGACTTTGGAAATCAATATGGCTGTTTCTCAGAAAACTGAGAATAGATCTACCTAAGGACTCAGCTCTATCACTCCTAGGCATATACACAAAACACGTTTGTTCAACTAAATTCATAACAACTTCATTTGTGATAACCAGAAATTGTTTTTGAACCTTTTATTTTGAGAAAATTATAAACTCTTAGAGAATTCCAAATCTGGTTACAGAGAAATTCTTCATACCATTAACTTGTGTGGTATACTTTACAGAATGGCAGTTAACTATCAAAACCAGGAAATTAATATGATACACGCTACAGATATGACTTAGTCTTTTGGAAAGTGAAGATTCATGTATCCAGAGACTCAGTCATACTATAGACCTATTTTGTCATTATAATAATTCACTTGTATTGCATATCGTACATAGATGCTAGATTATGTCTATTTTTTTCTGTTAGCTGATAAAATCAAGAAATTGTATAGTTTTAAATGCAAAGTGATATTTTCTAACTCATAATTTTTATTTTACAATAACATTTGCATCATTTTAAATACAAAGATGGATTTACTTGTACATGTTTGGGAAATTGTATGTGCAGATATGTAAACTGCCACACAAAACCAAATGAAATATCTCATTCTCAAAATAAAACTAAAGGTCGAATCAAAGCCTTATGTGTTTTGAACAAATATTTATGGGTTTGAAAATTTTCCCATGGGGTGTGACAATTGTATTCACATTAAAACAAGGCACTCAGGGAGTGGATGTTAATTTAAATATCTTTTACTAACTGGCTTTCGTTTCTGTAGCACAGGAAATACATCACTGAAGGAAAAGTTATAAATGTTTTCAGTAAGTACAAAGTTATCCAGGAAAAGTTAATCTTTTTAATTTAAATAATTTGTATTGATTCAGTGGCTGTGATAACTTTTTTAACCTAAGTCATGGTATTGTAGCAAATATATAGATGTTATAAAGAATTGAACATACAGCAAGATTAATGAGTTGTGCAATGCTTTTTTTTTTTTTTCTTAGTAAAGGTTTGGAGCTTTGATATGAGTACCTCAACTGTAAATAAAGTATATCAATAAAGTGTAATGGCCTGTCAAGTGTCCTGGGAATACATAAAAATCACAAAGAGTCCAAATATGCAGACTGTACTAGAATTATGTTTCTATTGGAAATTCACTTTAAGTAAATATGATGAGGTAGTGAACTGTTTGCTGTGCATGCTTCTTCAGTCATGGTGTTCACACAAACTATAGAATGGCCAACACTTATTTTTTTAACTCTGTGGCTCAGATGAGGCTTTAATGCAAAACAACAAGGCCACAGTCAAACATCCCTAAAAGCATGTGATATAAACTTGCTTAAAATTGGAGTTGAAGAAATGTATTACGTGTGAAGGGAATAAAGCTGTTCTTGTTTGCTTAATATTTAAAACGACCACGCAGAAAAGAGCAGAGAACCATGATCTCTGTGTGTAATACCAAACAGTATTGGCTTCATTTTACTACTTAAAACATATGAAGCAAGTAGGTGACAGAGAAAAGGGTTGCTTGAGCTCATGTTTGTGTAGGTTCAAAGATGAAGCATGGTCTCTGTGCTAGAAAAAGCCATTATGGATGTGCATCATAACAGACAGTATCAGAAATAGTGCTTACATCTTGAGCCAGTTAGAGAGTCATGTAATGTACTTCAAAGGCATGCACCTAAGATTCTAAGAGTCTCACACAAGACCTTATCTCCTATCAAACAACTACAACCATGTGCTCTAGCCTGTAACATAAAGTACTCTGTGGCCACTTTTGAGACTCAAACCACTGCACACACTAATTTGATATCAAGGAGAATCTTTTTCTTTTACTATTTTTTTCAGATTATAATATAATTACAAATTTTCCCTTTCCATTTCCTTCCTCTAACTCTCCTGGGTTTTATTTACTTTACAATATTTATATTAATGTAAACTTATGCAGATTTGTTTTATATCATGCTTTTACTTAAAGTATTCACTTTTTAGACATTAGAGACTTTGTTGTTTTAACATCTGTTAATTTAGATATGGACTATCTACCAAAAGCCTTTCTATTAAAGTCCTGTCCTAGTTCATAGTGCTATCTCTCATAAGCAAGTAAACGATATAGGAGACATGCGTACTAAAAGGGCCTAGTCACTACAATCCATCAATTCCAGGAACTGTGGGAAAATAATCCCTACTATATTTTTGCATCTTAATACCAAGAAAGGAGAAATACCCATGCACATATTTCATGAAGCAACATGGAGAAAGGAAATCTTCAATAGTTAGCCAACTTTCATAGTTTCCTGTTTTTAGTAAATCATCTTAATAATTATCATATCAAAACACTCTATGAACGTTTTCTAATTTGTCACCTTTGTTTCATTTCTTTTTCAAAAGTCTCTGACTTTAGATCCCAAGGTGACCTCTTTCAGAATATTATTTTTTACACTAACACTAGAATCATTTGTGTGTCTAAACTAACAATGATTATTCATCTTAGATATTTCAATCAAAATCATATATATATATATATAATATATATATATATATATATATATATAAATAATGATTATAAGACCTTATCATAAGATAACAAGATCCTGTCATGTGAGGAAGTTTTTATGGATGAGTAAGTATTTGAATGTATTCATATGTATCTATATTAGATTAATAAGTTTCCATATGGACAACTTAAACTTAAATTGTAGTCATTAATTTATTTTCTGTTCTTATCTATAAAAAATTATTCTCCATCCCCTAAAAACATATTTTCTAATTGGTAAAGTCTAGTGTGCATACACAACGATTTCATAGTTTTGGTCTTCATAATAATGATAAATAACGTCATCAAAAACATTAACATACATGATGCAATCTTTTTTTTTTAACTTTGAGACTTGTATTAATATTCTTACAACATTATTTAATGTCATCACCTGTTTGTCATTCATATATCTTTATATATTTGTGACAAGTTGCTTACTGCTCTAATCCTTCAGCTCCCAAACAAACCCTTTTAAAATTTCATGCAGTAAAATTTACACTATCTGCTATAAATGCCTAGACTTTATGATATAGATGACAATGTTACATCCAATCATCAAACAGATTGCATCTTCTGCCTAAAATATATTCAAGACTTAGTTCCAAAAACTAAACCCATATAACCACTACTTACTATTTATATATTTCTACCATTTCCTAAATTCCAGGAAGTTGAAATTACACATTTTAAACACTTCTGAAATTAGATCATTTTAATTAGCAATATAAATTTAAGGGTCACTCGCCTTTTCGTGACAAGATAACTCATTCTTTTATAGAGATTAATATTCATTATGGATATCACATTTTGGCTTGCCTTGTTTTGTTTAAATACAGTCACCTATTTAGGTCATGTGGTAATTTTCAGTTTAGGGTAATTAATGGAAATGCTAGAAATATTATAATTGCATAAATTTTCAGCTCAGTAACATTTACATTTGTAGGAAAGCCAACAGGATATCATATGGTTAGTTTGTATTTGTTGTTGAGTGGAATATCTGAGAGAGAGACGCTAAGATAACTTTTCAATATTGCATTTCTTATAGCAAAGTGAATTTCAACATTCTCAAAAACTGATGTTGTCAATGTGTATGAGATAAATTCAGTTATTCTTATATGAAGTGACTTTCTTTTGTTAGTTTTCATGTCTTGTTTTTTTATTGGAGATTTTTTTTTATTTACATTTCAGATGTCATCTCCTTTCTCCATTTCTCCTCCCTAGAAACCCCTATCCCATCCCTTATCTTTCTTCTTGCTTTTATACCATTTGAATTACATGTAAGTATTCAGATCAGTTCTAGTTTGAGGGACTAGCAATAAAATCGATGCAAATAGGCAAGGAACAAGTAGGACAATAAACACAAATAGTCAAAGAACAAGCAAGGCAATAAACAAAATTCTGTGAACACTCCCATGGCCACTGTTTCTAAGGGCTTATCAGGATGACCAAAATATCTGAGCCAACTTCCCTGTCCTAGCCCAAAGTCATTTTCATTTCTGAAGCCTACTTCCTTGTTCTAGCATAAAATGTAGATTCCTGACTGAAATTACTTCTTTGTTCTAGCCTAATATTTAGACTCCTGACTGAAATTACTTCTTTGTTCTGGCCTAAGATTTAGAATCCTGCCTGAAATTACTTGTTTGTTCTAGCCTAATATCAGATTCCTTCTTGATATCTACTTCCTTGTCCTTCGCCAATGTCATATTTCTGCCTAGCAGCCCATTTCCTTACCTTGGCCCATGTCAGATTCTTGCTGAGCAGCCCCAAAGGCTCTCTGCCTCTCCCTCTTTTTTATTTCATTAACAAGACTGAGCCTGTCTTAGGTCACTCTGACAAGAATGCTTTCCTTACTCATCATGGAATATGCATTATCAAAGTAATGCACTTGGTTCTTAAGTTGGTAAGGCTCTGTGCAGAATCTTACCCATAATAACAAATAATGATGTCTGTTTTTCATAGCTTATTTCAATTTTAGTGTAATAGTTTTTCAAATATTTTTCATTTTAAAATTCACTGGTTTTGTTGTTGTTATTGAGTACCAAAATTTATTCTTGGTATTTTAGATATGTTTCATTTAAAAAGCAATTTGAATATTTTCTTTTCATTTTTGTGAGATTTATCTTTTCTTTCTCTCAAAAAATTTTAAGAAACAATATGTATTTAAGTTTAATATAGATGAACACATTGTTTTCTTTTGTGTATTTTGCATTTAGTAATGTTTTAAGAATTTGTTACTGGGCTCAAAAAGAGAAAAATGTCCTGCCTTAAGCTAGTGCAGAAGTTCTATAGTTTCTAATATTTTACTTAAATTACTTTTTACTGCAATATTTATATATTGATTCATATGTATCTTTTCATTTACTTTTGCTTTCTTTTCTCAGATATAAGCATCCAATTTTGAAATGTATGTTGCAAGATATTTACTTGTGAAATAGTATGGTTGTCTTTTTAAAATTTTTAGTCAGTTGACTAAAAATACGGGGTTTACTTATAGGCTTCCTGCTCTGTTCTATAAATTGGTGTGCATTTCACCAATACCACACTGTTTAATGATTCTACACTTCTGTGTTACATTTACACAGTATGTGGATAACACATACTTTTATTCATTTGTGCTTTACTATGTACAACTATAATCATCTAGATCAACTTCCATGATATAAAACCATTTTAAATTGAAAAAAAATCATGAGCTGAAAATGCACTATACAAGCAGTAGCTTAGCAATATATATCATAAAATGTATTCAACACAGTTAAATATTCACATGTTAATGCCTGACTTAAAGGTACATTAACACTTTGCTTTCTTTTGCTCTTTCTTTTTAGAGACTAGTGATGCTGCTATTACAAGCCTGGAAGAAAATTCAGATCTAGGTTTTAAAATGCAGATTATATTGAACTAATAATATTGCACTTATTCTCTGCAGCATAAGATAAAGTATTAAATAAACCCACGAAAACTTAGCAACCATTTTTATTTTAAAATTCCTTTGTAGTCAAATAAATTTTAGAATCATTTTGTCAATGACTACAAAGAGCATTCTTAGAACTTATTTATTGTTTCATTAAATATGTATGTCAATTTAATTAAAGTTGACATCTCAACAGAACTGAGCATTTCAATATGTTCACATAAAACTATAAAATGAAAAGAAGGAATTATCCATTTGCTTATTTCTTATTTTAGTTTTATTATTTTTATTAATTCACATTATATCTCACTCACTACCCCCCTCCAAGTCATCCCTACCCACAATCTTTCCCAAACACCCCTCCTCTTCTCCTCTGAGTGGTTCAGGATCCCTGGCCCTCACCTTGTCTCTTCAAGTTTCTGTGATGCTAGGCACTTCCTCTCCCACTGAGGCCAGACAAGGCAGACCAGCTGGAGAATATACCCCAACTATAGTTAGTAGCTTTTGGGATAGCTCCCATTTCAGTTGTTAGGGGCTCACATGACAGCCAAGTAGCATATCTGCTACATATGATCCAGGAGGCATAGATCCGGGCCTTGTATGTCTATGCTTGGTGATTGAGATTCTAAGAGCCCCAGGAGCCCAGGTTGGTTCTTCCTGGGGAGTTACTATCTCCTTGGGGCCCACAGTCAATTCTTCAATAAGAGTTCCAAAGTTCCATCCACTGTTTGACTGTGGGTGTCTATATCTAAGTCACCTGCTGGCTGGAGACCATCAGAGGACAACATGCTCTGCAAGTATAACAGAGTGTCATTAATAGAATTAAGGATTGGTGGTTGCCCATGGAATGGGTTTCAAGTTGGGCAGGTTACTGGTTGACCATTTTCTTAGTCTATGCTCCATCCCCCTTGCCTGCATTTCTTGTAGACAGGATAAATTTTGGGTTGAAACTTGGGTGTGGCAGGGGGTGGTTGTTAGTGTCTCCACTACTCCACTGGGGTTGGGGGTTCTGCCTGACTACTGGAGGTAGCCTCTTCAGGTTCCATATCTCCAATGTAATGAGACACAGCTAAGGACACCCCCATTGATACTTGTGTGCCTCCCTTATCCTAGGTCTCTCTCTTATTCTGGAGGTGTGCCCCACCTCCTCATCCCTGTCAGTTGCAGACTTCTAATCATTTTTTATGGCCAAGTATCCATCTTTACTGTCCTTCCCCATACCTGGTCCCGAACTCTCCCATTCCCCTCACCATCCATCCTCCCTTCCAAATCCCTCTCTCTATCTGCCTCTCATGATTATTTTACTCTCCATTCTAAGTGAGACTCAAGCTTCCTCCCTTGAGCCTTCCCTTTTGTTTAGTGTCTTTGGGTCTGTGGAGTGTAGCATGATACCTATATTTTATGGCTAACATCCACTTATAAGTGAGTATATACCATGCATGTCTTTTAGGACTGGGTTACCTCACTCTGGATGATATTCTCAAATTCCATTAATTTCCCTGCAAAATTCATGATGTCTTGGTTTTAAAATTCTGAATAGTATTCCACTGTGTGGATATACCACATTTTCTTTACCCATTCTTCAAGTTGAGGAGCACCTAGTTTTTTTTCCAGTTTCTATCTCTTACAAATAAAGCTGCTATGAACATAGTTGACCAAGTGTTTCTGTGGGATGTAGGAGCATCTTTTGTGTATATGCCCAGGAGTGATATAGCTGGGTCTTGAGGGAGAAATATTCTCAGTTTTCTGAGAAAATGCAAATTGACTTTCAAAGTGGTTATAATATAAGTTTGCACTCACATCATCAATGAAGTGTTCCCTTTGCTCCACAAACTTACCAGGATGTGCTATCTCTTGAGTTTTTGTTCTTAGCCAATCTGATGGGTATAAGATGGAACCACTTAGCTGTTTTGATTTACCTTTTCCTGATAATTAAAGACTTTCACCAGTCTTTAAGTGCTTCTTGGCTATTAGAGATTCATCTGTTGAGAATTTTCTGTTTAGTTCTATACCACATTTTTAATTGGGTTATTTGGGTTGTTGGAGTATATCTTCTTGAGATCTTTGTAAATTTTGAATATTAGCTCTGTCAGATGTACAATTGTTGAAGATCTTTTTGCAGTCTTTGAGCTGCTGATTTGCTTTATTGACAGTGTCCTTTGCCTTACAGAAGCTTTGATGAGGTCCCATTTATCAATTGTTGATCTTAAGCCTGAGTCATTGGTGTACTGTTCAGGAGCTTGTCTTGTCTCCTGTACCAATGCATTCAAGGATACTTCCCACTTTCTCTTCTGTGAGATTTAATGTATCCAGATTTATATTTAGGTCCTTGATCCACTTGATCCACTTGAGTTTTGTGTAGGTGATAAGTACAAATCTATTTTCATTCTACCTGTAGATATCAGTTAGTCCAGCACCATTTGTTGAAGATTCTTTATTTCTGCATTGTATAGTTCTGGCTTCATTATCAAACAAAAAACAAAAAAAAAAAAAAAAAAATGCCCATGGGTTTGTGAGTGTATTTATGGGTCTTTGATTCTATTCCATTAATCAATCTGTCTCTTTTCATACCAATGAATAAGCAGGTTTTATCACTACGGCTCTGTAGTATAGCTTGAAGTAAGGGATGGTGATTCCTCCCAAAGTTCTTTCATTGTTCAGAATTGTTTTGGATATCTTGGGTTCTTTTTTTCTGTATGAAGCTGACATTTTCTCTTTCAAAGTCTATAAAAATTGTATTGCTATTATGTTGAGAATTGCATTAAAACTGTATGTTGCTTTTGGTAAAATGATCATTTTTACTATGCTAATCTATCTATTCAAGAGCATGGGAGAGCTGTCCATCTCCTGATATCTTCTTCAATTTCTTTCTTCAGGGACTTGAAGTTCTTGTTATATAGATCTTTTACTTGCTTAGTTAGAGTTATATCAAGATTTTTACATTGTTCTGGATATTATAAAAGTTGTTGGTTCCCTAATTTCTTTCTTATGATATCTATATAAAAGGAAAGCTACTTATTTTCATTGAGTTAATTCTGTTACCAGCTACTTCGGTGAGGTGTTTTATGAGCTATAAGAGTTCTTTGGTAAAATTTTGGGGGTGACTTAGGTATATTATCATATCATGCACAAATTGTGATACTTTGACTTTTTCTCCAATTAGTATCCACTTGATCTCCTTTAATTGTCTCTTTGTTCTAGAAGGAACTTCAAGTACTATATTGAACAGAAAGGGAGAGAGTAGGTAGACTGTTTTGTCCCTGATTCTTGTGGAAATATTTTAAGTTTCTCTCCATTTAGTTTGATTTTGGCTATTGGCTTGCTGTATATTGCTTTGCTTATGTTTTGGTATGTGCCCTGTATTCCTGATTTCTCTAAAATTTTTAACATTAAGGGGTGTTGGATTTAGCAGAAGCTTTTTCAGCATCTAATGAGATAAAGGTGATTATTTTCTTTCAGTTTGTTATGTTGAGGAATTTTTTATATTGAACTATCCCTGCAAACAATCTTGATGTCTTTGATGTGTTCCTGGATTTGGTTTGATGTCTTTGATGTGTTCCTGGATTTGGTTTGTGAGTATTTTATTGAGTTTTTTGCATCAATTTTCAAGGTTCTCTTTCTTTGTTGAGTCTTTGTGCTTTAGGTATCAGAGTGACTGAGGGCTTATAGAATGAATTTGACAGTGTTCCTTCTGTTTCTATTTCCTGGAATAGTTTGATGAGTATTGGAATTATCTCTTCTTTGAAAGTCTCATAGAATTCTTTATCTGGTCCCGGTGTATTTTTGTTGGGGGATGTTTAATGATTGCTTCTATTTCTTGAGGGGTTATGGGACTATACAAATAGTTTACTTGATCTTGATTTAACTTTGGTAAGTGGTGTCTGTCTAGACAATTGTCCATTTTATTAAGATTTTCCCATTTTGTGGTATATAGGTTTTTTAAATAAGACATAGTGATTATTTGAATTTCCTCAATGCCAGTTATTATATCTCCTTTTCATTAATGATTTTGTTTATAACAGTATCATTAAAACTGGCAGGGATTTCTGTTTGGCTATGGATATGTTTCGAGTTGGACCAGTTACTGGTTGGCTATTCCTTCAGTCTATTGCCATCATTGTCCCTGCATTTCCTTTAGACAGGACAAATTTGGGGTTGAAAGTTTGCGGGCAGGTATGTATAGAAAATGTGGTTCATTAACACAGTGGGATATTATTCATCTATTAAAAGCTAAGACATCATGAATTTTGGAGGCCAAGCAACTCTAAAATATGAACTTGAGTGAGGTAACCCAGACCCAAAGGACATGCATGATATGTACTCATTGATAAGTGGATATTAGGCATGAAGTATAGAATACCCATGATATAACCCACAGAACAAGGAATTTAAACAAGAAGCAACATCCAATCAGAAAATAGCCAAGCAGAAACCCCAGTAGGGGCATAATTATCATTTCTTTTCTTCTTAATTATTTTATTTATTTATATTCCAGCCGCCCCCTTTATGCTTCCCACCTCCCAGGGTTCCTCATTTCATTCCTCCTCCCGTCACCTTCAAGAGAGTATTACCTCCTGACCAGACCTCCCCCTTCCCTGGAACCTAAAGTCTTTCAGGATTATGCGTATTTTCTCCACCAGGCCGACACTTCTGCCAGACCAGGCAGTCTCTGCTACATATGTGCCAGTGGCCTTGGACCAGTCCACATACTCTGCCTGGTTGGTGCCTCAGTCTCCGGGAGCTCCCTAAGGTCTGGGTTAGTTGAGACTCCTGGTCTTCCTATGGGGTTGCCCTGCCCCCTCAGTTTCTTCAATCCTTCCCCTAATTCAACCATAGGGGTCTGATTTCAGTCCAATGGTTGGGTATAAGTATCTGTGTCTGTCTCAGTCAGCTGCTGGTAGGGACTCTTCTAAGACAGCCATGCTAGACTCACCATAGGATCGGTAA
Source organism: Mastomys natalensis (assembly GCA_021653895.1). Lineage (NCBI taxonomy): Eukaryota > Metazoa > Chordata > Mammalia > Rodentia > Muridae > Mastomys > Mastomys natalensis. The sequence goes on from JAJTUV010001978.1 coordinate 75,371, forward strand.
TCATGTCAGGCCTTGGAGCCTCCCCATGATATGGCTCCCAAGTTGAGTCAGTCATTGGACCACCTTTCCTTTAGTCTTTCTCCATTTTGGTTCCTGTAGGTCTTTTAGACAGGAACAATTCTGGGTCAGAAATTTTGACTGTGGGTTGTTAACCCCTTCCCTCCACTTGAGGCCCTGTCTATCTACTGGAGGTAGACTCTTCAAGTTCCCTCTCCCCTCTGCTGAGCATATTGGTTTAGCTCAGCCCTATTGAGTCCTGAGAGTCACTCACCTCCTGGGTTTCTAGTATACTCTAGATGGTCCCCCTCCCTACCATCCCCCGAGGCTACATATTTCGTTCATTTGCCTGGCATTCTGGGCTTCTCTCCTGTCCTCTACCCATACTTAATCCTGTTTCCCTTTTCATCTACTCCTCCACTCTCCCACCCAGGTACCTCCCTTTTTTTGCCTCCCATTATTTTCTTCCCCCCTTCTAAGTGGGATTGAAGCATCCTCACTTGGGCCTTTCTGTTTGCTAAACTTCTTATGATCGGTGGGTTGTATCTTATGTATTCTGTACTTTTTGGCTAATAGCTACATATCAGTGAATATATACCATGCATGTCCTTTTGTGTCTAGGTTACCTCATTTAGCACGTTATTTTCTATTTCCATCCATTTGCCTGCAAAACCCATGATGTCCTCACTTTTAATAACTGGATAGTATTCCATTATGTAAATGAACCACATTTTCTGTATCCATTCTTTGCTTGAGTGACATCTGGGTTGTTTTATCCTTCTGGCTGTTACGAATAAAGTTGCTATGAACATAGTGGAACACAAGTCCTTATGGTATGATGGGACATCTTTTGGGCAAATGCCAAAGAGTGAATCTTCAGGTAGAACTATTTCTAACTAAAGGAACTGAGTACCTTTTCACTGATATTTAATGGAGCACTTTGGTAAACTCAGAATGGATCTCAACACTCAAATCTACAAGATTAGGAATGTAATCCCCATCTTTAAAATATGGACTTCTGACTATGCCTAAAAGAATTAAAAGTCAGTGTTCCATGGTGCTATATTTTCACTATGCATCTGCTGTATTCAGAGTGAACAAGGTTGTACATGTGGGGATAGAACTGATGGCTCTCATTTGTCAATTCTTGATCTTAGGACGCATTGTTCTGTTCAACATTCCTGTGCAGTATCGAGGGTCCCCACCTTCTCTCTATAGTTCGTGTGTCTGATTTAGTGAGGCCTTTATCCACTGGACTTGAGCTTCCTACAAGGAGATAAGAATAGATCGATTTGCATTCTTCTGCATGTTATCCTCCAATTGAACCAGCACCATTTGTTGAAAATGCTGTCCTTGTTCCACTGGATGGTTTTAGCTCCTTTGTCAAAGATCAAATGATCATAGGTGTGTGGGTTCATTTCTGAGTCTTCAACTCTATTCCACTGATCTTCCTGCCTGTCTCTGTACCGATACCAGGCATTTTTTCTTTCTTTTTTTTTTTTATTGGAAATTTTATTTCCATTTCAGATGTTCTCTCCTTACCCCATTTATCCCCTCCCTCCTCGGAACTCACTATCCCTTTCCCCCTCCTCCTGCCTCCACGTTGGTGTACCCCCACCCACCCTCCCCCGTACCTCACCTTCCCACCCTCGAATATCCCCCCCACGACGTCCAGCCTTCATGAGACCAAGGATCTCTTCTCGCCACTTATAAATAGCTCCCTTGCATATATAACTGGAGCCATGGGTCCCTCCCTAAGCGCTCCCAGGCTGGTCGTTTAGACCCTGGGGGCTCTGGTTGGTTGGGATTGTTGCTTTCCTCATGGTGTCTCGAATCCTCTCAACTCCTTCAGCCTTCACTCTATCTTCTCCATTGGGAACCCCATGATCAGTTTAATGGTTAGCTGTGAGCATCTGCCTCTGAGTATGTCAGCTCTTGCAGACTTCTAAGGAGACAGCTATATCAGGCTCCTGTCAGCATGTACATCCTGATGTCCACATCAACCTCTACCTTTGGTGACTGCACATAGGATGGATATCCAGGTGGAATGGTCTGTAGATGGTCCCTCCTTCAGTTTCTGTCCTGCACTGTGTCTCCATATTTGCTCCCTTGAGTATTTTGTTACTCCTTCTAAGAAGGACTGAAGCCCCCCCCCCACTTGGTCATCATTCTTCATGAGCTTTATGTGGTCTGTGAGTTGAATCTTGGGTATTTCAGGATTCTGGGCTAAAATCCAATAATCAGTGAGTGAATACCACGTATGTTCTTTTGTGATTGGGTTACTCACTCAGGAATGGGACTTCATAAAGTTGCAAAGTTTCTGTAAGGCAAAAGACACTGTCAATAGGATAAAATGGCAACCAACAGATTGGGAAAAGATCTTTACCAATCCCACATATTGGATAGAGGACTAATATCCAATATATACAAAGAACTCAAGAAATTAGACTCTAGACAACCAAATAACCCTATTAAAAAATGGGGTACTGAGCTAAACAAAGAATTCTCAACTGAGGAAATGCAAATGGCGGCCAAAAAGCACCTAAAGAAATGTTCAGAGTCCTTAGTCATCAGGGAAATGCAAATCAAAACAACCCTGAGATTCCACCTCACACTAGTCAGAATGGCTAAGATCAAAAACTCAGGGGATAGTAGATGCTGGCAAGGATGTGGAGAAAAAGGAACACTCCTCCATTTTTAGTGGGATTGCAAGATGGTGCAACCACTATGGAAAACAGTCTGGCGGTTCCTCAGAAATTGGACATATCACTACCTGAGGACCCAGCTATACCACTCCTGGGTATATACCCAGAAGATTCTCTAACATATAACAAGGACATATGCTCCACTATGTTCATAGCAGTTTTATTTATAATAGCCATAAACTGGAAAGAACCCAAATGCCCTTCAACAGAGGAATGGATACAAAAAATGTGGTACATTTACACAATGGAATATGACTTTGCTATTAAAAACAATGAATTCGAGAAATTCTTATGTAAATGGATGGAACTAGAAAATATCATCCTGAGTGAAGTGACCCAATCACAAAAGAACATACATGGTATTCACTCACTGATTATTGGATTTTTGCCCAGAAGCTTGAAATACCCAAGATTCAACTCACAGACCACATAAAGCTCATGAAGAATGAAGACCAAGTGGGGAGTGGGGGGGGTTCAGTCCTTCTTAGAAGGAGTAACAAAATACTCATGGGAGCAAATATGGATACAAAGTGCAGGACAGAAACTGAAGGAGGGGCCGTCTTCAGACCATTCCACCTGGCTATCCATCCCATGGCAGTAACCAAAGGCAGATGTTGATGTGGATGTCAGGAAGTACATGCTGACAGAAGCCTGATATAGCTGTCTCCTTAGAGATCTGCAAGAGTCTGACATATTCAGAGGCAGATGCTCACAGCTAACCACTAAACTGATCATGGGGTTCCTAATAGAGGAGTTAGAGTGAAGACTGAAGGAGTTGAAAAGATTCGCTACACCATGAGGAAAACAACAATAGCCAACCAACCAGAGCCCCAGAGTCTAAACCACCAGCCTGGGAGCATTTAGGAAGGGATCCCTGGCTCCAGCTATATATGCAAGGGAGCTATTTTAAGTGGGAGAAGAGATCCTTGGTCCCATGAAGGTTGTACGTCATGGGGGTATTTGAGGGTGGGGAGGTGAGGTACGGGGGTGAGTAGATGGGGGTACACCATCATAGAAGCAGGAGGAGGGGGGAAGGGATAGGGAGTTCCTGGGAGGGAGGGGGAAATGGGGTAAGGGGAGAACATCTGAAATGTAAATAAAAATTTCCAATAAAAAAATCCTAAAAAAAAAAAAAAAAAAAAACTGATGGCTCTCACTGTGTTGAGATGCTCAGATGATTACTCAGCTACTTTTTTTTTTCTTTTTGCAGCTTCAGAGGAAAAGAGTATATCTAAATCTCCATACAAATCATGATTGGGACAATTTGTGGAGAGAGGCTGAAAATATTGCAAAATACTTTTTCAACCATGCTCTGCCTTGAATAGGAATTCATCGAATTCTCTGTAAATGCTGAGAATTATATTATTAGTACAGTTGTGAATGTTTGGCCACATATGAACAAAATAAAGCACAGGTACATTAATTTTCTGAAATTAAAATCAAATAGTAACTAGTACAAATGTCATAGAATTCCATAGCAGTTTAATTACAGTTTTCTTTAAAGAATTAGGATTTCTGTAAAATTGAAGCACAGTAACTTTTATCTGGTTAATGAAGTGATACTTGATGGCATATGAAGTGAAATTTTCCTATGTGAGAGTAAAAGATCAAAATTGGTACCTTATATAAATAATAGGTTGATATGCTAAAAATTAGAAAAATGACATTTTTATTTTGTAGACTTTTCCTCATCAACAAGTAAATGTATATATATGAGTTGATTTTATTTTGTTCATATTCACATTATATTGTCTTTCCTTTTTTAATTAAAAACAAAGATGGGGAAGCAGATTTCAAAATTTATTAAGGAAAACATTATTCTTTAAGGGAAATTATATTAAGTAGTTACAGGAAAATGGCATAAACCTATTTAAAAGATTCGTGTGTATTCAATGATAGATGACAGACTTTGTTGTCTCCCAGATTTCCAACAAAGTTTGGCTCCAACTGGGCTTATATATTTTACATGCCACATGCATAACACTTGAAGGCACATACTTTCATCACAACGATAGTACTCTTCACAAATTACCTCAATTCCAAAAGTTGTGATTTTAAAGAGATTCTCCCTATGCCGAATTGATTCTACATATTTCTGAAAAGAAAAAAAGTAGACTATGAATTCTTCTTTCATTTATATGGGGAACTATCGCTAAATAGTTCTAGATAGGAGTATTAAAAAAAGGGAAGGATGGAGATTGACAGAATGAAGAGGCAAGAGGAGGGGAAGTGAAGAGAAGAAGAGCAGAGGAGAGGAGAGGAGAGGAGAGGGGGAGGAGAGGAGAGGAGAGGAGAGGAGAGGAGAGGGAGAGGAGAGGAGAGGAGAGGAGAGGAAGAGGAGAGAGAGAGAAGAGAAGAGAAGAGAAGAGAAGAGAAGAGAAGAGAAGAGAAGAGAAGAGAAGAGAAGAGAAGAGAAGAGAAGAGAGAGAGGAAGCAAAACAGCAATGAGCTTGTGTTTATGTTTCCCACTATGTTAATAATAGCAGAACTCATTTTCTAGGTCTATGATATATTTACAAAATGCATGTTTTACTAGACAATTTTGATTGCTTTTTTTGATAAACTCACTAAATTAGTGGATGAAAAATAGAATGGAGAGGAAATATCTTGATCATAATGAAACTAGTTGATAGCAATTCACAAACACTTATTCAAATAGATTTCTGCTTGAAAATTTAATTCAAATTACCTTAGTTGCAAGTATTTCACACAGATTGAAAACTCAATGAAGAATAGCTATGAAGAAAAGATAATGAAAAATTCTCACAAAGAAATCTATCATGGGAATGTAAAGTATTAATGAATATTATATAAAGGAGGCTAAATAGTATGGCTTTAATTTCTCACTTTGCCTACTCAATTGAGAAGTTTATGGATCACCAAAAGAATTTGTTCATTGCACTATTTAGAGGAATTGCTTCTCTAGGGTTCAGCAGACTGTACATATTAATTTGCTCCCACACAATTTCAGGCATACTAAATTCAAAGGAAGTCCTGAGAGTTGCAAGAGACACTTTAGTAATCTTCACTGTGTATTTGCATATTAAATGTGGGTGAGAGTAGGGGTACTTATCAAGCTGATCTCTGTCATAGGTGCAATATCTGCTATTCTAATGTATGACAAAATATTACAAGAGCACAGTTTATTATGCAGCTTACTGTCCATCTGAATTTTAGAGATCACCTTTGAAGATTAAGATAAAATTGCTTCTGTTCTCTAATGGAATATCAAGGTCCCTGTGTTCAAAAAAGCATGACATATAGTTAGTTGCAAACTCTATTCAGAAACAGTTATATAGCTTATTCTGTAACACTTTGGAGGCCAAGATAGGAGAAGCACAAATGTAAGGCTATTACCACCATATGCCAGGAAAGCAAAAGGCTCCCAGGACCCAACAGGAATGACATTAGGTGAAATACCCAACAAAGTGGAGAGAGAACCTATTCAGACCATATCTAGAGGTTAAGTACAGCTGCCAGTTGAGGGATGAGGTGACCTGCCCATTTCAAAAACATTAATTCAGAATTGCTCCTGTCTAAAGGAAATGCAAGGCCAAAAAAAGGAGCAGAGACTGAAGGAAATGCCATCCAGAGACCGCCCCACCTAGGGATCCATCCCATATGCAGCCACGAAACCCAGTCACTATTGCCTAGAAGTACCTGATATAGCTGCCTCCTGAGAGGACAGTATCATCCAACCAGAAAGGTCCAGAGCTCCATGGACCAAACCACCAACCAAAGAGTGCACATGGATGGCCCCATGGCTCCAGCTGCATATGGAGCAGAGGATTGCCTTATCTGGCATCTATGGGAAGGGAGGCCCTTGGTCCTGTGGAGACACAGAGCCTTAGTGTAGTGGAATGCTAGGGCAATGAGGTGTGAGTAGATGGGTGGGTGGGAGAGCACCCTCATAAAAGCAGGGTGGGGGATGGGATTAGGGATTTTTGGAGGGAAAATTAGGAAGGGGGATAACATTTAAGATATAAATAAATCAAATAACCAATTTAAAAATGTAAATATTTTTGTGTCAGCAACCACAGAGCAAAAGAGATAAGCATATACATGATATGCTCAGATTTACCAAATGCAAAATATACATTTGACTACAGATGAATAACATGGGTATAACAATGTGCCTGTAACTGAGTGGTTTGTTTTTTGGTTTTTTGTTTGTTTGTTTGTTTGTTTGTTTGACTTGACTTGGAACCTGATTGTTTATTTTCCTTCTTCCCAGCAGACACTAGACTCTGCCACCACTCCCCATATGACTAAACTTAGCTCTATCAATTATGTCAATTCTGACTATCTGATTTTGAAGGCCATTGACTCTTTAAACTGATTTGATTGGATACTTGGAAATTCTACACATTGATGATTTCCCAGAGAATATTTGTGTTAAAAAACAAAACAAAACAAAACAAAAAACAAAAAAACAAAACAAAACTTCTCATGGCCATGCACTAGTCTCACCTCTTTCACCTTCTTCTTTCCCCTTTCCTGTGTGCTGCACTAATTAGGTCTATTGATCCTTCTTTAAATTGCATCACAAATGAATCAATGATCCACAAGTAGACAAAGCTAAACACTGCCATATCAACATTGAGCAGAATATAAAAAAAGGAAGAATCAGTAACTATGAATATATGAAGGTGATTTATACCACCACTATTTATGATACACTAAAAGTGTCTCCAAACTTTGATAAATCCCCTAACTCATCTGAGTATTACTTTCCACATCTGCAAAATGGGAATGCTAATCCCCTCATTGCCTCTAACACAGTACTCTTAGGAGGATCAAGTTATTATTGAGAGTTCTTTGCATCCCCTAAGTACTGTAGAACATTGAGAAAGATATTAAGTGAATCATTTGTGGAAAGAAAAGCAAAACCTCATCTCTCATTATTCTCTTTATAGCTTGTAAGCAGATATTTTTAGAGATGATGAAACCTTTATTTGTATCACAAGTAGTTTCATTTCATAATGTTCATGATCAAATGCTTTGCAAGATAATTTTGAAATGAATATAATAAGCTAAATTTATTTTGTGCTAAAATTTTAGAACATTAACTTTTTATTGCAAGTTCTTTCATATTTTTTTTAAGATTTCCATGCTGTATGTATCTATATGTATCTATCTGCATTAAAGTAAGTTTCTCAAATATTAAACTTTAAGTGTTAGTAGAACTGTCTTAAATTAGATTTTCAAACTTTAAAGGTAAGTTACGTCAGGTAAATCTGGTATTGATTCTACATTTTTGAAATGACTAGCAATGGAAGCTTAAATAGCAACAAAAAGAAGACATTGAACATCCCCCAGCCCTGTTGTGTTTTTATCTACTATTGGAATTCATAGAAATATTTTTTTTAATTTAGGTGACACATTAATTTATACTTGATTTTGTTTGAAATAAAATTTAAAGAGTAATAAATAGAGTTTAACAATTTGTTGTATGCATACAATCTGTAATCCTTAACCACTGACTCTTAAAATATTATGACTAGAGAGTATGGTAATCTATGTTATAAATAATACTCAGTAATAAAACTAATATGGATGGCCAATAAAGTTAATATGTCCTAATACACACACATATATCATCAAACTTCCAGAGTTTTTAGTAGTAAACATAAGTATATAAATTATAACTAGCAGCATGGTGAATTACTAGATGAGTAGAAATCCTAAATTCTTTTAGATGTCTTTGGCTGCTTTAGAGAGAATCATTCTAATTGCCTAGGCTAACAGTGGCAAACTGCCTGCGGATTTCAAGCTGGCCTTGAACTCATAGTCTTCCTGGGGACTGCATTCCAAGTGCTGATACTACATTACATCTGTCAGATCATTTTTAATCTGAAGCCGTGCTTAGGAAAGAGCATAGAACTTAAGAAGCCTAAAACATTTAATTGTGAATGCCTGTGAAGTATTTTCCTTGTTAATGTTTAATTACCAAGGTTGCTATAAAGGAATAATGGAATTATCTCATAACATTCTGAGGACTGATTAAATAAGGTATGCCAGTTTCAAAACAAGATCAAGACATATGAGCTCTTAATACATATGCTGTAGATTGGAGTGTTCTTTGATTGCTAACTGGGCTGAAGACCTCTGTGAACATTGTTAGTTTGGGAAACCTACACTTGGGTCCGAGACTGAGCAACAAGAGAGTGTGAGCAGGAAAAGATGAATCACTCCACTGGGGCACTGTGTAGCTGGTTAATGCTTTTGTCAATGTAGACACATTACTCTTAAGCCTGTTGAAGAGTAATGAGAGTGGGCATCAAGCTTCACAATCGTCCTCCTGCTAGACTGAAGTTGTTCGTAGTCACTAAGTGATATCCATCAACCTTTTCAGTCACTATAGAGCTTTTGCAGTATCCTGTGCTTCCTGTTTAGGGATTACATGAGTGTTGATTGATGGGTACATATACACATAGGCCTTGATGCTGCACTTCTGGTTTAACCAAGATACATAGGTGCAAAGCTGTCTGCTTCCAAATAGCAGCACAATGCAACAAGTGTCAATGTGAACACATTTAGACACCAGCATTCAAATATATAATAAATATACAATATTATTGTCTAAACCACCTGGTGGAGTATTCATTATCTTGGACTCTCCTCTTTCTTCCTTAATTTATTACTTCACTGCAGCAGTTTGAGGTACAATTGACAGATGGTATAACTGACTCATGTATCTCTCTATTCAATATCCACAGATGTTTTAGGTTATATACCCATCACATTTCCTTTCAATTCATGAAGCCCTTTATGGTTAGGTCAGCCTGATGAACTTCTGGAGAAACTTGCTGAGGTTTTATGGTTTTATTTCTTTTAGAATGTGATATAACTCAAAACACTAGGGAACAAGGGAGCCCATTCCCTCTAGACAAGAGGCTAGAGATTATCTAAAACTGAGAAAGGATCATAACTAATAAAATTAGGAAAGAATATATGGGTTTTCTTTGACTTATTGCTTGTCTTCATGTATTGAAAAGATGTTCATACTTAAAATGTCTCTGCACATTAACTAAGGTAGCTAAGCAATGGAGTTTTATGTACATTGACATATCCACATCTGTTATACAAATTGATCTGCCTGGAACTGTAGAAGACCCTTAAATGAAACTGACCACCATAGCTCCAATATAACTAGGAACAAGGTCATGAACTTCTATTTACACAAAGAACCGAAAACTTGACAATGTGTGATATTCATGCCATCAGCAAAGACAAAGCATTCATTCACATCAAAGTTTAAAGAAAATGGCAGTTCAAGTTTCCAAATGAATAAGTACAGCTAGAAGCCACATCTGAAACATTTATGGTCTCAGGAAAAAAGACAAAGGGGATATAGGTTAGTTGAGTATTTTTAACAGCAAGTCACCATGACTCATTGCCTTTATATTTAATTAACATGTCTCAAAACTTCAGTGCAAGTGACACATTCACAAAAATTTGTCACTATACTCAATAATAATCAATATAAGGAACACAAGTCATCATTGATAACACCAGAGTATGTCCTTCTGTTCATTGTGAAAAATTCATGTGATATTCTAAGTGGTATTTATGAAATAAACACCCAGTTTAATTACTATATTCTATCATTATAAACTATTCTTTAAGAATTTAAACTCAAAAATTTGGAAAGTAACTCAGGAATGTATTGAGCCCATAGAATTGTGAACATAAGTTTTCCACAAAAACACAAATACACATTGTCTCTATTTACAGAGAGATTAAGAATGCAATAGAAGAGGCCGGGCAGTGGTGGCGCATGCCCAGCACTTGGGAAGCAGAGGCAGGCTAATTTCTGAGTTCGAGGCCAGCCTGGTCTACAGAGTGAGTTCCAGGACAGCCAGAGCTATACAGAGCTATACAGAGAAACCCTGTCTTGAAAAACCAACACCCCCCCCCAAAAAAAAGAATGCAATAGCAGAAATGGCTTAAGTGTTCAAAGACTTTTCATGACACAAGCATAACAATAGCCCTTCATAGATGTCAAGTTCTTATGATTGTATATTAGAGATGTTTAACTGTGTGCCCATATTAAAGGACTCTTAAATCTCAGCTCTAAGTATTTAAGTAGAGAAAATGATAATACTAATTTTAAGTAACATAATGAGGTTACTGCCTATTTATTCACATGCTGTACATGAAACCTCTATCTGTATTTATTCTCCCTCATATGATATCTATAATATTCTCAAAAAGAAAATGGCATAGAAAATGGAGAAATTTTGACTTCATGTTTTTGTTTGTTTGTTTGTTTTTGCTTTTCTAAAGAGAAGAATCATTTTAAAAGAATGTTCTCTTTGTCTGGAAAAGAAATAAATGATCTCAGGTTAGCAAAAGTAAAAGCCATATTGAAAATGTCATTGGAAGAAATAAAACAAAGAGATGAGCAAATATAAACAAACTAAATCCATTCCCAATGGCAGACTAATTTTGAAACAGATGGCCTAATTAGAGACTGAAAGAACAAGAGAAAAACAAGAGCCAAAGGGGAAACAAGATGCTTTACATCTGGGTTGAAAAAAAAAGAAAAGAAAAGAATTGTATTAAAAAGATAACTATTGCTTTGATGGCTTTGCACAGTCACCTTACAGAAATCTGAACATGGAAATGCAAATGACAGGAGGTGTTTTCACTATTCCACTGAGCTCTAGAGGGCCTGGAACTGTGAGCTGATGAGCATTCTTGTCATCCAGTTTTTAGATTCTTTCCTTTAAAACCTGTGATGACATGTTTTAAAGGTCAAATTGGGTACAAGCAAAACCTGTTAGCACCTAGATGACCATGTTATCGAAGGCACATGAAATGTCCATATGGTCTTTATAGGGTAACCATGCTCTTTAAAGACTGATACAGGCACCCAACGAATGAAGAAGAAAACAACAACAAAAAGAAGTGTATGTTTATGTTTTATTTAGTTTTGTTTTGTCAGCAAACAAGAGCAAATAATATGTAAACACAAAGACCATTTATTCCTACATGCAGGATCCAGACTCCATTGGGATGAAAGGACCCTAACTGAATTTGAAGATTAATTTATAACGCCAAAAAAAAAAAAAAAAGAATATTAGGGATGGGAATATGGTCTACATCTTGGTTAGTGGGTTCTATCTCTGGGGCTCTGAGTAATGCTATAATTGTTCAGGGGCTTGCTTCAAGCATACTTGACTAACCTTGCTTCATGCCAAGGAGGTGTAGCTGTTGAATTCTTGGCCGCAAGCTGAGGGCAGGGGTTACCTCTAGGCCTAAGGATGTGGTTGTTCCAGTAACTTACCCATTTGAAGAAGTAGTAACTCAGGCCTGCTCTCCTAAATTAGTAGTTTGCAGCCTATCATAGAGTCAGCTTTGCTCAGGCCAATTCACTCTTTCATTCCCCCTAGAGACATTTTTACAGACTGATATTATACCTAAGAATCATCTGTTGAACAGTGGAAATGCATTATAAACCTTACTGAAGCATTAACTTCATAGGGTCTACAGTCAGAACTAATAATAAAATGGTGAAGGAGCCAGTTATGGGTAAGACAAGAATGGTCAACCAAGGAAACCAGTTAAAGAGGGATGTGGAGTAGCCCTCCATTATTCCATAAGTGAGTTGTCTGGAGCAGTCTTTCCATGGGACTGAAGTTGCTAGGTCATTTCTTTTCTTGCAGGCTTCCTGTGGTAGTGATGTATCGACTTCCAGAACCTGTTCACCTTTACAGCATTTGGCATGGTCAGGTTCAAAGTGTGAGGTCCCTTCCATTGAGACTCCAGAGTCTTATGGCAGCATTTCTTGACCCAGACTTTGTCACTGGCTCACAGCCAAGAGGTTGAGGAAGAAGAGCATGTTCGTAAATCTGGCAAATGGTAGGTTAGAACTGCTCTGGACCCTTGTAAGGCTTCCAGAGATTCCAAAAATTTGTACTGATTATATTCAGCGAGAATATCAGATTGGAGATTAGGTAACATGGGAGGGGGGCCTCCGATATAGTACTCAAAAGGGGTAAGACCAAAAGTATAGGGGGTATTCCTAGCCTTATATAAGGCATAATTTAGGAGAGACACCCATTCACCACTAGTTTTAATTGTTAATTTGGTCAAGGCCTTTTAGGGTCCAATTAACCTCTCTACCTGACCTGAGCATTGGGGTCTGTAGGCACAGTGTAATTTTCAATTAGTTCCCAAGCCCTGTACTAAAGATTGGATTACCAAAGAGATGAAGGTTGATCCATTGTCTGACCCAAGCATGATGGGTAGGCCATACCTTGGTATAATTTCTTCCAAAATATTCTTTGTCACTACGTTGGCATCTCCTTATTTGTTGGGTAGGCTTCTACCCATCCTGAAAAGGTGTCTATAAAGACTAACAGATATTTATACCCATATATTCCCGGTTCTACATCTGTGCAATCTATTTCCCATTGGCTCCAATTTGTTGGCCTCTGATTTTAGTTGCTGGAGTTTCTTGGCCAGGGTTGGAAAGATTCGTGGCCTGAAAGGTGGGGCAATTTGAGAATGCCTAGTCAACCAAGTATCCGACTGAACAATTCATTCAGTTTTTGATATCCCAAATGTGAGGCTTGGTGGATTTGGTAGATTAAGCTGTCTGGCAAATTCTTTGAGTAGGATGTTTTGACCTTCATGTGTATGCAGCCATCCATCTTTTCTGTATATATCTTTGCATTTAGCCCGAGCTTTTTTGTCCTCACCAACATAATCAGGGACAGCTGGGATTGCAAGGGGTGGAAAGACTACCAGAATGTGAGCAGTAGGAGCCATGAAGGATTCCTTGGCACCATTATCAGCCATCCTGTTTCCCCTGGCTGTCTCCAATGGTCCCTTTTGATGTCCTTGGCAATGGGTTATAGCCACCTAGATGGCCAGCCATAATGCCTCCAGGAGAACCAATATCTTTTTCTTATTTTTCATTGGTTTCCCTTCTGCAGTCAATAATCCCCTCCCTCATTGAATGGACCTAGGCAAATGTGCCATGGAACAGGTATACCTGTTACCAATGTATAATTAACTATGGCCTCTTCTGCCAGCTTCAGAGCCTGGGTCAAAGCTATATGGTCAGCTTTTGGGCCCATTTCTTGGTAGCAGACGGCTGCTCAAACAACAGTGTCTCATGTTAAGTCCACTACTGCTGTCCCCACATGCCTGGTTCCATTCTGAACATAACTGCTCCCATCTGTGAAGTAAATACATTCAACATCTGACCAGTGTATATTAGTCACATCCAGTCTAATAATATTCTAAACCTGGCCCAAAACTATGAAACAGTCATGTGGTTTATCTGAGGATAGGTCAAGTAGCAAGGTTGTAGGGTTCAGGGCAGATGATGGGTTATGCCTTATATGAGGGGGATTTAGAAACAGAGCTTGGAGATATTCAGCCTGGCATTGAACAGCCAGTGGCTGGGCAGGTTCTTCAAGGTCCCCTCAGTAGCAAGAGCAGTGTGATCATGAGTTCCTGCCTCACGCTTACCTTGTCAGCATCCATAACCAGCAGGGCTATGACAATTATAATCATCAGACAGGTGGTCATCCTTGAGTCACTGAATCTAGCTTCTTGGATAGGTAGGTCACAGGTCTTTTCCATTAGCCTAAGGTTTGAGTAAGCACTCCCTTTGCTATGCCTTTTCTTTCATCTGTGTGGAGGTGGAAGGGTTTGTGAATGTCTTGGAAGGCCAGGGTTGGTGCCTGTAATAAGGCCTTCCTCAAATTTGTAAAGGCCATGTCCATTCCAGTTGTTCATTCTAGTTTGTCTTCTTGCCCCCTAGTTCCCTCATATAATGGCCAGACTATTTGTGTAAATCCAAGCCCCCAGACTCTACAAAACACAGCAAATTCAAAAGTTCTTATCCTTGCCTTCTGGTAGATGGGACTGGGATGCTGAGGATAGTCTGTTTCTAGACATCTGACAACTTAACATTGTCACCCCTTTAAGTATATACCCCAGATAGGTAACAACCACAAGTTGACAGAGATGGGGCTTTTTAGCAGACACTCAGTAGCCCAGTTGACTCAGTCCTTGTAGCATGTCCTGTGTTGTTTCTTGGCAGGTCTGTGTATCAGGGCAGCTATTAGGAGGTCATCTACACATCAGAGTAAAGTTATTTGGGAGCGGGCCAACCTGTGAATACTGGTACAGTGTCACATGGAAGATAGTAGGTGAGTTCTTGAATCCCAGAAGCAGGCCTGACCAAGTCAGTTGTCAGTTGAAGCCCCTTTCCAAGTCCTCTTCCTCTGGTCATGTTTCCCAGTTTCCTGTTGTCCTTGTGGTCAGGATTGGCAGCAGCTAGCAATATTTTGTCCAATTGCTGTTTTGTCATTCCTCAGGGGTCTCTCTATTTTTATTGACTTTTTCTATTATAGCTACCAGCTCTGTCAATTGTTTACCTTTAAGTCCCTCCAAGTGTTGGAGTTTTGCCAAATGTCAGGGGCTGCCTGTTTAACAAAAGTTGTGTTTACAGCTGATTGGTTTTCCCTAGATTCAGGATTGAAGGGGATATAGGTTCTCTAGGCCTCCATGAGTCTTTTGAGATGACTCCCAGGGTTTTCATCCTTTCCTTGAGTAATCTAGCTTACAGGGCTCAGGCCAATTCACTCCTTGCAATATCATTTAATAAATAAATCTCTGAACTGTACATGGAAAATTTGCTTACTCTGTGTCAATGTATCTATAAAAATATTATGAAATAAAGGGAATTTTTCATGCCACATTTATATAATAAAATGATTGTCCTGACAGACATTTCATTCTCTTAGGTTAGTCATCACCTGCGATTGATCATAAATGGGAAAGCAACAGATACTTTTAGGTTATCATCTTATATCCATTCTCTATATGAATATATAAGGAACTAAATTAATAAACAATGTTGTAAAAGGCTTTGGTGAATTATGCTTACTTTCATTAAGTTACCATTAAAAATTTTATATTATTTGTATTGCATATTCAAGATGACTCAATGCATGAATGAATACATACACATGTATGTAACAAATAAAGTGAATATTTACTTGTGATGAAGTAATGAACTATATATTTACTGGCAGGTCTCCTCAGTTATCAGAGTTTCACTTTATATCAGAATCTTAAAAATTATTATAATGGAGAGTTGAGATGAGATATATATTAGTCACTCACACACACATATACATATGCATATGTATGTGTATGTGGTGTGTGTGTGTGTGTGTGTGTGTGTGTGTGTTGGGTTGACAACATACCTTGTAAATAAAGTAGGATATCATTGAAGAAGATAGATATATCAACTTTGAACCTCTACCTGCATATATATGTTCCCAAACCCAAGTTAACACACATGCTCATATACACAAACACAAACATAACACACACACACACATACCCCACAAATACAAGCTAAAAATAAAATAATT
This sequence comes from Mastomys natalensis, assembly GCA_021653895.1. Lineage (NCBI taxonomy): Eukaryota > Metazoa > Chordata > Mammalia > Rodentia > Muridae > Mastomys > Mastomys natalensis. The sequence goes on from JAJTUV010001978.1 coordinate 91,479, forward strand.
CTGGTGTGATGTAGAGAGAATATCTTGTGTGCTGTATGGATGCAATCCCTGTCAATTAAATATCATATGGCCTATATTTAAGAGGTTGAATAGAAGGTGGGACATTTAGTAAGCAGAAAGAATTCTGGGATAAATCAAGTTATGGAAGAGTCACCATATAGAAGCTGTGAAGAGGACAGATGTATAGTTCCTGTGCAGAGGTAACCAGTCATGTGGCAGAATGTAAATCTATTTTTAATTATTAGCTAGTCAGGAATTGACACTAGCTATAGTTATCTGAAATATTTTGAATCTGAATAGTTATTCCAGGAACTAGCTGCTTACAGACTTGCCCAATATGGGGTACCAAATATAAATTAAATTATTTATGCTTATCCTCATCTAGCTTACAAATGAATGAGACTCAGACTATAGTTACTTTATTTGTCTTTGAAATTATTGGGAGGTAACCTCTAGTAAACTTTTCTAATAGCTGGACTGGCAACTTCCCCAGCTATAGGCTTGATTTAAGCTGTGTTGCTTGAATCTTTCTGGGTTATTTCTGCTCCAGCAGTCAGGTGTCCTGGAGATGAATTTTATTTAGGCATGTGGTACTGGTCTAAAACATCTAATGGATACCTCCTGTTCTCCTCATTGCCCCTCATCCACATTCTCTCCCTCCTTCCCTCCCTTCCTCCCTCCTTCTCTCCCTTCCTCCTTCCCTCCCCTCCCCTCTCTCTCCCTCCCTCTTCCCTCTCTACTACCTCTCTGAATATCACTGTCTCTGTCTCTCTCTCCCTGTCTTCTTTCCCCCCCCCTCCCCCTCCCCTCCCCTCCCCCTCTCCCTCCCCCTCTCCCTCTCCTCCCCATCCCCCCTCTGCTCCCTCTCCCTCTCCCTCTCGCCTCTCTCTCTCTCCCTGGTCTCTGCCTGCAGCACCCAGCTCAGAATCACAAATTCCAAATTCTCTATTATCACCAGTAATTAGTTGTAGCCATTTTTATTTAACAAATAGTTTTACATTGGGGAACAAGGTTTGTACAACAAAGGCTTGTTTGTGTACATGGGAATTTTATCGTCTTGGACCAATGAGATCTTGGGGTACGGAATCTAGCATTTGAATACATAGCACCACCAGACCAACCCCAAACAGTGTAGTGGCTCATTTTTAATCCCAGTGCTAGTGAAAGAAAGAAAGGTGAAGACATGAGACTGGCTGGAAAAGCACATTAGCTTATTTGGTGATGATCGGGCTATTGACAGTCACAGTCTCATATAAGAATGTGGATGGCACATGAGAAATGACAGCCAAGGTTGACCTCTGGCCTCCACAGGCATCTGTGCATGCGCTCAGACGCAGTTTATCTGTAGCACAATCATAATTAGTTTATGATTGCTTCCATTTTGTTCGTCCGCCTAAAGAGGATTTACTTAGAAATGGGGCTCTATTTTGGCTTCCTTTTTGTAACTGCCTAGAAGCAACAAATGGTCATGTAGAAAACAGAAATATAATAGCACATCAGTGTTTGCAAAGGTATTTGCAGGTTAATATCCCAACTCACAGCTGCTTGCAATCTGTTAAACCTTAAATGAATCAAATCCTATCTCTGGATTACACAGAGACAAAACATTTCCCTTTCTTTTATTTTCTTGTTGTCTTTACACACATGCCCCAAAATAGCCTCTTTTTCAGGTCAAAACCATTATAATGGAAGACTTCTGTAGCTTTCCACACAAACAGCACAGTTACGGAAGATTCTCACATAATCAAAGGTAGGTATTTCTAGAGAGATCAAAAGAGACAGTGAAGTGGATAGCAGGTGTGTCAGCCTTCTTGGAGGAGCTGAGAGTATACAATTAAACACCAAATGGGTCTTTGTGAAGCCAGCTTCCTGAGCCGATGAGCACCACAAAAGCCACAGGGACACAAAGTCGCTAAGGGCTGCCTCTGAAAAGAGTGGGCACATGGGCATCTGCCCCTGATATTGAACTTTAGGAAAAAAGAAAGAGATTCAATAGACACAACAGAGTCCAAACAATTATGCAAATGTGGGAAACTCCAGGAGGAGATAAAAGATCAGAAAGCTTAGCAAAGGCTCTTGTACTGGTAGAGGTTCTCTTTTATCCATCCAAGTAACATCAACACAGTACTTGAAAAAGAAAAGAGACAGAAGTGCTACTCAAGCAACAGAAGCAACAGGAGCAAAGATAGAGGCCATTACTGCTTATCATTTGGCATTCGTACTGCAGATCTGAGAGCTACTTCTGTAGCAGAGAGTTAATGAGGAGATTCATGTTAGCCTTGTCAATCTCAGCAGCATGAATTACTGAAAAATAGTTTTATTTACCCTTTGAGCTCCTAATCTAGTACTATTGGGATGCCAATATTCATAAGAGTAATGGTGGTAGTCAAAATAATTTTAGAAAATAAAACAAAAATCAAACAACAACAAGGAAGCATGACAGCATCTAGGCAGACATTCCTGGATGGCTTTTCCCGGTAAGAGCCATTATGAGAATATGTGATGAGACATTGTGGTGTTTTAAATATGCTTAGCCCATGGGAACTGGCACTATTAGGAGATGTGGGTATTTTTTTTCTGGGGTGGGGGGTAGCTGTGGCCTAATTGGAAAAAGTGTGACACTGTGTAGAGCGGATTTGAAGTCCCTTAGTTCTCAGGCTTTGCACAGTTTGAAAGAGTGCCTCCTTCTGGCTGACTGGGGAAGAAACATTTCTCCTGTTCCCCTGCAGAAGACTGTCTTTTCTTGGCTGCTTTTGAATCAAGATGTAGAATGTTTGGCTCCTTTATCACAATGTCTGCTTGGATGCTGTGATGCTTTCTCCAATGACTATAATGGACTAAACTTCTGAAACTGTAAGCCAGCTCAAATTAAATGTTGTTGCTTTGATCATGGTGTCTCTTCAGAAACACTAAGACAGAAATTGGTACCAGGGACTAGGTTATTATTCTGATAGGCCTGACATGCTTTTGTTGGGAAGTATGTAGATTTTGAGATTTTGGATTAGGAAATCAGTGGACTGCTTTAAGTGAAGCTTAATGGGCTATTCTATTAGGAACACGGAAGATAGCTTTCCTGAGGGTGATTTGGACTGTAGCTGCTTGGATGAAGAGTTCCCAGAGGAGAAGAATTTTAGTATGTGGCAACAAGAGGGGCAATTAAAAAGCAATCCCAGCTTTATAGTTTTTCATATGACAACACATTTATCAATATGATGTTAAAGTGTGTGTATATGTATAACTATATATGTATATATGCTTATATAATGTATGTGTGTATATAATGTATATATATGAGTCACTACCAGTATATCTTTTCATTAGGCTTTCTAACTCACATTTTATAATCACATTTTCTATCACTCAAACGTTTCACTATCATTTGCTGTAGCTTTCAATCCCCAGATGTATGTCTCAGAGACTTACTGCTGAAGAAGCTCACCGTTTTTAGGTCTTTCTGAAATCTGGCTTGCTGGATGGTTTCAGCTGTTCTGGCTCAAACTCCTCTCCAAGCTAATTGATTCTGTCTGGCTTCTCCTAGCTTCTCACTGAATTGCTCTGCTTGACCTCAAACTAACTCATACTGAGAATATTTGTTTACTTTCTGAATTTCTTTGAACATTTTTCTTTCCCTCAGGGGCAAATATTTCAGTTAGTTGTAAACACAAACAATGTTCCTGTGAGCTTGTCTTACCTTGTGACTCTTTTAGGACAATGAGTTTCAAGAAAACATGTAAAAATGATGTGGACATGCATTTTTACATACTTCCTTGAAACTTAAACCATTAAACATATCATTAATGACTGATACATCTTCATTTTGAGTTTGAGAGTCTTTGAAGTATGAGGGAAAGAATCAGATAAACTGACCTACAAATATCTGAGTTATATCTGGCAAATCCTTATTTGCCAATGATTTCATGCGTAACATTAATACTTTTATAGCACTGATAACATCCACAACTTTATCTGCCAAATGTACTGCTTGCAAACTTTACTTAATGAAGGCATATGACTCCTATGAAAAAATCAATATTTTATATGACTTTTCTCACATAATTTTTCTTTGTACATCCTAAAATAAACCCAGTTATATAAGTTTTAAAATATATTTTTTGGTCCAGATGTGATGTATAAGGCAAGTGACAAATTTAGTGAATTTAAATAGATACCTCACTCACTTTTATTTCTTTGTATACCTGGATGATAATATAAATATACGAAAAGAGAAAGTGTCAAGGAAGTTCTAAAGAGCAAAACCTGGTGTTTTAATAGTGTCTATCATGAGTTGCAAATATTGCTGATCTCAGTTAGCAGAACTGACACAGTAACTGTTCTGTTGTTATTTGTGTGATGACAAATGAATTTGTTTACATATTTGATAAATTGCCACTCAAAATTCAAATTCAAAATAATGATTTTATTCATTTGTTCAAAATTATATACTGGGCATCTTTGGAATGGAGGATCCAGTAAATTCTCATCACAAAACTCCTAATATATTTTCACAATGGACTATTAATCAGCTCTTTCAAAAAATATCATGAAATTTGCAGTCTAACGAATGGAACTAAACAATTTTTTTGAAAGAGGTGTCTCAAACCCAGAAATATACATATGATATGTGTTGACTTATACATGTTTATTACCTGTTAAATAAATAGTAACCAAACTACAGCCCATAGATTCAGAGAGCTTAGGTGTAGAGGAACAGACTAGAAGGGTACATGGAGCTCCCAGAGAGAATGAAATATAACAGATTTTGTGGGTGGACTAGAGAGACGGTGGAGATTTATTAGCTTTTATTTCCCAGCTCACAGAGCTTTTGCCTGAACACCTTGGATTCTCTTCCCTGTATCAATACAACATCTGATTTAGTCATTCAAAATCAGCTGCTTCTGTGATAAGTCAGAAAATAAAATCTGAGTTTACAATTTCCCTCTGCATTTGTACACTAGATAACTTAGAACAAATTGTCTCATTTAGTCAAATCTGATTTACCTCAAATATCATATTTTTACTTATTAAGTGAAAAATCCCTTGGGCTTTAATTCATGATTAAAGTGAAGTATATAGATTTTAATCATTAAAATTCCATATGATGAATAAACATGTAATAACTAGTAATAAAGAACTGATATGGTAATAACTTTGATTAATTGATTCATTCATTCATTCAATAAATACCCTATACACATATTTGTAGTAGTATTATAAGTGATATAGGTACAATAAAATTATTTTCAGTTCATTTGTTCTCTTAGAGACATATACTTTCCAATCATGGTGATTGGTGATCATGGAAACAATACTACACCAAAATTTTTTGAAGTAAAAATGTGAAAAGATAAAGGTAGTTATGTGAATTTTATATATTTTATTTAAAGAGAGTATTCAAAACGCTGGTGTAAAGCACATTTATAGGTCTATCCACAAGTTGTTCCAAGAAGATGATTAATGTATATAAAATGCATTTATGGCTGTTGCTTTTCTTTTAATACATCACACATTTTGTTTGTTGTCATGTAACCAATTTTCTGATGAGATGAGCTCTTATCTCTGTAACTGTATGGATAAAAAAGTTCTTTTGACAGATTTCTGCTATCTTCTGAGAATTTACCTTGAAGTTGTTTGGGTTTTTCTGACTTTGACAGTGTGAATGTAACTATTTCAATTGTACATATATTAGGCCATTTGATAATATTCTATAGTTCTAGGGCATTTTCTTCTTATTATTAATTTTTCTGTCTTGTATTTTTCGCTTTGCAAGTAAATGTATAAAATCTCTATTCAAACTTGCTGATTTTATTCTTAGCTGTGCATTTTGCACGAAAACTTTCCAGTGCTTTCCTGTTTTCAGACCTAATCTTATAAACACACTTGAACCATGTTTTCTGGTTCCATTAACATTTCTAACCTAGTATTCACCATCTCATTATTCCAACCAACATCTGTGTTGTTTCTAAATCAAGTTTGATGTTTACTTTGTCTCTTGACTTTTTTCTTTGTTTGTACATTCTACTTGTCTTGACCTAATGGGTTTTTTTTTCTTATATTTCTTTCTTTCTTTCTTTCTTCTTTTTTTTTTTTTTGACCAAGGAATCAGGTAATGTGAACAGCGATCAGAGATACAGGCCTTTGCATTTTTAGGTCAGTTTGGCTATTGCTGATTCATGTATAATACTTCCTGTATGTATTAGTTTGAACTATCTCAAATTTCTCATCTGTCATTAGCTTTTCCCTTTTCTTTCTAGAGCTGAGGACTTCAAAACTCTTTTGTCTTTAATGTATTTTCATTAACAATCATTGTGTGGTTATATAACATGGATGCAATATAACTAATATTAACATCATATTGGATGGCAGGGCCTAATATGGAGTGCTCTGTAAAACGAGACCTACCTTGTAAATACACCTGTGTAATCAATAATATTTAAAGGAGATTTGAATTATTTGAAATTACTTATCACAGACATTGAAACAAAACCCAAATAAACTAATTAATTTTTAACATCCAGAAAGACACTAGATTCATGGTGTTAAAAGAAAGTCAGGCAGATAAAGTAATTAACAAGTTGCTTTAACAGTTTAATATAGAACCAGAGATTCAAGATTACAGAGGGAAAAGAATAAGCACAGTAAAATAGAACATGATTCCATAGAGTTTCTTTACATCCCTTTATTTTTAACCATTATCTTTATTACCTTTATTCTATGTATGAATGTGTTGTGAACTTGACTACCTTGGAAGAACAGCAAATATTTTTAATTGCTGTGTGTTTCTTCAGTAACACACATTACTCTTTAAATCACTCTACTTAGAACAAAGATAAAAATAATCAAACAAACAGAAAATATTAACAAAGACTGAATTATGCTAATATTTATTGCAAAGAAAGGGTAGCATTTTTAACACAAATTTAACAATGAAATCAAAATTAAATTATTAAAAATAAAATAAAATTAAATCTCATAATTCTATGATGTGGAATATTTTTGAAAGAGTCTCTGTTATTTAAGTAATAAAGAGGAATAAGTGATTATATAATTGTACAATAGTTTATACATAATGATTAAATAAATTATTGACTTGTTTCTTAAAATTTGATGTCATTAATTAATAAACTAAATTCACAATTTTTGTATCAATCGATTATTGCAATAAAATCAGCTAAATAGAAATTCTATCACATTTTTCTTTATTTAATTTTTCAAACATATTGTGAAAAAGATAGTCTTTTTAAAATTCTTAACTGTATTTGTTGAGTTTGTGTGTATGCATCATCTCTATGTTCCATTAAACTGCCTTTATGCCACTAATATACAGTTTAATTATCTACTGTTGGGCTAGAAAACATTCATGAACCCCAAAAAGATAACCACAAACCCAAATCGGATGCAGTTGTATAAGGGTCTTTTTATTTAAGCTCCAGCTTAGGCTTCCCACCAACCCTAACAGAGCAGGTAGGTGGAGCCCTGAACTTAGTTTTTAACAGTGCCAGGCATTGGTTTATTTCTGTGGAGGAAGTTTTGAATAAGATGAGAAAGTTACTGATTTCTACAAAATATTTGTGCCACGATTTTACCAATGTCCTAATTTACCAGGCAAGCCATTTTTGTATCTCATAGGTTCAAAAAAAGACAAGGTTTTGATTATGTCTCTACCCCAATATCATACATAGTAATTTCTTGTTCTTTTTACAGAGGTGAAATTTCTGATGAGCACCAGTTTTCATTAGAAAACTTCCATTTTCCTGGTAGTTAGTTCTTCAGCATTTTATCCGTTTGATGTTATTGGAAGTGGAATTGTTTTCTTCAGTTTTCCTTTCAGATATGTCTTACTAGCGTGGAAGAATATGTGGTCAATTACTTTTGATGTTATATAATGCTACAAGTAAAATCAGACAAATGGGACTGCAATTAATCAAAAGCTTCTACCCTACAATGTAACTAAATCAAACTTAGAGTCACAAAAGAGAATAAAAGGAACGATTAAAAGTCATATGGATAGAAAGAGATTAAGTTATAAATGTATAAGAAGATTCTACATTAGGCAAAATTAAAATCCAAGCATAACATGTATTAGTGAGTTCACCCTGGGTTTAAGGAGTGTAGGCAAGAGCAGGGACAATGGAAGTGTTTTTCGGTAGATAGTAACTTTTATTTATGATATATAAATAACCTCTAAAGTTTGTATAAAATATAATACGTCCTCCTATCATATCAGAAGTCAACTTGGAAGCATCCGCAGTAGCGAAGCAGTCAACACTTCTACATAACTATGATGTCTATGTACCAAAATAATTACCTGCATGGAAAGATAACCTAAAGGTAAAGGAGTGGTACAAGTACCTTGATAGTAACCCACTCAACAACAATGAAATCATGTCTGCCACTAGATACTTATAAAGCTACTTAAGGATAGTGAAGTCATGGATCTTAGAGAATAACCAACAACAACCACAATAAACTATCATATACCTTAAACCATAACTATATTTCAATATTTTTATTGGTATCTACAGATAAGTGTAAATAAATTACTCAACCCTCATCAAGAAAACCACTTTGTAACAGATGGAGACCATTACAGGAAACCTATAACCAATCAAAATGTAGTGTTGTAGATCCCGGTCTCAATACATTTGGAAAACAATTCCCTCACCTAAGACTCTGGGAACAAAGAGAAAAAGGATATGCAATGATAGTATGAGCCAGAGATCAGATAGTTTACTATGAGATTGTGACTATTCATAATGACAGAAGATTCAACTATAAAGTCTCACTATCATGACAACATAAACAAGTGCTGAACAAGGACAATGATAATAAACTTGTATGAGTGAGAAAAGATCAAAAGGCTCAACACTATGTAAAAGGCCTGTAGGCAACTAAGAAATGCTGAGAGTGTGGCAAATAGTTTTCCCCAGAGAGGAGCACAACAATTAGTCATGAAATATCAAATAGTTATCCCTGAAATCTTACCTAGAATTAACATACAGACTGAGCAGGTCATATTCAAGAGCAGACACACACACACACACACACACACACACACACACACACACAACACAAATTTGACAGATAGTTATATGAGAGGAGGGTTTGGAGAAGATAAGGCTTAATTCTAACACCTCTCTGGTGTTTTAACTTTGCATAGTGCGAATTATGAATTTAAAGATGTTGCACTTCACTAAATTCAATGTGGTCTGTGAGTTGTATCTGGTATTGTGGAGCTTTTGGGCTAATATTCAATTATCAGTGAGTTCACACCCTGTGTTTTCTTTTGTGACTGGGTTACCTCTCTCAGAATGATATTTCTAGTTCCGTCCATTTGCCTAAGAATTTCTCACATTCATTGTTTCAATAGCTGAGTAATACTCCATTGTGTAAATGTACCATGTTTTTGCATCCATTCTTCTGTTGAAGGACATCTGGGTTCTTTCCAGCTTCTTGTTATTATATATGAGACTGTATCAACACAGTAGAGCATGTGTCCTTGTTTATGTTGGAACATCTTCTGGGTATATGCCCAGAAGTGGTATAGCTGGGTCCTCAGGTAGTGCTATATCCAATTTTCTGAGGAACAGCCAGACTGATTTCCAGAGTGGTTGTATCAGCTTTCAATCTTACCAACAATGGAGGAGTGTTCCTCTTTCTCCACATCCTCTCCAGCATCTGCTATCACATGAGTTTTTTATCTTAGTCATTCTGACTGGTGTGAGGTGGAATCTCAGGGTTGTTTTGATTTGTGTTTTCCTGATGACTAAGGATGTTGAACATTGCTTTAAGTGCTTCTCAGACATTTGAGTTTCCTCAGTTGAGAATTCTTTGTTTAGCTCTGTACCCCATTTTTTAATAGGGTTATTTGGTTGTCTGGAGTCTAATTTCTTGAGTTCTTTGTATATATTGGATATTAGCCCTCTATAAGATGGAAGATTGGTAAAGATATTTTCCTAATCTGTTGGTTGCTGTTTTGTCCTATTGACAGTGTCCCTTGCCTTACAGAAGCTTTGAAATTTTGTGAGATCCCATTTGTCAATTCTTGATCTTAGAGCATAAGCTATTGGTGGTTTGTTGAGGAACTTTTCCCCAGTGCCCAGGTATTCAAGGATCTTCCCTGCCTTCTCTTCTATTAGTTTCAGTGTATCTGGTTTTATGTGAAGGTCCTTTATCCACTTGGATTTGAGCTTTGTATACGGTGATAAGAATGGTTCAATTTGCATTCTTCTACATGCTGAACTCCAGTTGAACCAGCACGATTTATTGAAAATCCTGTCCTTTTTATCTGGAGGTCTTTTGACTCCCTTTTCAAAGATCAAGTGACCATAGGTGTGTGGGTTAATTTCTGGGTCTTCAATTCTATTCCATTGATCTACCTGCTTTTCTCTGTATCAATACCATGCAATTTTTATCACTATTGCTCTGTAGTATAGCTTGAGATCAGGGATAATGATTCCCCCAGAAGTTCTAAGGAAGACAAAGTGTGGGTGCTTCTTAGAAGGAGTAACAAATACTCATGGTTGCAAATATGGAGACAAAATGTGGGACAGAAACTGGAGGAGGAGTCATCTGGAGACTGTTCTACCTGGGCTTCCATCCCATGTGCAGTCACCAAAGGTGGAAGCTGATATGGACGCCAGGAAGTGCATAGTGACAGAAGCCTGATATAGCTCTCTTCTTAGAGATTTGCCAGAGCCTGACATATACAGAGGGGGATGCTCACAGCTAACCATTGAGCTGATCATCATGTTCTCAATGAAGGAGTTAGAGAGAAGACTGAAGGAGCTGAAAGGGTTTGTGGCCCTATTGGGAAAGCCACAATGCCAACCAACAGAGTTCCCAGGGTCTAAACCACCAGCCTGGGAGCACATAGAGAGGGATCTATGGTTGCAGCTGTATATACAGAGGCAAATGGCCTTGTTGGGCATAGTGGGAGAGGAGGTCCTTGGTCCCATGAAGGCTGGATGCCCCAGTGTGGTGAATTATGGGATAGAGGGATCCTGTGGGAGGGGATGGGGAAAGGGGTAACATCTTAAATGTAAATAAAATATCTAATAAAAAATAAAAAAATAAAAATAATCAAAAGGAATGCTGCTCTGCTGAGCTTTGATGCTGAGATATTGCTGATAAAATTATTCATGTCTTGAGGTCAGTATTTCCATTTTGGCCAAGCTTCAAGAATGGCAAATATAGCTAGATCATTTTTTTCCTGGAATACTTTTTCCTGCCCATCATGTTAAAGCTTGTCTTGTACAACATCAACATGTTGGCCGCCAAAGTACATAGCTTGAAACTGAAAATGGACCCCCAGACAGAGTTATTAAAATTAACATGCTGACAAGCCAAGAATGGGTAAGATTCTGCACAGAGCCTTACCAACCTAAGACAGAAATTCATTGCTTTTGATAATGCATATTCCACAACAGATGAGGAAGGTATTCTTGTCAGAACAACCTAAGACAGATTTAGTCTTATTTAGGAAATAAAAAAGTGGGAGATGTGGAGAACTATTTTCAGGCTGCTTGGCAGGAATCTGACATTAGACTACAACAAAGAAGTAATTTCAAGCAGGAATCTAAATATTAGACTAGAACAAAGAAATAACTTCAGGCAGGAATCATAAATTTAGGCTAGAACAAACAAATAGGCTTCAGGCATGACAATGCCTTTGGAATAGGACAGGGCAGTAGGCTTAGATATTTTGGTCATCCTGATAAGCCCTTAGAAACAGTGAACATGGGAGTGATCATGGGACTTTGTTTATTGCCTTGCTTGTTCTTTAAATATTTGTGTTTATTGTCTTGCTTGTTCCTTGACTATTGCATCTATTGTATTGCTAGTTCCTCAACCTAGAACTGACTTTAATAACTTGCATGTAATTAAAATTATATAAAAGCAGATTGGGGAACATAAAAAATAAAAATAATAATAATCAACAATGAAAGAAATAATCAAATATTACTGTGTTTACACCATAAAAATGGGCCTCATTGTGCCTAAATGTCAAAATCATTATATCTCATGTGAGTGTTCTCCCAGAAAAGCTTCAGGGATACATACAAAGAAACTCTTGAGAGGTGTTTTATACCTTGACTATTATTTTAGTCATCGTATCACAGTTGTTTGATTATACCTTTATTTATCTTATTGTGTATCATAAATGTATGCATTTGAAAAACCAAAGGTGTGTACATTATATTTTAAAATAACAGATATGATTTACTAAGACCACCATTTATTGCTATGACTCAGGTGCAGAGCTGGATGATTCTGCTATCTTTGCTCAGCTAGGAAAAGATTTATTCTATTTTTTCTTCATCAGAAAAAGCTGAGTGATGGGCAGTACTGCAGTATGTTGCCGTGTGTTTTCTTATTATACCACGAGTCAAAATAGACTTGTACACGTGTTGACAGACTTTCTTACAAAAGCAGGAGAGAAGAAGTTCTAATAAACATTTTTAAATCACGTGCTCACATTATGTTTATAACTATTATTGACCAGTGGAATTCTCAGAGAAGAAAAATCCAGAGCTAGATCAAGAAATTTGGCTTAGAAGAAAAACTATATTAATTACATTCATTTTAAAAAGTCTTTCTGGATGACTATTTGTAAAGAATATATTTCAAAGAGAAGAAGCTTGTGTGACTTTCAGTTTTTTTGTGACATCCTTCCTACAGAGAAGTATGCAAAGTAGTAGCAAGGAAATGAGGATGCTTGAAATTTAAATCCTTCCTGCTGTCAGACAGGAAAGACTGAGATTAGATGCTAATCTATCATTCAATTTTCAAATTTTTTTTTTAAGTGCACCAATTCCATCACCTTCTAAAGATTCCACTAACTGTAAATGTAGTATGACACTCTGAGGACCAACCACTTTAATACATGGGCCCATAGAGGATATTTCAAATTCAAACCTTAGCATTCAACTTCTGGCCCTCCTAATTTTATGGTCCATTTCAATCCAAAACAAATTCAAATCTAATTCAAGAGTCCAATAATATCACACTGTCCTAAAAGATACCTAATGATATTATTATATACAAGAAAAATGGAAGCATTTCAAGAAAAATTAGAGTAGATAAACACTGAAATCCAGCAAGACAAGTGCATATCCTGTAGCTCCATGATTGGTGTTTGTTTGGTGTGTGTGTGTGGTGTGTGTGTGTTTATGATATGACCTATGATAAAGCACATGAACCTGTGGGACATGTCACATTCAAACCACAGAAAACACTAACATTAACAGGGATAGGGAAAGTACTTATCTCTTTCTAAAATCTTCTAATTTTTCAGTGAATAAAACAATGACTATCTCTTTAGAACTCAATTGGAAAGTGTCTCATCATCCCACAAAGAAGTAACAGTCAAATACAAACTATAGGATTTGAATAGAAAATTCAGAAGGCAGTGTGTTGTCAAATACAATGTAAGTTTACAAATCCTGTGCTGGAGTTTTGTTCTGTTTCTGATGGTTTTGATATGTTCCCCAAATTTTTGTGTTTGGCAGAAGGAAAAGTGTTTTCCTAAGTTCCTGACTATTACAGTTGTTATGTATAGTGATAGTGTTTTCATTATTTATCTTAACATCTCTAGTAAGTTTTACTATGATTGGACTATATTTTTAGAGATGCATTTAGAAAAGTTATTGCATAATTTTTGTGGTTGAATAAATATGTGATTACAGTTAACATTATACAGGTTTCATTACTGTAGAGATTTGTCAGAGTTTGTAATATACTAATGAGCATTGCATTATTCCAGTAAGAGGATATAATATGTATTCCTTTCTGAACATGATTTTCATTTTGCAGATAAAGAGAATAGGCTGAAATGACTATCATTTTGATATCAAAGCATCCTTTTGTTCCAGCCATTTGCATGTTGAGAAATGACTTCAATATTTACAATTGAGACAGGTGTTACTATTGCCATTAGAAAGCTGAAGAAATGAAAGCTAAGAAACACTAGCTCACTTGTCAAAGTCCACTTATCCTACAAGTGACAGGTTTAAGTATAAATTCTGGTCAGACCTAAGACAAAGCTGAGTGACATTATTTTGATGACATTCACTTCAAATGACATATCTAACTTCTACATCCAGTACCCAAGGGACCATTTGTCACTTTTTCCAGGTCCATAATTTTGTTCTGGTCATAAATGCAACTCTCATCCTCTGTATCAATATATGATGGTCTTTTTCCAAGAAGCACTTTGAAATATCCCAAGCCAGCACACATTCTGCCCTCTAAATCAATCTCCCACTTTGCTCTCCAAGAACCCTCCTCACAGCTAGGCAGCAAAGTGTCATATTAATCATGTTTTCTAATTATTTATTATTAGAACAAGGGAGATGAACACCTGGCAACATTTACATTTGCAATTAAAAAAGAAGCCTCTCCAGCCAAAATCTGCTTTGTTATTGTGCTTTTGCCTTCTATGAGCAAGTTGGCTCAGTGTTGGAAAGTTTTGTTACTATATATAAAATGATGAATTTCTGGACATAAACTCTTTGTACCTTCAGATATGTAAATCTCGAAAAATTTTCATGTTTATTGTGAGAGAGTTATTATTAGGAAATAAGCACTGTTTTAATAATTTCTTTTTCATTTAACCAATAATATCCAACTACAAGTAGCCTGTGTAATAAAATGAAGATAAGCTGAAAAACGTTAAGGCTCTGTGTAAAAATTAAGATTTTCATTTCTGTATATCAGGCTTCTTTCTAAAATGCAGATAACAGAGTCCTTTGTAATCCATTTCTAAGCTCTCTGAACAGTGAGAGCAGTTTTGTGTTAACACCAAGGAAAGAAGGAAGTAAAAACTATAACACATATCGTTTGAGGCATCCTATAGATATGGGCATCCTACCTCACACACTGGGCAAGTCAAGTATTTGCCTCCACTTATCTAGAGTAATCAAAAAATAAAACAACAACAAAACAAAAGCTGAGGTCTTGGTCATAGTTTATAACCAAGAGGACAAAGAAAGACTACAGTGACATTTTCTTTGAAAAGACAGTAATTAATTGTCTAGTAACACAAAACATCAAATATCAGTGGAAAAAAAGTGATTTTTAATATTAATGTAGATGATGGCATGGCCAAATTGTCATATACTAAAAAAGCATACAAAAGGGGCATGGGAGATAGGAATAATAAGTTTGGGTAGTAAACATCTGTAAAATGAGACTTCGATGGTTGATATTTAAACTGTAATTAACATTACATTATAAATAGCCTATGGTACTATTTCACCAAATTTGATGTAGGTATTGTGTGTCTTTTAGGAAGGCAACTAAGGGCCGGGAGAATTGGCTCAGAAATTAAGAGCACTGACTGGTCTTCCAAAGGTCAAGCGTTCAATTCCCGCAACCACATGGTGGCTCACAACCGTCTGTAATTGGATCTAATGCCCTCTTCTGGTGTGTCAAGGACTGTATGGTCATTTACATAAGATAAATAAAAAAATAATTAATAAAAAAAGGAAGGCAACTGAGGTGGGAGAGAAGGCCAAACCATTACATTGTGGACTTATAGGCTCTGCTGATGTCAAATCCTACAGGAGTCAGGATTAACTCTTTAAAACACCAAGTCCCCAAATGGCATTTATTTACTTGAGCAAATAAAACAAACAAACAAACAAACAAACCCAAAAGACAAAAAACTTCCTTCTATACAAACAGTTCCAACTGTATTGGTATAATTAAAACATCTCGGTCTTGATAGGACTTGAAGCTAGAGACATTGAAGATCCCAAGAAGAGCAGAAAAAAAAAAAAAAGTAAATAAAATATGAAATGCAGTTGAGAACTCTCAAATGTTGACAAGGACAAGTCTTCAAATATGGCTTGTGTATGAAGATGACTTCATTTGAATTCATTTCCAACCAAACTGTGATAATCTACTGATCAGAGGAAGCAACCAACAGCACTTAAAATCATTTCTGAAACTGCAGCTATTTTGATCACAGAATAAGTTGACAAACGTAAGCTTAAATCACCCGTGTTAACTGAGGAGCCTACTTAGCTACTGATTCCATGAGGAAAGGTTGTTTTTTTTTTTTTTTTTTTTTAACCATAAACATCACATGTCATTAAAAGCATAAAAATGTGGGTATTTTGTTCATTGACGGTCATATACAGTAAAAAATATGCATTATGACAGAATACACTTAATGATTCTATAAAGTACACTTCGTGTAATTCTGTTGAATAGAAACATTCAAAAAGTTTTCTCTCTTAACTAATGAAACAATCAGTGAAACTGAGAAATACATTATGCATTTATTAACCCAGTTTAAGACACAGAAAAAGAAAAAGAAATCTCACCTGGTGGGAATGTAATGTAAGGAAATTTATTTCAACACATCAAACATATTTGGACAAAGATGCTTCTACAGAGATACCAGGCACTTGAATTGCTCTGCTTGTGGGGAGTCAATTGCCCAACCTGAGAAGTACTTGCTACCTACATGGAGAACAGATGTTGCTACTTTTGCTAAATGTGGTAGCGGGAAGATGGTAATGATCAAAACTCTGTATTGTCTCAGATGGTTTGATTTTTAATGCTTAGGAACTTTTGAATTTGTGTATACCTGGCGGAGATAAGATTCTCTTTTATATCCGTATACCATATCATCTTTACAGGACTCTCGACAATCATTTTCTTGCATACATGAATGTTAGCTAAACGTTGCTCTCTCAAAACACTGACTAATGCTCTGCCGACGTGGCTTTCTTTTGTTGTAGTTTACTCCCTTCAAAGCCAACACATAAATGGCTGCATATACTTTGTCTGTTTATGTTCTTAAACGTATTTCAATTTTATCCACCAAGGTAGAAAGTGATTTATGAGCTCAGCCTCCATTGCGTTATACAAGAACATTGATGCTGCTCTGAAAATGATTGAGAAGATAATTGTAATGAAATCTCTCCGAATCAAGTCAGATGGGTTACTCAACAGTTGGTCTCCTTCAAACTACCAGACAATGATATTTATAATAGGTCTATCCACATTGATACTAATTTATCATACATTTCTGTATGTCTCTAATGTACTTAGCATTTTATCCACATGAGCTGATATAGTGTTTATTCTACTTACATAAGTTAAAGGGTAAAGAAACAAAGAAGAGAAATTAGGTAAATCTGCTACACATTTAAAACAATATTGAAGTTTTAAGGCAAATACCAGTAGTTACTATAAGGAATGTGTAACTTAGTACTCTTGGGATTACAAAGACAAAACTTAGACGATAAAGACCGTGTTAAGTTTCAGACTTCAAAACACATTATATCTCTTTTTTGTCCTTGTCTTATATTTTAAGGAAAATTCATAATGACAAGTCCTACCTCATATTATATATATAAAATGAGATGATAATTGAATAATCATTAGGTTGTGTAAACATCCATTAAATCTCCAAGAGATGCATAGTTTTACAGCTGATAATAGTATGATGAATTAGTATTCATTAGAAGAACTGAGGAAAGAATTGAGATTGATGTGTATATACACCCCCATATCTCCAGTAATAAAACTGAAGACATACAAGATTATTAATTATAGTACAATATATGGGAGGTCCAAATATGTATGTATCAATAGTTTCACCTTGAGAAAACACTGCTCCACCTGGGTATCCATCCATGTGCAGTCACCAAAGGTAGACACTGATGTGGATGCTAGGAAGTGCATGCTGACCTGAGCCTGAATAGCTGTCTCCTTAGAGGTTTGCCAGAACCTGACATATACAGAGGGGGATGCTCACAGCTAACCATTGAACTGATCACAGCGTTCCCAATGGAGGAGTGAGAAGGAAGACTGAAGGAGCTGAAGGGGTTTGTGTTCCCATGGGGAGAGCAACAATACCAACCAACCAGAGCTCCCAGGGTCTAAACCACCAGCCTGGGAGCACATAGGGAGGAACCCATGGCTCCAGCTGTATATGTAGGGGAGGATGCCTTGTTGGGCGTAAGTGGTCCCATGAAGGCTGGATACCCTAGTGTGAGTAATTCGAGGGGGGCGAGGTGGGAGTGGGTGGGTGGGTGGGGCACATCCTCATAGAAACAGGAGGAGGGAAGATGGGTAGGGCATTCCTGGTGGGGGGTGGGAAATGGGGAAATGTGATAGCATCTGAAATGTAAATAAAATATACAATAAAATTTATTTAAAAAAAGAAAATATTGTAAGGAAAAACATTTCAATGATACCTAAATTGTAAGTTTAATGTCTTTTTGTTGATGTTATTGTTTTTGGTATTTTGTTGATGTTGTTGCTACCAGTGTCATTCCCTGGGTTCTACAGGAAATTTTAATTACGATTAGAAAGGAAAAAATGTGAAAACAACATTGTACACAATCAAGTCTTTGAGGTAAATAGCAAATATGTAAATCAACAATAATTCTGTGTGAAAGAAATTTTGATAATTTGAGGACTGTGCAGATTTGAGCAAAATGATATTCAACATAAATTGAAAAAGAACTATACCTTTTAAAGGAGATAATATTCTATAGTCTTTCTGTTCTCCTACACAGCAGTTTACATTTAAAAAACTGTTATGGAAAATTTGGGTGTGAGTATGTTTGATTATGTATCATTTTTTACCAGTTAAGTTAACTTTGCCAGTTAAGTCAACACATTTGGTTTCAGAATAACCTATCAATATATGTTGAGATATATTTCATTGGATTTTATTTTTTTTCTTCATTATGTTCTCTGCATAGTTCTTCTGATGCTAAAATAAACATGTATATGTCATTAAAGGTGATTATTATAATGAAGTCACAAAGTAGTACTATGCTTAGAAATAAAGTTAAATCTTGTGGAACATGTGGGGTTGCTGTTACTAAAATAAGACAAAAATAATCATGTTGGATACAGTATTTATTTCAGGTAACTTTGAAAGATTTCAATCCCTGGCTGCTTATCCTTGGTACTTTTGACACTGTAGTGGGGCTCTCCATCATCGCATAGAAGGAGCAAAATGGCTTCACTGTGGTAGCCAAGAAGTAAAGAGTTGTAGCCGGGGAACGGGGACTTAGTATCCCTTCAAGGAAACACTACCAATCATCCAACTCCTTTTAAAAGATCTACATTCTAAAGGGTTTAAAAGCTTCCTAATAGTGTCTGATGTTTGGAGAACAATATTTTAATGAACAGCTTTTTGACTAATATTTACAATCCAATTAATAGGAATATATAGTTTTTTAAAATTTCATGAAAACTAAAAAGTAAGAAAATCACATAAGGGTCAGCAAGACAGTTCTTGAAATTACTTTTTCTAAGGTCCACATAACTGCAATAACATATGTATGTATATGAAAATATACTATGTGAATATATGTATATACATTATATAATAAATATATATATGATATATATTATATAAAATAATATGTATTATATAGATTTAATATATACATGTTAATATATACATCACCATAAACATATACCTATACATATACAGCAATTCTGTATGTTTGGGGATAAGTATTTAAATTTCTTACTTATGAAGTGCCCATAAATTTTAGACATTTTAAGCAAGAAGGTAATATTTTAGGTACATGGGCGGATGGATACCTAGGTAGATGTTAGGAAGACATAAATTTATGTATATATAAGAGCTATATAATAAATATATGTGGAATGTATTAGTGACATAAAGGTGGAATTAATATACTCTTGGTCTATTCATTCAGTTTAACAATATTCAAGAAAAGAGTGAATTACCTAATAGTTATTATTCAACTCTATTTTAGGGTATATTAATCCACATAACAACTTTATTTTGAAAATGGAAAAAATATTCAGTTTAGAGTTGAGGCAAAGGTTTCCATTCACAGAGGATGTAGCAGCAGGGTTGGAGTTTCAGCAGGTCGGTTTGATTCCAATTCTGATGCTCTTTCCTCAGTAGCAAGCTGCTTCCACAGCAGTAGGAACTAGTCTGCATCTGTTCTGTACTTGTTTGCAGTTTTCCATTTCGAAGCCACAGCTACCCCATGTCCCCACAGTGTTCAGCACACTTTGATTTCCCTCCCGATAGCTGAGGCAGATCCACTCACCTCCCTGGCATTCATGAGCAGCTCTGCAGAGTGTGGAGCATCTGGCAATCCACTCAGCCAGAGTGACTGGGAAGTACAGAAAAGCCCTCTGAGAGCAGGCAACATCTGTTTGATAGGCAATGAAAAATAAACCCATAATAAACTCATTTTAGCGGCAAAAAAAAATGGTTTCTCAAAATGCTGATTATTCATTTTAGACTAGTATAGTAGCGTAGGTCTACTTCACATGCAGAAAAACAGCATGTCAAGAAACAAATGACCAGAACCACAGAGTAAAAAAAGCAAAAAACACATGATGGCAGATGAGAAAGTATTTAGAAACTTTACAAGAGAACCCATACCACCTGTGGATGTCTTCATGGGCATGGCCTGAGTCATCTGACAGAATGTGTTCGTGTGGGAATGAGTTTTGATTCATTGCAACCTGACTGCAAACTGACAAGAGCTCTCCATTCATTCAGACATCAAAGCACTGTTTCCTTTACTCATTTTTCTCATGATTTTCTTTTCACCAATATTTATTATATCCTCTAATGAAAACATCTTTTTATTACTGGTTGCCTTTTATAGATATCATAGTTTATTATATTATAATCTGGAGTGGTTTTCTTAGAGAAGCCCAAAGGGAACAGTTTATCTATGATGGTAGATTAACATTTATTGAATTTAAGTCTCATAAGATATAAAAGCATAAAATAAAATGGAACGAAAATAATTGAAGAGTGAAATTATTCTTGGTGATAATTACAGCGAAGGCAAGCTGGACTGCTGACTGCAGAAAGTATTTCTTTCTTTCTTTCTTTCTTTCTTCTTTCTTTCTTTCTTTCTTTCTTTCTTTCTTTCTTTCTTTCTGTTTTTTATTCTGGAGTTAGTTAAAATGATTTAAACTTGATGTTTTGCCCCAGATGAAGCCAACACCTATTACGAGAAATGTCACCAAAAAAAGGCAAATCAACACTATTCATGGAGAGGTAAACATAGAAGCCGAATAAACTATCCTACATCTGAATTGTTAGTTGGTTATCCCCAGTCTGCCAGATAAAATTTGAATTCTATGCTCTTTATTTCACATCCATGGTGTTCAGAAATTGTCATGTCAGAAAAAAGAAAATTGAGCAAAGCACAAGGGACAAGGGAAGTTGAGAAGAAAGTACTGAAAGAATATGGAAGAACAGCATTTCTTAGCCATAGTAGATCATGGTAGAAATGAGAATATGATGTTCAGAAAATGATTAATCCCTCAAGACTGAAGCATAACAGAATGGGACACAGACATACAGACAGACACAGATACACAACACACACACACACACACACACACAACACACCCTATTGCTTTTGCTGAAAACTTAATCTTTGCTTTATTTATTTATCAGTGAAAATTGATCTTGATACCATGACAGAAACAACATGGCTTCTTAGACAACATCACTTCTTTCAGTGTTATGAGGGAACCCTTTTGAACTAGAAAAGTGACAGATCTTGAAGTCAAAGAATGTTAGATTCAGTGCTTACAGTCTTGCAAGTTCACTGACCCCGGGAAAGTTACATCTTAGCATAAAAAATATGAAAAAAAAGTGTGTGTATATGTTTGTGTAGAAAATTTTTAATCCAGCAACATGACGACTTTGGCAAAGGGTCACATACAAAGACCTTCTATGTCTATATGATCTATCTAGAATACAGACAGGCCCTTAGTACACACTTTTAATCCCAAACAATGATGATAATGTTTGTTTGTAGAAGAAAGCAGCCATGTTTGAAAATGAAGTCTAGTTTAGGGACAGACAAAATGAACAATCAGAGAAAGATTCGGAAGAATGAATCATGAGAACTCTCATGAGAACAGACAGGAAAGAGAAGGTATTTAAAAATAGCACAGGGAGAAACTGTGAGTCAGTTGACCAGTGAATACAGTTCAGAGGAGTTCAGGCAATGCAGTGGAGTTCAGTTTAGTTTCAGTCAGTTCGTTCCTCTTCAGTTCAGTTTAGTGCAGTTTAGTTGAATGCAGTTGAATTCAGAGAATCACAGTCAGTGGGTAAGTTTCATTCCATTTAGTTCATGTAATCAGTTCATAGACTTTGAGTTTGTTTGTGAATTCATGCATTTTATGTGTCATTTGAAACCAGAGAATAAGAAAGAGCCTGAAGATTAGAACAGATTGGCAGAGTTAGTTCAAGGCCAAGCAGAGCATTTCAGTGAGATGCTGAAACATGCCAGATCGAATCAGTCAGCTTGGAAAAGAGTTTTGAGCCAGAACAGCTGAGTTGAACAGCCAGCCAGAGTTCAGAAAGAACTAGAAAGGGGTTAGCATATTCAGTAGTTTAACTTGTAAACAGACATTGGCAGCAAAGAAGTCATAAAAGTTTATAATTCCTATGTCAAAACCAGCCAGTGAATCTTGGGATCATTTTCTCACGTGTTCTCTTTCTCTAGTAAGGACAAAAACTGTCCTATTTCCAAACCTATGCTCATTTAGATTTGGTAGTACTAATAGATTTTGTGTTTGTATGTTTCAGGTACTACTTCCTTCAAATAGCACAATTCAAGACTATATGTTATCATAAAATGTATGTTCTATGTTTTGGATCTTTGTTGTGCAGTAATATAATAGACTCCAACCATGCCCTGAGACATTCTAACTGCTCTCATTACTCCATCTCCACTTTTCCCAGCTACGAAGCAGCTACAGAGGTCTTTCCCCATAAAAGCAGTTTAAGTAAGATCAGACAAGGAGACTAATGGGATCATTTTGCCACTCCTGGGATTTTTTTTCAGGACTTAGAACTAAAACAGCTAGACAGAAGTCTTCTTTGCATCAATTAACCTACTATAACCAGCTCTCAAAAAAAACCCTTTTAAAGAATTCAGTTCAGTTAAACATCCTTCAAAACCAAGTAACTACTTTTGTTGCTGCAGGACTCCAAAATGAAAGAGGACTAGATATCCTGATGATAGGATCAGTGCTGTACCCCAGGAACAACGCTGCTGCTACACTGATGCTTGTGAACTCATTTGAGATGAGGCTCAATGATATAGGGAACAGATAAAATACAGTCAGTACACACTCTTTATACTTCTACAGAAGACCAGGACTACTCATTATTCTAATTAAAAGTACAGTCTGCTTCTAAAGGAAAAGGAGTCACCCAAGAATGAGTTACTTGTTTCAAGGTTTCATAAGATCATGAGAAAGGCAAGACATAGAGTGAACAAGTATCAACTGAGGCAAGATGAAAAGAGGTTAACTCAAAACACCTGTGAATTTAGAGACAATGAGAAACATCAAAGGCTCATTTGCTTTGTAAACAAACCCACAATTTGGACTCCAAAATTATTGGAGTCATAGTAGATATAATCAGTCAACTTGCAGCTTACATTTATGCATTAACCAAAAGTCTATGGCCCTATTGTGTGTATTTACATATAAATGACACATGGAATTATGAGTGCATTATGAGTGTATTTTTGCAAAAGGTTTATATCACTAGTTACACATACAAGAACCATATGAGACATATATATGCTTGTGTGTACATGTGTTTGTGTGTACATATGGGAGTAATGATAAAGAAACACCCTTTGTACTTTACATAAATATGTATTTTATGTAAATAATTAACTATGATATTCCAGTGCTGATACTTGGAGTACCAAATACCTAGAGTCATGCAGAGTTTTTCTACAAATAAATATAGCATTAATGCCATAGTTAGGGTTTCTATTGTTGTGATGAAACACTCTAACCAAAAGCAAGTAGGGGAGGATAGGGAGAGGAAAGGGTTCATTTGTCTTACCCTTCCACACTACAGTTAGTCCATCACTGATAGATGTCTAGACAGGACAAGGACTCAAACAGGGTAGGAAACTGTGAGGGAGAAGCTGATGTAGAGCCTACTGAATTTTGTTGCTTACTGGCTTGCTCCTCATGACTTGCTCAGCCTGCTTTTTCTTTCTTTCTTTTCCTCCCTTCCCCTCTCCCTCTTGCTCCAGGCCCGCTTGCCATGGGCCTCTGCTTGCTCTGGGGGTCCACTTACTCTTATGAGGGCATCAGATTTCATTATGGATGGTTGTGCGCCACCACGTGGTTGCTGGGATTTGAACTCATGACCACTGGAAGAGCAGTCAGTGCTCTTAACTGCTGAGCCATCTCTCCAGCCCTCTGTCTGCTTTCTTATAGGACCACTTACCTGCCTAGGGTGCTTCTCACAAAGGCCTTGGCTATGCCCATCAATCACTAATTAAGAAAATGCCCTACAGACTTATTAGCAGCCCAAATTTCTGCATTTTCTTTCTTTTTATTGTTTCTTTACTTCTTTCTTTCTTTCTTTCTTTCTTTCATTCTTTCTTTCTTTCTTTCTTTTTTTTTTTCTTTTTTCTTTTGCTAATTCATTGAGAAAGAGTTTCTCTGTATTGCCCCTTGCTGTGTTGGAATTCATTCTGTAGATCAGGCTGACCTATAAATCATGCCTACTTCTGCCTCTCTAGTACTGGTATTAACAGTGTGCACCACTGCCTGGTAGAAGGTAGAATTTATTTTCTTAATGAAGGGTCCCTCCTGTCAGATGATTTAAGATTGCATCAAGTTGACATAAGTCTATCCAGCCCAATTAAACTATCCATAAAAGATGTTCTGATGACAAGCACAAATACTATATGAACTACTCCAATAAAATTTCAAAACGCTGTAAAGTATATCAAGAAAGATGACAGACAAAAAATAGGGTTTTCTTGACTTAACAGAAATGTTCTGTTCATTGTAGAGGGATTTTAATCCAGCAACATCTGCTCTCAAAAGGGCACACATCCAAAGACATGGTCCATCTGGAATACAGACCTTTGATCCCTTTGACTGGAATACAGACATGCCTTTAATCCACACCTTTAATCCCAAGCAATGACATCTAATCGAGGAGAAGACATAATGATGAATCAGAGAAAGATTTGAGAGAATGAGACAGCAATAGAGAGGATATGCCCAGCTCTCATGAGAACAGAGAAGAAAGAGAGTAGTGAGGAAAAGAGAGTTAATTGAATTCAATTCAGTCCAGTTCAGTTCAGTTCCACTGAAAAGCTGTGGGAAACCAGTTTGTTTAAATCAGTTCCCCTGGAGACAAGTTTGAGCCGGGACAGCTGAAATGAACTAGCCAACCAGAGTTCAGAAGAAGCTAGAAAGAGTGAGTTGATTCGGTAGTAACACTGAAACATTCTATGCCTAGGTTAGCAGATGGAAGCTGGGGGCTGAAAGCTTCAAGATCCAGGTTTCCAGAAGATTAGATTGTATGAAGGCTAGAAGTTTCCAGTCCTAAGACTAGGGTAACTTAGAAAGAAAAGTTCTGGGCTCAGCCTAAGCCATGTATTAGCACAGCTTGGTTAATCTCTCATCTTATATTCATCTGAGGAAATCAAAGCAATATTGACATTTACAACTCATGAATTTTCATAAACTATGCAGCAGAAGCAGCGCATATCAGTCAACATTCCTCCATGGATGAGGTAAGGGCATGGAAGGGACCACCCCTGGTGAAAGAGCTACAGACCATCAGAGGCTGCTGAGGCGAGCTTTTCTTCAGGATGAGGCCCCTGAGAGGTTGTGTGAACTCTATGCCTTTGTGTTACAGGTAGAAAATTGGACTTAGTAGCTTTTATACACATATTCATATATGTGTATGTTCGTATACACACACACACACACACACACACACACACACACACACACACACATATATATATATATATATATATATATATATATATATATATGATCATAGAAGTAAAGTGAAATGAATTAAGGAGGATGATGTGAGGAATCTTGTTGGGAGGAGTTGGTATAGTAGCATGAGGCAGATATGGAAATGTGTTTTAATGATGTATAAACAATACCTAAAAGTTCAGAGAAAAACATAAAGGCAGGCAGACTTCTTGGAGAAGAACCAGGAATTTGATAACTGTAAAAGAATGAAATTCAAAGAAACCATGCTTGAATATACCATGTAATGAAACTACTAAAATCTAATTAAGGAAGAAAAAAACAGACACAGCAAAAGAAAAGGTAATTCATTAAACATGAAGAAAAAATTATTACAATATTGTATATTTTTTTATCAACCATAATAGAAGGCAAAAAGGTGAAAAAAATCCAATGGCATAGTTTGAAAATCACTACTAATTTGTTCTATTGTATTAATTGTTTTACCAACTGTTTAATGTGATAGACAAAAGTTCTCATTCAGACTTCACTCAGTTTTCCCAATAATATATTTTACATGTTTCTCCATGTATTAAAGGATACTGCTGGCCAAGAGCATAAGGTGCCTATTGTGGGAGGATTTGATGATTTTCTAACCTTAGTATCTGCTTGAACTTTTTTTTCTCTATTGTTTATTTTTTCACCTATCCACTGTTGAGTAACTACTGTGGCTTTTATGTGTGTGTGTCTGGGGGAGAGGGGCAGATCAATTACAGCACACTCAACTCCAGTGTCCAGTAATGCTCTAGTGCTCTATACATCAGTAGAGGACCAACAAAAAGAAATCAACATAGAATATCCACTCAACCTGAGTGGCATCACCCTCAGGTAACCTTGGCCACAGAATTAGGGGTATGACTGAAGTGTTTTTCTCTCCATGAGATCTAGTTTCTTTGTACCAGCAGTGCAGTGTGAATAATGTCATTCATTCCACTAGTGAACCATTGTTTAGGATCATATGCAAAATATTTGACTTTTCTCATATTGTTTCTTTTCTCCCAAATGTCCAAATATTTTTGTGCTTGCTTTCTGGGTGACACACACAGATTCTTTCGTCTGCTTCTTCTGTTGTTTTTTTTTTGTTTGTTTGTTTGCTTTTTTTCTTTCTTCTTTCTTTCTTCCTTCCTTCCTCCCATCCTTTCTTCCCTCCCTCCCTCCTTCTCTCTCTGTCTCTCTGTCTCTGTCTCTCTCTGTCTGTCTCTGTCTCTGTCTCTGTCTCTCTCTCTCTCTCTCCCCCCCCCCACCCCTTTGGTTGTACCTCAAAGGCAAATATAACAGGAAAAGAGTCTCTCCTCATACCTCAAGGAATTGCCTATCATTTATATAACCTCAGAAAGTTTCTGCCATTTAACATAAGGACCCTCTGAAATTGCTCCTCCATCAGGACAAATGGTGACAGGCCTGATGTCAGGAGGGTCTGAGGCAAATGATGACACTGGTTTATTTCAAAGTAATGATGGTCATATCCAAACTCAAAGAAACATTTATACAATTTTTTACATTGCCATTACTTTTTCAAAGTATCAAATAAATAAAATACAAATCATTGCATTTGCAACAGATAACAAATAGTAAAATTCCTATTGTTAGTACCAGAATGTTCTAGACTATTCTCATAAAACATCACTTGTTATAGGTGGAATCCTTCTATTTCTCTCAGAGACTGGAATTCTGATTTATCTAATGAGTCAGATATGTTTGCTGGGCATTAGACTCTTAATTTGTATTATAGAGGAATTAAAAAGGCCCACAATGATTCAGAACTTGTCCCAATTTATATATATATATATATATATATATATATATATATATATTACAGTAATAGTCTGTCTCTAGAAGTGAATGACTCCAAATATATAGGCTTTCAACATTTCCCCACATTTAGTGATACTTTAACCTAAACTTCCTTGATGGTTTGTAAATACAAAGCAAATAAAAACCTGGAATAAATATTAGTTTATTGTAAAATAGGTCTAGATTGAGATTCTTACTTCAGTGTTACTTTACTAAAATTGTATCTTATCTATGTGTTACTGAACTCGAGTCATTTCCAAAGTTATCTTATTTGATTAAGTTTAAACAAATGATTCCTGTACAAATGTAAAGTTAGTATTAGTGTAATTCCATGGTATTCGATGGAGAAATACAAACTGTCTACTTGAGTTCAATTTGAGAAACACACATCCTTGCTAGGCAACCATGGCTTTAGACTCCATCCATTTTGATAACTTATTCAGGGGAAAAAGTAAACTAATGGCACCCTTGAGTGATAATTTATTTTTCTTTTTTAATTTATTTTTTCTTATTTTATGTTATTTTATATTTATTTGTTTGTTTGTTTTAAACTCCAGATTTTATTCTCCTCCTGGACCACACTCTGACTATTCCACATCCCATACATCTTCCTGCCCCCCATCTCCACAAGGATGTCCCCATCCCCCACACTCACACCTACTCCACCAGACCTCTAAACTCCCTGGGGCCACCAGCCTCTTGAGGGTTAGGCGCATCTTCTCTGACTGAACACAGACCCACCAGTCCTCTTCTGTATATGTGTTGGGGGTCTCATATCAGCTGTTATATGCTGTCTGCTTGGTGGTCCAGTATCTGAGAGATCTTGGGAGTCCAGGTTATTTGATACTGCTGGTCCTCCTACATTGTCACCCTCCTCCTCAGCTGTCAGGGGCAGCCTTGCTTATACACTGAAGGCCTAATATCAGCAATAGGCCTAAGTCAGCTTGCTAACACAAAGTCTCGGTCTCTATGGAAAAACACTGAAACAGACAGCTATAAGATATTGTAAATAGGCAGCTTTGGTGGAAATTTACCAGCCTGGATGAGAACAAGTAGTCATAGGTCTTATGGGTAGTCACAGACCTTTGGGTAGCCTTGGTGGGTAGTACCAACTTAGACAAGGACAAGTGGATCATAGGCAGAGTCATAGTGACCTGTACCCTGAACCTTTACCAAGCTAATACCCTGTTCTGGAAGATATCTGTACTCCCTCTGAACACCTACACTCCTGTGTCATTCCCTTCCCCACATCCTGCCTTTTGTGTATATAACTCATGTGTGAAAAAGTAAAAATTGCGGTTTCATCAGCCTATAGACAGCAAGCTGTGTTTCTTTGCATTCGCCTGTGTCCCCCATCCTCTCTTTTAGGTGGTCTCCCCGGACCCTGCTCAATGCCCTGCTGGACAGGACACTCACCTTCTTCTAGCTTTACCCTAATTCAACCACAAGGGTCAGCCGCTCTGTTCCATTGGTTCAATGCAAATACCTGCATCTGACTCAGCTTCTTGTTGGGTCTTTTGGAGGGCAATCATGATAGGTCCCTTTTTGTGACCTATCCTCTATAGAAATTTATTTTTCATAGTTGACATGTTAATATTTAAAATAATGATATGAAAAATGTTTTAAATTTTACATTTAAAATTTGGAAACCCATATACTGAAGAATTAGTTCAGAAGACTTTGCTGAGTTTTTTATGGATACCCAGATAGGACATAGAATTTGTACAAAACCAGTTAATCTCATATTAAAATTTTCCAAAAATATGATTTAGGCTTTATCATCTGCTTAAAATTGAAAGATGACTCAAAAATTATATATTTTTCCTAATTCATGTTATATATGATGGATTATTTGCTGAGATTGTTTGGTGCAGACTTTATCATGCATCTGCAGGTTATCAATACCTTCTCTGTGGGATTGCATTATATGCTTAGCCTAGAATTAATTTTGAATGTAACCTTATTCTTTTATCATCAAAGCTACATTTAGATAGAAATATTTTGCATTCACATGCTGATGCCTTTAATGTTTAACATCTCAGTAATAAGTGGTAAATATTTAGCTTTTCCTCTCTTTGATTTCATAGCTTCTCTGTCTTTAACAGATGGAAATGCCATCAGATAAAAACTCTAACTGCATGCAATGTTAGTGAAGGAGTGACAGGTAATTATTGCCTTAATTTTAGTGCTCACATGCTAATGGATTATTGACAGTTACTGATATCATTATAATAGACCACCAGGAAAGATGGTTCATAAATCCTCTATTTCCCTGTGCTGAGATATTCAATTTCCTCTAAGGGTGAAATACATCATTGTCGCTATGGTCTCTCAGAATATGCAGCCAGGGAATGGCAGACTAATGAAGTAAGAAATAAAACCTACAACTGAAATACCTGCACAGGCTTATGTGCTGAGGGAATCAAATAAGAACATTTATTGATAGAACAGTATCATCTATATTTCCATTTACATCTGAAACATGACACATCCTGTAGAATAAACCTTCTATGTTCTATGCAATATTGCATTACTTTATCCTATAAACTTGCGCTATGAAACTGTGTTCACTGATATACATAAAGAAATATGAATGTCAGATGAATGACATTGTGCTTTAGTTTCATTGTTTTTGTGCTCTGAGTTTATATCAGGATTCAGATATTCATTTCTAAATTTGTTAGTTTTAGACAAGTTCACAGAGGTTTCTTGCTACTTCACCTGTGTAGTTTGTATTGATGTGGAATTTTTTATGTTTTTATTTATATATAAATTTGTCTTTGTGTGGAGATATTCTAATCTTCCCTTCCTGAGAGAGCCTCCACCAAAGGCAAAATAATCATTTGGCTGTGTTTGCTACATATCTGTACCTTGATGTTATTTAGGGAATATTATTAAAAAAAAATAGTAAATTCCATATATGAATGAAGACATTACTAACTTAGAGATGAACATAGACAAGTATTGATTTAGAAATTAATCATTCAAGTATGAAAATGGAAATATGGTGCTATTATCTTAGCAAATGAGTTCAAAACTTTATTAATTTAAGTAACAATGTCATTGTGTTCGCTCATTCTCGACTTAGAGATTAGGCAGAGGGCAGTGTCTCCCTGCTTTAAAAAGTCTCACTTAGTGGCAGTTCTTCTATTACTAGGGATCTCAGGCTTCAGATATGTCTCTATCCAAGACGGCTTCCTCACATATCATACCTGAGTTATAGTAGTTAAAGGAGAAACTCAGGCTGAGATCTGGATCACAGCCCCTATGAGTTGCTTCTCTCACACGGTCTCTGAGCTATTCGATTTCTACAGGACAGTTGGTCGGATCTCCAGGAGCCAGTGTTAATAGGACAGAGTGAGAGTTTCATGGCTTTTCATAACCTAGAGATGTAATTCATCCAGCTGTAGATTTAGTGGTAGCAGAAGTGGAAGCTCTCAGACACAAAAACAGAAAACATATTTTATCCCTCAAGTGAACAATATCTAAACCTCATTTGTCTAACTACTTATTTTATACAGAAACATCAAACATAGATTATATTCATATTGGAAAATATAATCTGTATTGTGTGTCGTGTGTCCATGTACATTGTCTATGTGTGCTTTTCTCTTCTCTCTCTCTCTCTCTCTCTCTCTCTCTCTCTCTCTCTCTCTCTCTCTGTGTGTGTGTGTGTGTGTGCGTGTGTGTGTGTATCCAGATCCAGAATGCAATTGAGAAAAATGCACACATCAAAATGTACACATCAACCTCTGGCCTCCATAAGTGAGGACAAAATTGTACTTCCACAAAGGAAAATATATGTTACATGAAGATGAAATAGATTGGTTCATGCTACTATATGCCATTTCTAAACAAATAGAAAAATTGTAGGAAATTAAGAATTAATTAAAAATATAAACACTTAGCACATGAAGTGACTTATCCAGTAATTCATCACTTTGAAATCCATTAAAATATAAATAATTTCCCCTTATAGAAACACATAGTTTAAAGGGACATTACACATATTAAATGCACTGAACACATAATATTCCTTTATTAATTTCATGTTATGAAAAATTGTCCCTTCTTTATGTCTTCTAGTGACACAATACTTTTTACTTTGTCAGGATCAGTTTATTTGACAGACATTATGCTTCAACTGACAGACATTTATCAAGAAATCAAATCTCTCAAAAGTTAAATATTCTGTATTTTCCTGGACTTAACACTCTAGATAGGAAATACCACCTGTAAAATATTAAGTTTTAACTTACAGTGAAATCTATGAATTTTGTCTTAGTTAAAATAATTAGCTCATTTAATTAATGCTTTATTAACATGTATACATGAGGAAGAGCAAATACAAAACTTACTGAGATATAATTTAGACAAATGCTCACCTCTACTCTTAGTATCTTAGATATGTCTGCTAAATAACCATGTTCATAATCCATTTGTTGGTCTTTAAACAATAACATGTATTGATTGACCATTTTCTCACCAATACCTATGCTATCACTAATGACCAATAACACTTCACTCCCACAAATAAACCTTTAAAAGGGTTCTCAAGTCAACACTGTTATTATGTCCATCTACTCTATCAATGTCCACTCATAATTTATCACACTTAGAGAAAATCCCTCTTCAAGAATTGAGTACGTATCTAATAATATGTTGTAAGAAAACTGGTTGTCAACAAAGTTTCCATTGTAAATTAGAATGAAATGAATAAGGGTATATGGAACCATTTTTGTCTTGGAGCAAAATATTTTACAACAGACATTTTCTAATTATCCATTGCTACTTTTAGAACCTCCACTCTACATGAGACACCATACATGCAGCCTCAGGATTGTAGACATGGTGTTGGTGAAATAGCTGAGATTTGAATCCTGTTCCAAAGCCAGCAGACAGAAAGTCAGACACTGGGCATTTTGTGGGCCTTGTGCTACACCTAGAGCAAGGACTATCCTTTTGACCTTGAAGAACTCACCAAGTGATACTTTGTACTGGCAATGTTTGCCTAGCCTTCTGTAAAAGTAATTGATTTATTAGAAATATTATTAGATGCTTCATATAAATGGCCCATAAAAGGTCAAGAAATATATTAGGGTTAGAAAAAAAGGAGAGAAGGAATTCTAAACTTCTCCTAGAGAGGAAATAAAAGTAGTACCAGTCATAAGCTTAGGAAAACCACAGGATAAGATATATATTTGATGGCCAGCAACATGGCTCAGTAGGTAGATGTGCAAGGTACAAGGCAAGCC
The DNA here is from genome assembly GCA_021653895.1 of Mastomys natalensis. Classification (NCBI taxonomy): domain Eukaryota; kingdom Metazoa; phylum Chordata; class Mammalia; order Rodentia; family Muridae; genus Mastomys; species Mastomys natalensis. Next base: position 124,340 of record JAJTUV010001978.1, read on the forward strand.
TAGGAACATGAGTCAAATTCCTGGGACCTACAAAAAAAAAGTAGAAGTTGAGAATTGCCTCCACAATTTTGTCATCTGTCCACATATGTACTACGGCACTCATGTCTGCACACATTTGGTACACGCGCACACAACACACACACACACATCATCATCTTAAAATATTTTTTAACTGATTAAAATATTTGTTTGAGCCTGCAGAAGATGTGAGAATAGTCATTTTACTTGAAACTTTCCTTCTATATCAAAATAGAATTCCAGCTTCCTTGCTGGACAAATTATATATTTTTTGAGCTTCGGAAAAATTATATTCCACAGCTTTCTCTCTCCAGTATTGACAAATAGCTAAATGGAAAGGAAGGTCAAAAAAGAAAATCAATGCAATTGTGCTGGCCTCATTACTAGGTCAGCCGTGTGTTCTCCCTGCATACTCAAGCTGCTTTCCTCTCTGGGTAAGGCTGTTAAAAGGGTTGCTTGCTGGCTGAACTGTGTCAGCTTGGAGGAAGAAAAATTAGATTCAAAATCTCTATATACTACAAAAACGTGACGTGAAACCTCATGTAAAGCTTCTGTGATTCAACTTTCAATTATTATCATTAGAAACAAGCAGGAACAAGTCACTGCTCAAAATTTGTAGCTGGACACATCTTTGGGGGACATATATGTCAATATCCACTCTTCCTTTATTTTATTAAAATGAAACTGTTGCATCCAGGAGTCAAGTGGCTTGCAGAGGTGAGTAATTAAACTAAAACGCTGAACCTAAGCATATTCCCAGGAGAAATTGCCAGAAAGCAACTCTCCAATCTGCTGGGCAACAGTGAATCCTTTATTCTGAACTATTATTTGTTATTCTTGGTAAAGAAATCTTGCTATATGAAATCTTTCATATGACAACATTATTAAACATACTTCTTTGTGGCTATCTTGACACATAAATTGTACATGGATCCGAATATCTGCTCTTTACTCTCTAAAATCTGCATCCTACAACCCTTTGGTCCCAGCTATAGCTACACATCAAAAACCCTGTGGAGCTTTGAGAGCAATCAGTGACAGAACTCCACTTCTAAGCTATTATAACTTAATGGGTATGGGATGGCAACCTCGCCTGGATATATTAAAAGTCCCCAGATGATTTTTACGCCAAATCACAATGAAGAATGATTGCTGTGAAACAGTCTGATAGCCAGAGTTGAGTTACTTACAGACAACCTTATACGAGGGAGCTAGCGTATGGCTAATATTTAGTGTTTTCGTGAAATAGACTAGTGTTTAACTTAAGTAAATCTAGTTAAGAAGTAAAGTTTATATTATTATGGTAAATAATAGGGATTCCTATGATAAAATGAATTCAATAGGGTAGAAACAAAACAAGAATTTCTAAATATAAATGGATAGATGCTACTGTTAACTCTTATTTTAATCCTGATAGTACTATCTTTTTTATCATCCCATTATCGGGGTATTGCTAAATAAAGTCCCATGACACCAAGCCATTCTTCATTGACTAGTAAGTTTAAAGAAAGCAGTTATAAAAGTGTCTGTACTTTTATAAGAAAAACAAAAATCAAAAAACCCAAACTTGTTGCCTTACACAAGTCTAAGTGTCTCACAGGTTAAGATCCATGCAGTAACTTACAGGACAAGGCAGGTTGGTGTTGTCTACATTTCTTCTCACACATATTTACTGAGGTCCTGTATCTCATTCTTCACTATTACTTCCAGTTGGTCTATAGGCTGAAATTCTACAGACCATGGTGGGTAACTTCCTCACATCTAATTATATGTAAAGGGAAATAGATGTTATTAGTTTTTCATTAAAACTCTAACCCTTAAGAGACTGGATACCCCAGGCAGTTTAAAGGTCTGATTTGGTGGAACATTGGGGGAGGGGACATCCATGAGGAGACAGGGGGTGGGGAGCAGGTATGGGATGTGGAACAGTCGGAGAGTGGACCAGGAGCAGGGAATAAAATCTGGAGTATATAAAAAATAAATAAATAAAAGACAAAAAAAATCCTTGACAAAATGGGCAGAGTGTATACATTCTGCTCAGTTCCTCATTTTCCACAGCTCCTCAAATACCCATCATACTCATCAGGTATGCATTAATTGGATACATATGATGACTTCTAGAAATGACTGGAACCAAGGGAATGAAACTGGAGGTACTCTGAATTTTGGTAACTGAAAACATTGAATGAAATAGGTGCCCAGTGATAAATAGTTATCCCTAATGCATGCCCATGCCACAAAAGGGCCCAGCCACTCATCAAGTCCTGGGGTGAGAAATAGTGGAAACCTTGTTAAATAAAGATGGCTAGTGTCAGACCACTACAGAGAGATGCCTATAAAACACACACACACACACACACAAAACACACACACACACACACACACACACACACACAGGATCAAGGGATATGGAGGACTAAAGACATGGATTCTAGCTTTTCACAGGATGCATTAATAGTTCAGTCTTTGTTTACAGAGCCAGAGCTCCCCATGAGTCAATGGATTTGTGTGTCTACCTGCCTCATAGTTCATAGTGTGTGTGGCTTGTCTTTCCATTTTTCCTGTTCTGCTCATTGTTCCTTCTTCTTTTCAAAACTCATGGCTATTTATTTCCTGTGTAATAAGAAAATAGCCTACAAAATATCTTCTTCATGTTTAAAAAGCATATTTACACTCAACTACAAGTCTGTTTGCCCCAATCCCTATCTCCATGTTGATATCCTCTGAATCCTTTGTTTGTATGGGGCAGCTTTGATGACAAATTCTATCAATATGTGTGGCCTGAGATTCTCCTCAGAAAGTGATTCATGAGAAACGCCAAGTATGGATTCAAATTACAATAGCGGCTTCCTGTCATTATTACCCATACTTGTTTTCAGCAACCCATCAGAGACAAATGTATTACTAATAGTTCCTCTAAATATTTAACTTACTCAGGTCACCCATTGAAGGGGCTATAGAATAACACATATAAGTATTCAAATATATGATACAATGTATGTCCTCTGCTGTTTAAAACTTATTATGCAATTAACTGTCTCCAAAATAAACTATTATTCTTTTATCCTTCTCTCTTGGAATTCAGGTGCTTCAACTTTGTCCAGTCTAGAGAAGAAGAGAAGGTCCATGTAATTCCAAAGCATTTTTCATGATGTCTAGCAGTCCTGAACAATCACATCACCTCGTGACCCTTCTCCACCACTTAGTCCTGATGCACACATACGCAATATTTGATAATACAAGCTATGAGACATACCAACCTGACAGTCAAGGTGTGTCTACTGTAGCAGTAGAATGGCTATCATAGAGGTAATTCAAGTGCTTTCTAGTTGAATCTGATACCTGTTCTGTAGGGGGAATTTCATATCGGCTACTGTAGAGTTGGCCTAAGTTCCAAAGATGGAGAGGTCAGAGACCATAATGATGAATCCTGCTTCAGTTTTTGGTAATGGCTAAATGAACATGTTGCCAAAAGTCTCCTAAATAATTAAGTTTGTAGAGACTGAATAGTGCTGCTATCAACATTCATCAATGGAGCCTCCTTTTGCAACAAATGGTAGATAATGCAGAGACTCATGACTGCCGAAGGTGCTGAAAAGAAGCCAGTATTGAGTGCTTTCTCCTCAATAGGATAGTCATATCACCCTTTCTGTGGCTCAGAAAACATTCTGGAAGAAGGGGAGGAAAGAATGGAAGAGCCAAGATATAGAGAGCTGTGCCTCAAGATGCCACCATCACGGGGGTATGACATGGTGGGGCGGTAGCACTTAAGAAGTCACCTGGGATCAAATGGTGTTGCACTTACAAACTCATAGCAAAAGTTACCTGCACAAGACCGGCATTAAACTAAGTCTGTTATCAACATTCAGTTGTGGTTGGGAGATTGCCTACAGTGCCCTTCCCTCCCACATAGAAACTATTTGAAGCTGATGGCTGCTTGGGAAGCTAAAGTCATTGTCCTCACTGATGAATCTACTGTTGAGTGCTAGCAGCACACATGCTTTCAAGAGGGCCTTGCTTAAACACATTGGATCACAAAAAAATAGACCAGATACTGGAAGGGGAACTTGTTTGTAGAAAAAGGTATGTTGGAGATGAGTGTGTGATAAGACAGACCTACAGTACATCTTACCTGAATGTTTTGTATATAGATATAAAACTGTCAAACAAATTGATTAAAATTAGCTTATATATATACATACATACATATATTACATATTATAATATTATAGATTATAGATTATATATATCCATGTCTTTTTTTTTTTTCAGAAAAGACAGGATCATTTGTGGTAATTTTAGTAGGAATACCCCCCATAGGCTCATGTATTGAATACTTAGTCGTCATGGAGGGAGTGGAACTATTTGATAAGAATTATGTATGGCCTTATTGAAGTAAGTGTGCCTCTTGGATAACGAGTGTTACTGGGGAGTGGGCTTTGTGATTAAAAAGCCCAAGCCAGTTCCATTGTCTCTCTCGTTGCCTGGAGGTATGGATAAAGGACTCTAAACTACTTTTCCTAAGCATGTGTATCTGTGTGCTACCATGCAGCCTGTCCTAAGGATAATGGACCAAGCCTCTGAAACTGTAAGCTAGTCTTAATGACTTTTTTAAAAATAAAATTTTTCATGGTCTGATGTGTCTTCACAGCAATAGAACCCTGATTTAAGACAGTATTCCCAATAATTTTATACAGTCACTTAATATAATAGCAGTCTTCCTCATTATCACAATATTTTAAAAGACATTTTGTCTTACACTATTTAAAGTAATGGCAAAAGAGAGGGAGAGAGAAAGAGAGAGAAGAAGAAAAAGAAGCACAATGATAGACAAAAGTTTACTTCTCCAAAGTAAGTTCACATACATGAACACAAAATATACATTATTTCTACAAAGCCATCTATTCTGAGAATAGAGGGTATTTGGGGAGACAAAAGATGTTTCTATAAAATCCATACTCACAAATTCCCATGATATAAAAGTCAAGTCTTTTTTAACAAGTAATGGATTTAAATTGACTTTAAAGGACATCTAAACATTTTGTGTTGGTTTGGTCATTTTTTAAATCACAGACACTTCAACAACATCATTGTTTAATTATACATGCATGTATATATATGTATATATATGAATATGTACACTTATGTATGTATATGTTCAGTTTACAACAAAATACTCATGTTAAATACATACTTCATAAGCTATATATAATAGTAGTGTCTTCTTTAAACAATTTTTGGAAAAAGAACACATTGTTAGATTATTTTGGAGATAAAATAATAGTCTTCATGAAATCATGTACAAAACAAACTATTATTATGAAGTCAATGTATAATTATAAAACAAAATTTTGATCTCAATATATGCTGTCCAAAAATGTCACCATGAGTGATATATTTCTGTAAGTGAATGAAAAATCACTGATTGCTTTGCAACAGAGCAATCAAATGGGACCATACTCAGCAGTAAAATAGCCACTAAATCAAAGGCAGCATGTCAAACCGGTCTATATAGAAATATAAGGGATTGTTTAAGGGATCTGCTTCTGTTTAAAAACACACATGCATTTAATACTATAACACTGTGATTATGTGAACACAATTTCACATGAACAAATAATAGGTCCATGGCATTTAGGAAACCCCTCTGTCTTTTGTTTCTTATAAAAAATAAAGTGTCCTACTAATAGTGTTTCCTATTTCTCCTCTCCAACTGCCTCTGAAATCCCCTTTATCCTCTTCTGATAGACAGACATAAATTGAATTACCAAGAAAAAAAAGTATTTTCCCCTAGACTAGACACCACAAGCCTGTCATCAGACACTGTCTCTCTACTGCCATCTTGTGGGCAGGATAGTATTGTGCAGCACGTTTTTATCCTGGTCATATTGTGGACATAAAGCAGGAGTCCTCCAGAAATTGTGAATCAGTAATACTCTAAAGAGGCTGTAGTGTAGAGTCCTTCACTTAGATCTTATACAGAGTCTCATCATGTGAATCATATGAACTCACACAACACACACACACACACACACACACACAAACACATACAAATATTATATTAGATAAATTGTGTTGATTATGAGGTAGAATAACCGTGTTCCCATGCACAGTGACGTCTCTTTAGGTACCATAAGTAAAATGAGGTGAATCTGTGTCGTCGATTACTTTAAAAATCTGGAGAGTCATTTGCTCAATTATTGCTTATGACTCTGTAGGTCTTAAAATTTAAAATGGCATTGATTTTTATCCTGTACCACTGACCACCTCGCACCTTCTCATCCTCAACTCTTTTTACTTTTTATTCAAATAATACTTTCAATTACACATAAGTCAAAACATTTAGGTTTAGGGAAGAGCCCTTGCCACAGCATCCATTCCAGCTGGTTCCTGCTCTTTGCCTCTCTTGGTCCTTGGGCATGATCGGGTGAACAGTTTCCCTTCCTAGGCTTCCACCAGAATGTTCTTGCCTCAGCACAAAGCTAGAGCAAATAGATCAAATCAACATAGACTCACATCTCTGCAAAGCTCAGCCAAAGGATACATTGTATCCTTTTGCATATTAAACTCAGGTACTTTGTCACATTGAAGGAAAGTGAACATGTGTTGCCAATAAAAGAGATGCAAGTCCTGATTTCCTTCAGCTAATTGAAAACATAGGTCCATTTCCTGATTTTTAAAATTCTACCCATTGCCTTAATCCCAGTTTACAGCTGTGGGTGCAGTACCAATCACAGATTCTATATTCTAAAGCAACGTTTCTTAAACTTGTAATCATTGACAGTTTAGAGAGGCCTTTGTCATGAGCCTTTGTGACAATGGCATATTTGACCTTTGCACCAGAGGACACTTGACAGTGTCTTCAGCCTCTATCCACTAAACACAAGTCATACACTGGCCCCCTCAGTAAGTCAAACAGGTGTCACGATGCCTTGTCACATGTTCTGGGAGGCAGCAGTGTCAGGCAGAAGGATCATCCCTGGTAACAAATCAATACCCATCAAACCAAAATTTCTAGATATCTCTACAATATGTACTATTCTGTTCTTTATGCCCCCAACACACACAATTTTCCTAGTTGTTTCAGTGTTGTCTTGCTCTCCCTTTCAATGCAGACACATTTCAAAACTTATAGAAGATCTTCAAATGCCATTTCTAAATAACACTCTTACTTTGGGTTTGTACTGTTGAACATTTTATCACTTTATTAGAAAATAATTTTAGGATGATGATACTCTGCAAAAAAAATTACTTTTTTTCCCAAAACAGAATTTCCTAAAATATATTTTGAGAACATCCATTTTGTATTTGTAAATTTCGACTGTGTATGCTAGAGGGATATATGTATGTGTGTAAATGTTTCTCTTTTTTTGTCAAAATTGGATAAGTGACAAACCGTGAAGAATACAAACCTTCACAATGCACATTAATATCATGAACCGTGGGTGCTTTCCATGGATGCAATTATTTATAAAGTTGATTTTATTGCTCTCCAATATTTTGACTTTGAGCTGTCAGTAAATGAATCATGATTAGAGAACTCTGGTTAAGGAGTCTTTCATTAAGATTCTCTGCCTCTTAGCTTTTAAAAAAGTTATGAGTCCTTAAAAGATTTCTGAATTAAATTTATTATTTATTTGTGCACAGATTTATGTGTGTCCATATGTACATCCTTGTGTGGAAGTCAGAGAACATTCTTCAATTTCTCTAACATGCCGAGTCCTCAGACTCTTAACTCACATGATCATGCTTGGGATGACATGCCTTTATCCACGGAGCCATCACTAAAGATTGAGTGCCTTTTTATTTAGTCTCTTAGAGATTCTTGTTAGGTAGGAAAACATATACTATTGGCCAAAAGAGGAATTGTCAATAAAATCAGGTCACTGATCAGGTGGGCTGACTTCCTATGACTACAGTGTGTAAAGAAGTGAACACTGAGGAATGATTAGAGAATCAAATGAGTTATTTATTAATAAGAACAATGCCAGGAGACATCAAAAGTAAATTTTTTTAATCATTCGTGATTCTCCTACCTTCAATTACGTGTGCATCCTCCATTTCTTAGCAAAACTCATGTTTAAGCTTACTTTTGTATTTTGGTAACACTAAAGGTAAAATCACTAATGTTAGCTTAAAAGGTTACCACTTTTTAATTTAGATTAAACATTAAACTGAGAGAGGAAAATGTGTCCTGTGGATTCCCAGAATAAATAGGACAGTGTTGCTTGGTTCAGGAAAAGTATACTCTACTTGTAGCAGGAAGTTAGCTTGTAGAAGGAATTGTCTATATATACTGTGTTTGTTCAAGATGTAATGGCTCCTATTTTCACCCAGGGATTTAGAAAAATAGGGACAGAAAATACATCTATCATGTTGCATGCAATTATTACAATTATAGTAAACTGCTGATAAAGCAACTCCACCTCCAAAGAGGAACTTTAAATATAACCCAAGAATACATCTCATCTTCATATTGATCTTATAAATTAATAAATGTATACACAGGCATACAAAATGAAAATTTACTCTGCAAACAAGCCACAAGCAGCTATGCTCTGCAAACGAGCTCAGGTATTGGGGATGATAGAAGCAGGAAGTCTCATGCACGCAGGTATGACAGAGGTTATTACTTCAAGGGCAAAAAAGACTCAAGAAAGAGAAAGCAAGTCCTATTTTAGAAGGAAAAGCACAGATTTGGGAGGAAGATGGGAAAAGGGTGAGTGCTGTTGGGAGCAAATTCATTGGTCACACTGGTATTAGAATAAAGGCTTGTGTCCTCTTTAACAGAGTAAAATGTATGTCTCAGATAAAGAAAATACTTGCAATAAAATTAAACATGTGAACAATAAGAATTAGAGAAAAGAGTATCACTCATAAAAGGCATAGGATCCAGAAGTTATTTTAAGAAGGGGATCTGTGCATTGAGTTTGCCTCTAATATGCATCTTTTGAGTAATGCTTGCAATGGTGAGATTCAATGTGACCAAGAAAACACACAATGGAGGGAAAACATTCACAAGTTGAAAGAGATTGCAATCTATTATAGCATTGGATGTGGCCTTGCTAGTTTTTATGTCAACTTGAGAATGGGGAATCTCAACATAGAAAGTGCCTCCCTAAGATCAGACTGTAGACAAGCTTGTGTAGCATTTTCTTGATTAATAATGAACGTAGGAGAGCCCAGCTCTTGTTGGGTACTGCCACCCTGAGCAGGGCCTCTAGGGTTGTATAAGAAAACAGGCTGAGAAACCACAGGAAGCAAGCCAGTAAGCAAAACTTCTTCATAGGCATGAAACAGCTTCTATACCAAGGTTCCTGCCCTGACTTTTCTGAATGATGTACTCCAAGCTGTACAATTTAATAACTTACTTCACTTCAAAGTTGACTGTGAGATTGGAGCTTTATCACAGCATTAAAGACCATAACTAAGACAGAAGCTATGGTGTTTGGAATGTCATTGTTGGCAGTTGGAGCATACGGCCTAGAAGCATGTTCCCAGTTGGCAGACCATAGAGTAGAAGAGGCAAATGGGGATAAGAAGGACTTGAGGCTCGAGATTCAGAAAATTCACGTTTATTAACCAGGATCAAAACCTAAAAGACTTCACAGCCTTTAAAATAACACAATCAAATATATAGGGGAAAGTTGGTTAAATATATATTAATAGAGATTGATAACTGAACCACTTAAAAAGGGAGGAATTGTGGAAGTTACATGATATTATGTCTTAAATGGAATAGAAATTTAAATGATTAATTTGTATTTATGTTGGTTTGTGTTAGTATGTATGCATCTGTGTGTCTTAATTAGAGTTTCTATTGCTGCAACTAAATTCCATGAGCTAAAAGCAGGTTAGGGAGGAAAGGGTTTATTGGGCTTACACTTCCAGATTAAGCTCCATCATTGGAGGAAATCGGGACAGGAATTCAACCGGGGCTGGAACCTGGAGGCAGGAGCTGGTGCAGAAGATGAGAAAGGGTGCTGCTTACTGACTTTCTTTGATGGCTTCCACGGCCTGCGCCATGAGCTGGGCCCTCCCACATTGATCACTAGTTGGGAAAATGCCTTAGAGCTGGATCTCATGGAAGCATTCCTCAATTGAGGCTCCTTCCTCTCTGATGGCTCTAACTTGTGTCAAGTTGAGGTAAAAACTGCAGTTTCAGGAGATTGTGAGATACCCAATTCCTGTGCTTGGAACGTAACCCTTATCCTTCTAGAGACAAAGGCAGCAGGGGCTCTTAACTGCCGAGCAATGTTTTCAGGCCCAGTCTTAACCGTTTTAATGTTGAGGATCTCTTTAGATCGTTCTCATTTTCCAGCTGCAACTAATTGGGTGGGCAAGTAATATGCAGAGCTGTATATTAGAGCAAAATCTGGAGTAAACACTAGAATACCATTGGCCAATAGAAATAATAGTGAAGGAGAACTGTTTGCGTCACATTTAACATTAAAATATTTAAAATAGATTTAATAGTTTAGCAATGAAACTTTCTTTTAAAGATACACTAAGATATCATCTTTCTCCCTTCAGTAAACATAAAATTATTTAGATGTTTCACTTCTTTATTTTTCAAATTATGCTATAGTTTAAGATATCTGGGTTTGACCAAGGTGGGGGAGGGGGGCTTCAGTCCTTCATAGAAGGAGTAACAAAATACTCAAGGGAGCAAATATGGAGACAAAGGACAGAAACTGAAGGAGGGGCCGTCTGCAGACCATTCCACCTGGGTATCCATCCCATGTGCAGTCACCAAAGGTAGACATTGATGTGGATGTCAGGAAGTACATGCTGACAGGAGCCTGATATAGCTGTCTCCTTAGAGGTCTGCAAGAGTCTGACATATTCAAAGGCAGATGCTCACAGCTAACCATTAAACTGATCATGGGGTTCCCAATAGAGAAGATAGATTGAAGACTGAAGGAGTTGAGAGGATTTGAGACACCATGAGGAAAGCAACAATACCAACCAACCAGATCCCCCAGGGTCTAAACCACCAGCCTGGGAGCGCTTAGGGAGGGACCCATGGCTCCAGCGATATATTCAAGGGAGCTATATATAAGTGGGAGAAGAGATCCTTGGCCCCATGAAGGCTGGATGTCATGTGGGGGGAGTATTCGAGGGCGGAGAGGTGAGGTACAGGGGGATGGTGGATGGGGGTACACCATCATAGAGGCAAGAGGAGGGGGGGAAGGGATAGGGATTTCCTGGGGGGGGGGGAAAGGGGTAAGGAGAAAACATCTGAAATGTAAATAAAATTTCCAATTAAAAAAGATATCTTGGTTCAACTGTATTTTTTTTTAAATCATTTTGTCAAATATCAAATTTTGAAAACTATCTTAGATATTAGGTAAAGTTCTTTTTTTTTTTTTTTTTTTTTTTTTTTTTGGTTTTTCGAGACAGGTTTCTCTCTGGTCCTGGCTGTCCTGGAACTCACTCTGTAGACCAGGCTGGCCTTGAACTCAGAAATCCGCCTGCCTCTGCCTCCAAGTGCTGGATTAAAGGCGTGCGCCACCACCGCCCGGCCCAGGTAAAGTTCTTAAAACAAAATTGTAATATACTATTCAATATCTCACATATATTTTAGAAAGTTTGGTATGCACTGAATAGACACTGTGAACATGGTATTTTAACAGTTTGTCTTCCATGATAATAACCACATCTCTTGCACATAATCGATGTTTTATCTTTCTTCTTCATGCTCAATTCTTCACTTTGCATTTTTTAAATTGTAAGGATTTTTACGAAACTACTAAGTATTAATAAGGGAAAACAGGCTGGTCTTGACCCAGTTAGAGGAAAGCACTGGGACTGATCAAATGAGAACCTGATGGGCAAAGTAGCTCAATGGGTAAAGGGCCTTGTATTCTATTTCTCCCACTAAGTACAAGGAAAGGAATAAATACAAGTCCTCATCTGATTTCACATGCATACCTTCTCTCTCCCCCTCCTACCTCCATCACTCTCTCTTTCTCTCTCTACATATATAAATATATATACTTGTATATTTATATATTATAAATTTATATATATATATATATATATATATATATATATATATATATATATATGGGGTTTGGGGTGTGTATTTGTGTATTATATATGTGTATATATAAATATGTTATATATATTATATACATATATGTTGACTTGAAAAACTTTAACAAGTTCAGGTGTTCAGTGTTCACTGTAACATGATAATGGCTGTGCTCAGTGTTTCCATTTATATATTTTGAGAACATTTTCTCCTAGTCATTGTATCAAATTTTTGTTTGTTGGAAGTTTTGTCAAACATGACTGAGCTTTATTTCAAATGCTTCCTGTGTTCTTTTTAGCCTGTGTTTGCTCCTCCATTCTCACACCTCAAAGCTTGTTTGAAACAAAGTTTAAATGGCATACATATTTCTAAAAGGAGAGGCTTTTGAAAGGAATATTTGAAGTACAATATATATTTAAAAATTAAATGGCCAATGTGAATGACTCAGTTGTTTGAATTGGAGTGTAACCCAGTAAGTATAAATCCTTAAGGACACAGGGACAAAAATTACCCAAAATGGCTTCTTTTCTGCCGAATTCTTAACATCAAAGAACAGAGTTCATGTGTAGATGATTTATAGGCTCACACCATTGCTCCACAGTAAAATCATGTGTACTTCCCAACAAAAGAGCCAAAAACCATGAACATTTATTCAAGCACCTTTAGTCAAAATAAATACTGATATAATTTTCAGTTCTCATTAGTACTTTAAAACAAGACAGTTATTCCAGGTGTTATACATTGTAATGTTCTTCTTAAGACCCTACATCATGAGATTTTTTACCAATGAATACAGTCATGGCTCATTCATTGTTAGAAGCATCAGATGTTCTCTCCTAGTTTCTTGTACTCAATTCCCTTCCTCTGAAATTGTCTATCCATCAGTATCCTGAGACTCCATCACCTTGGACCAGACCCATCGAAAGCATCACTGGAAATGTCACTAGGACTTTTTGCAGTCTAATTAGTCTATCTTTGTGGTGTCTCAAAACACCACACATGCACAGTCTTAATTGCTACTACCTCACACCACTGGGATCACAAGCAGAGAATAAGCAGACCTGATATTCCCTGCAACTACCATATTAGCATCATTTACTGCAAGATTAATGAGAGAAGCTGAGGCAACCAGAGGGAAGCAGGAAAGTATAGGTTTGGGCTTTAGAAAAAACTTCCCAGGGCACTTAAATAGAGCAACATCCTAACTGTCAATATCAGCAGCTTATGGATACTAACACGACTTTATTTATTTTTTTTTATGTTCTCTAGCTGCAGTGTTCACTGTCATGAGCTGTACAAGCTTTGAAATGTGTTATTAATATTACTTAATAAGAAACTCCAAATGTGAAGCTGTTTTTAATTTTTAAAATGTAATTTTATATAAGGCAATCAAATTATGGTTTTATTCATTTTGTTAAGTCTGTAATTTACTATATTTGTATGTCAGGCAAAGTGATTACTTGAAAATGAAATGTTAATATTTTTAAACATATTTCAAGATAAGTGTAATAAAATTGACACTGCAAAGAACATGATTATGAACCATCCAGAAAATTCAACGTGTGGATTTTATAAAACACATAACAGCAGCAATAGAAGGAACAAAAATCCTTGTATGCTTTATTTTAAAATGTTGGATTATTTAAATTTGCTGTCATATCACAATAGATTTTTAGTCTTCTATGTGTGAGCCTGTATGTGTGTATGTGTGTAGGTACATGTGTGTGTAAAACATTGAAAAGGTTGATGTGTTCTGTGTGAAGATCTACCAACTTTGAGATAAAGCAATGCGTTATTTTTGCATGGTCAATTTTCTTTGCAAAACTGTTGAGAGTATGTGGATAAAACAAAATCATACGAAAATCTACAGAGTGCTGTGCTGCTAAGCCATGATGTGGATCTATAGGTCAGATACAGTTGAACTTTGTTTACTGATGTTTAGAAGTTGATCAGTCCAGACTTTTGTCATGTTTCTGCTCCTCTGTCCACTTGAGGATTCTACAGATCCAAACCACTGAGCCATTTATTGTGGCCATTTAATTCTACAAACAGTTGTTTTCTTTAATAATCCAAAAAATCAGGTCCCCACCTATTATCTAAAGAATATAATAACATGGATCTTAATTAATAAATTGACTAAGATGTTTGCAATAGTCAATGTTGAAATGTTTATTACTTTTCACCACAGAACAATGATAATTAATATCTATGTTACCTCTTGGCTCTTCTGAGTAAACAGCAAGGACTCAGTAACAACAATGGAGAAATCTTATGTATAAAGCAACTGCTCACACTGTCAGCTTCTAGATACCAGTTTTCCAGGTACCATGGAGATTCAATGCATCTTGTTTCCCTCTATGGAAGAAGGAAACAAGGCCATACACACACACACACACAACACATATCACACACATATACACTCACATGCACAAGCATACACACACACAGGAACACACTCACACACAGAGAGATTAAAAATATAGAGCTTCTTTTAAAATGAAAAGAAGGAAGAAGAAGCTCGTGCTTTAAAGGAGTGGTTGTGGCCTCCACTCGCTTCCTGATGTTGCCAAAGTTTTTGCCTCTAGAACGAATGTTTAAAATAAAAATTGGAGAAGCCCCAAAAAAGCTTGTTTTTCAAGCAATTTTGATTTTGTTGCTAAAAATTTTTTTCCTTACCCTGTAGAAATTTAAATTAAAAAATTTTTAAATTTTAAAAACAAAGTAGGAAAAAATTAAAGGGTACCTTTTGTGAGGGTTTTAAACAAACGTTAAAGATAAGTTCTTTGGAATAAGGGGAAGGTTTTACATGGGAGAAGGACCTTTAAAAAATAGTAAATGGAAAAATGGGCTTATGGAAGAGGTTCTATGTATAACAATTAGGTATAAATAGGTTTATGTGGAAAGGATCGGTCTTATTCTTTTATGTTCCATTTTTTGGGTTATCCGTCATCTTCAAAAGGAAGAAATTTAATACCCTTATACTGGTTTTAAAAGGCCTGAAGTAAAACCTGGGAAAATTGGATTATAGGTCCCTTTCCATATTGAAAGTAAGAAACAGAGGTTGGAGGAGACCAGGTTTACCCCCCCAAATAATAGGGGCTCTTTCACCCCTTAAAAAAGAAAATTCCTCCCCCCAGACAAAACCCCTTTAAAAATTGTAAACCCAACCTTAGAAATTTCCACCTTAAAAAATCCTTTTTCATTACCCAACATAATTTACAATTTAATTTTCCCAAATTTAATTTAAATCAATCAAAACAAAACACATAACACTCACTTAATTCATAACAAAAAAAGGAACTCTTAACTCCAATAAAAACACCCCATAACAACACCCTCCAATCTCCAATTTTTTAAACATTTTTTCGGAAATTACCCCCTCACATATCCCCATTAGGTTTTTCTTTTAACCCAACACAAAAACCCCAAAAAAGCCCCCTTTACCCCCTTTGCCCCCCCGACGGGGTTAAAAATATATATGAGGGACCTTAATCCAAAACATTGTTAAACCCAATTTATCAAAATCAAAAAAATTTCAAATTAAAATTTCCCTTATAGGGTTTTCTTTTAACCCAAACCCCCGATAAAAAACCCCTTTAAAATAATTTTAAAAAGATGATATTGGGTTTTCTATCTATATAGAAAAATATTTGAGGAAATTCAGATAAAATTTTAAAGGCTCAGGGTAAAAAATTCTCAAAAAAAACCTAACTCATTTTAAATTTTGTTTATTTACAAATAAAAATCTTCCAAGCCTTGGAGGGAAAATGATTCTATGTCCTACATATGTGGGTGTGCTGATAGTAGAGTATCACGTTAGATTAATGGTATTAACAAAAAATGTCACAAAAGTTCCCAGCTTATGCCTTTAATATTGTGTGTGAATACATGTTAAGTTTCTTAAACATTAGTGAAACAGCCAAGATAGGTATAAAAATTACTACCTAGGCCTTTGAGGTTTTTTGCTTAATTTACCAAAACAATATTGATTTTAGTGGGAAAAGCTGCTAATTTTTTCATGGGTTGGAAGTGTTTTCCTTGGATGGGATGAATTTAATTTCAATTTCCCTGGTTTACATGAATTCACTCCAGTGAAGATCATCAAGTGTTAGATTAAACTACAACTATGTTTCACTTTCAGTAGGTCTCTAACATCAATATATATGAATGAAATAAATTTCACTCATTGTATTGGCTATGTTATTATACACAATGCAATATTGTTAAGGTGTCTTAAATGTTAGTAACACCTTTCTAGAGCAATTAGCAAAAAAATAATGCAAACCCCATAAAAAATTTTAAAAGTATGAACAAAGCAAATTGTCCTCTTATTCAATTACTTTTTCAGAGGTTTTTATTTAGGTTGATTTATGGTTTTATGACTTTAAGGAAGAAATACATTAATTGGGGCCCTCCTTGAATGCATAGAAAGTTTGTCCTTCTGGTTGTATTTCATGGGTCTGGTAGCTTATATCCATGATATCTTTGCTTACAACGCTAAAATACAAGTAAATTAAATAATTTTAGAACATTAAAACTACATCTCACAGTTTTTGAAGTCAGAATTTCTTCTATGGCTCACATAATTGTTTCTGAGGTTGGGTCTCTTATGAGGCTCGCCTGTTGGTTGGATTTATAATCATCATGGGTTTGAACTGAGGCTGGAGTTGACTTTCTGGTTCTCTAATGCCAGTATTAACAAGTCTTATTCCTTACTGCTTTGGGTAATAGATTTCTGTTACTTGCCATAAACACTTCTCCTAAGGTAATAGAAATAGTCCTCACAGAACAGAAATCATTGGACTGAGCACAGGGTCCCCAGTGAGGAGTTTGAGAAGGACTGAAGAAGCTAAAGGGGTTTGCAACCCCCATAGGAAGAACAAACATATTACCAACCAGACCACTCTGAACTCCCAGGGAATAAACCACAACCAAAGAGTACACAATGTCTCCAGCTGCAGATGTAGCAGAGGATGGCCTTGATAGGCATCAATGGGAGAAGAGGCCTTTGGCCCTATGAAGGCTTGATGCTCCAGTGTAGGGGAATGCCAGGGCAGGGAGTGGGGAGAGGCTATGTGGGTGGGTGAACATCCTCATAGAAGCAGGGAGATGATGGAGGAGATAAAGGGCTTCAGGGGGGCAACCTGGAAAGGGGATAAATAACATTTGAAATGTAAATAAAAAAAATATCCAATTAAAAATGTCAAAAAAAAGAAAGGAGAAATTTCTTCTTCTGCACAATTTTATCTAGGCCTAGGATATTTTCAGTCTGAGACTTACTCCTGAATAGTTTCATCCCTTCCTAGTTCTTTGTGAACTCTGGGTGGCTGGTCAATTCAGCTCTTTTGTTTCAAAATTCCTCTCCAAGCTGAATGATTCAATCTGTCCTTTCTTAGTTTCTTACTGATTTTCTCTGCTTGGCCTATTCCTAACTTTGGCAATATATTCTAATCTCTGGCTACTTCCATAATCTGGATTGTCCTATCTTCATCTATGTCTAACTTGTTCTTTCTCTGCAAGTTTTCTTTGTACAACTGTCCTGGCAATATTGCCCTCTTCTCCATCTCTCTATGTTGCTCTATCTTAAGTAGCCTCTGTCTCTGACTCTCTGTCTCTTTTCTGTTCTGTTCTTTCTGTTCTTGTGAGAGTGGGTACACTCTATTCTGTCAAACCTTTTTCTGATTTGTCACTTTGTTAATTAACAATTAACAAATTAACAATTTCTTTCTTTTTAAATATTCCTTCATTTTATTTATTTATTTTTCTTACACTCCAGATTTCATTCCCCTCATAGTCCATCCTCCAACTCTTCTACATCCCTTACCTGCTCCCTGCCCCCTGTCTCCACAAGGATGTCCCTACCCACCACCACCACCCCACCAGACCTCTAAACTCTCTAGAGCCTCCAGTCTCTTGAGGATTAGGTGCATTTTCTCTGACTGAGCTTAGACCCAACAACCCCAGGCTTTATATGCATTGGGGGTCTCATATCTGCTGGTATATACTGCCTGCTTGGTCGTCCAGTGTTAGACAATAATTTCAAATATGAGTACTTACTACAAACAAACTTTAACTTCTTTGTTTGGGATCAAAGCTATGTACTGTATTCCAGCCAGAGAGATTAAGTGTTTGTTCTAAGGTCAAGCCACACCTTAATTAGAAACAGGTTTTTCAACTAAACAACACAATTTCAAGGATCCTGGTGTGATCAAATAACCTGTAACATCAGAGGCCAATGAGTAGTTTCCTGGGATGGGACTCATTTGTTGAAGTCATAGCTGGAAGCTGATGACCAGATTTGCTGTTGGAGTTTTCAACAAAATGGTAGTATAATAATAATTGCATATGCAAGGTGTTTCCTGAACACTTTATACCAAATAATTTCATTATCTGACTTGCTGAAACTGTGATTTAGGTAGTTATATTATTATTACTAAATAGAAACAACTGAGATGTAACCAAAACTTTCCCTTTAAAAATTATAGAGCTAATGTATGAGAAAGATGAAATTTAAATCAAGGAATTTCCTCTAGAACTCAAATGAGAAATAATAGTTCTAGTGATGTGCAAGAGATTCTACTGGCATAGTTGGGCTTTATGTGTGTAGAGTTCTGTAGACAAGGAAGGGTTCTTTGGAGAACAACAGAGCTAGATGCAGAAATATCTCTGAGTCTTATAGAGAAGAACATAGCATAAGAGTGTTGGAGAATGATATTCATCCTTCTAGTGATTCCCATAATTTATTAAGTTTTCTTTAGATTTCTTAATGTGTGTTGAACAATTCCATTGTTTAACTTTTTGCCATTTAATTAAGATTTTATTTATTTAAAGTTCATCAGCATTAATAAGATTATCTTTAAATAAAGTCATAGAAATATTCTAAAGTTGAAGTCTAATAAGAAAATGTAGTGTGTCTGTTAAGAAGGTCTGGGCTCAGTGAGAGAAGATGCACCTAACCCTCGAGAGACTGGAGACCCAGGGAGTGGAGAGATCTGGTGGGGTGGTGACGGTGTGGAGACATCCTCGTGGAGATGGGGGAGGTATGGGATGTGGAATAATCATAGGGTAGACCAGGAGGCCATAAAATCTGGAGTGTAAAAGACAAAAAGCAGAAAAAGATTAAATAAAATTTTTAAAAAGAAGGATTTATTTAGTTTGTCTTTTTTGAGAAAAATTATTCTTACAATTACAAATATAATAATAATATATATAGTTATATATATGTATATATATTCATATATATACACAACACAATATATATATATATATATATATATAAAAACACCTCAAGTGTTTTATTAACAGATTATTTTTCAAAAAAAATTTTGTCTTTTGAAGGGCTCTTATTTATTATTGTTTTGCTTTTTGTTATTTTGTAGTATATTTTTATTATTTAAGACAAACTTTAACTTTAAAAATTTGAGAGGGTTTTAGGCAAAGTTAAGATAAGCAAATCTATTTTTCAAAATAGTATTTCTTTCTCTTCCAAAAAATAAAGAAAAATATATACCATTTAAGGGAAACAGAAGTTTAAAAAGGGATGGAAAAACAAATTCTTTGTGAGAGTGATAGCAGCAATCACTATGCTTGGGTTTAATGCTAGCACTACACAAAGCAGGCAGGGTTTGAGCATGCTTGTATTGCTAGTACTAAAGAGGTAATGATAGAAGATCAGAAATTAAAGGTCTTTAGCAGCTACATAGTAAGTTTGTTTGGGATAAGGAACAGTGACAAAGAGGTATAGATAGATAAATGATAGGTAGATAGATAGATAGATAGATAGATAGATAGATAGATAGATGATAGTTACATAAATAATAGAAAGATAGATAAATTAGATAATAGACGAGAGTTGACTGATAGATGATAAATGAGAGATCGGTAGAGAGATGACAAATAAATGATATATCAATAGATGATAAATAGAGATAGTAGTAGAGATAAATAGATAGTAGATGATAGATAAATGATAGAAAAATGCCAGATTATACATATACATCATATACATATACATCATATACATACACATAACATACTTACATGTGGGGCAATGGGCTGTGAGAGGCAGCTGGGTACCTAGTCGAGTGCAAGCTTGAATCCCTGAGACCCTAAAGGAATAGTAAGTGTTCGCCCTTGCTCCTGGGCCCTGGTTCCTTTCACTTAGGACAGCCTTCTACAGCCCCTCCCAAAGAGAGGTTTGTGTCATGTAGCACAGGTAGAGGGCGTGACTACAGGCCACAGAGCCTCAAGAGATCTCCATATTAATGAGATATCTAAAGGTCAGAGGTTGTAGCCTATTAAGCATTCCTTCCCAGACCCTTCTCACTTGCAAAAGATATTTAACCTCAGGCCCGCCCTAAGGACACTGGTACACCTTCATCTACTTTCTGCCATGACAGTAAACCTTTTAAAACCATGGACTACCTCTTGTACTTGGGACCCACTGTGCGAGACCTTGGAGAAGGTCCTCAATCAATGAGCTGCTATCTAACCTCCTGCAGGACCTCTCTGTGTTCCAGCCACGGAACCCACCAACTCAAGCAAGGTAGCTGAGCCAGCAATGACCCAGACAAGCAAGTTGCTATAACCAAGAGTCTCATTTCCCCATGGAGTGCCGCCAGTACTTCTGCCCCTTACCCCTTTTGGCTGTGGGCCAGTCTAGCCCGTATGCGCCCAGTCTCAACTCTTCTGCAGACTCTCAGTGGTGCCTGTGAACCCAAGAGTCTTCTTTCCTGGGGGTCCCCAACCCAAGAGCTCTGGCCCCCATGGAATCTCAGACTGGGATCTCCCCATGCCCGGAGTGGAGTTCTGTGACTTCCCATAACCTGGTATCCGCCTGGTGCTACATGGAGTGAACTCAGTTGAATTCCCATGCTTTACTCAGCTCAACAGAACCCATGCCAGCATGGACACCACGGCCCCCCCCCATATATATACATGTGTATATATATATGTGTGTGATGTGTGTGTGTGTGTGTGTTTATAATTTTTAAATGCTGAATAATATTTACTATTAACAATGGTTATAACTATTTCTACTCCAGTTGATCCACATGAAATGTGAATAATATCCTCATTTTAGGCCATAGAGTTCTGGAGAGCAAACAGGGAGCTTTTAACTCATGGACCTTGGAGAAAATTCTAGACTCACACAATAGCAAGAGGAAAGGAAACTCAATTAGGAATTACAGTACAAGCAGAAGATGAAGACAGTATTTAATAGGAGCTAATAACATGATTTTATGAATTGCAGGGTGTTGGGATGTTTGGGAACATGTGAAGAATGCCAACATCACATTGTGTGTACTGTGTCTCTTGTGTTATTTGTACACAGTAACCCTTAGGGGCAGAAAGTTAACAAGTTTACTCTCAATCCTGCTTCTCCTTTCTCTTCAAAGAATCTTACCTCTACTTGTTCTTGATGTCTTTAAAAACATGACAGGCTTACTCTCACAACTACAAATCAATCACTCTTGAATGGCACTTTAGAGGTGTTGAAACATTTTGTTCTATTCCATGGACTTTCCTTCCAGTCAGTCTCAATGACAATTATTGGAAAAGCTAGCCACTGGATCAGCCATACTAATTTACTCCAAACAGAGAACTGCATGCTTATATAGAGTAGCCATTTAGACTAGCTAGTTTCTTGACATACATGTTTGGATATGAAAATGGCAGAAACAAATTTTAAAGTAAAAAAATTTCCTACCAATCGTTTATCTACAAAATGTATTTTCATGGTGAATATTTCTTCAATGAGGTGAATACTTTCAGAATGCAATGTTTATTTAACATTGACATCCTGAAGTAGCAATTATTTAATATTTCTCCAAATTAAGTATTATATTGTCATACTTAATTAAAACTATAATGGGTATTGGCAATAATTCATTCTCTTAATGCATGAGGAGGCATACTACATAGTTCAAAATATCTCTCTGTTTAGTTCTCCTGATTTTTTTTCCCTGTAGTTCAAATTGTGTAGCCCCTATGAATGTTGTCAATTAGGGTGAAGGAAGAAAAATTAAAGTCGCTCTTGAAATGCCCTTGTGTTTGCATTTAGAATCTATGCATATCCAGAAGATAGCATTTTGCATATTTCCTGTGTAATTATACCAGAGAAAGTAAACTTTTGAGAAATTATGGTGCATTTTTTTCATTTTCGGAGATTCATATCTGGCATTGTCTCTTCATTAAAATTGTTAGAGTTCCCCATTACAAGATCGACACTGTATTAGGTTATTTTAATTTAATCTGAGCATATTAAAATAGTTATGGACATATGTAATATGATATTGCGGAGGTTATGTGTCTGAGATGAACTTGGTATAAAGAAATCTACATTTACTTGGATTCTGGAAAATGAATGTCTTCTATCCCTTCACTTATGTCCATAAAAGGTTTCTAAGAATCACTGTTATACAATCAATAACATGGAAATAATACCTCATATATTAATGGCTGGAATAGAAAATGGAGAATTCCAAGCAGTGTCAAGCAAGCATGTTTTAAACTATTACATATCAAATAAATATAACCATATTGTTTATAAACTTGTAGTATCTTAGCATGAACAACAACAATGATATATTAGTAATAATATGACTCATTGTCCGAATAAGTCTTACCATAATTGAAGAGGGATGGAATGAATAATATGCTAGAGAAATAAAGCTAGCATCAAATATGACAAATCTAGATACAGTCATTTTGTTTATTTGACTAGATTCTTGAAATGAGACTGTTAGAAACAGATCAAGGCCAGAGGAAGTAAAAAATTTCCATTGCTAAATTCAAAACTGGGGATGCTTTTATGGACTTAGCAATTCAACCCAACATTAATTAGAAAAGTGAAATTTAATATTTCCTGAAAAAGATATTTCTTAAGAGAGATTACGTGAATTCATGCACATCAATTTTCTCCACAATTGCTTTTGGTTAGTGTCTACTGCCTTTTAAATTTGTATAAATGGTCAAGCAGAAAATATTTTTAATGAGCTCAACTAAAAATCAGTAACACACTTAGATTAGTGCCTGTTGATATCTCTTAACCTCTTAAGCCTTTGTTTTGTTTATATATGGCACACACACGCACATTCATGTTTTATTTTATCCCTTTTAAGTTTTCAATTAAGTTAACAAGACCACAGAAAGATTTCCCCAATATATGATGGCCAATATATTTAGCCTTTCCCATTATCATTATCACCTACCATTTAAATGTATTTGTTATTATTAATGAGCCTGTATTGATATACTATTTCAGTCACTGTCCCTCATTTATATTAAGGTTTGCTTTTGATATTGTGTGTTCTATGAGACTGGTTGTACATATAATGACATGGAGTCACCAGTTATAGCATATTACATAGAACAGCTTTAATATCCTAAAATTCTCTATTCTTCTCAACATCATTTCCCCTGACTCTTGGCAACAACTTACCCTTCTTTGCTAACCATGCTCCATAGTTTTATCTTTTTCAGAATATCATACAATTTAAATCCCATAGAATACATTCATTTGAGTTTGACTTCTTTCATTTAGTAACAAACTGATGTTTGCATCATACATTTTCACAGCTTAGAAACTCATTTATTTTGATACAAAAAAAAGTCTCATTGAATGGAAGTACCAGAGATGAGTTTTTCTTAAACTTGGTGAACTATGTCTTAATTTATGATTTGAAAAAAAGACCCTACTGTGCACATTGATATTTATGATGTTTTGAGTGGCCATAAATGTTAATGGTAAATAACAAAGGATATGATCAGTTTTGTATGAAACTATCAAATTATCTCCAAAGTAAGTCTTCAGTTTACATTGCCAGTAGCAACAATAAAGATTTCCTACTCTTGAGTATTTGTCTTGGCATTTTATGCCACTAATGTTCTTCAGTTTGGCCATTTCAGTTAATCATAGAAATAGTTTGAATTTTCTTGAAGCTTTGCAATATAGAACAATTATTTGTAACTTTGTTACTAGTATATACTCTGTGTTTTGTCAAATGGACATTTACATATATATTATCTTTCATGAGGTGGGCATTTGAGTGTATGCAATCTTGTTTTTTTTTTTTTTTTTTTTTTTTTTTTAGTTTTTCGAGACAGGGTTTCTCTGTGTAGCCTTGGCTGTCCTGGAACTCACTCTGTAGACCAGGCTGGCCTCGAACTCAGAAATCTGCTTGCCTCTGCCTCCCAAGTGCTGGGATTAAAGGCATGCTCCACCACTGCCCAGCAATGTGTGTATGCAATCTTTTGTAGAGTGAAAATTCACATGCATGTTACCTTTGGTAAGTATACAGTGTCTGTGTGCAATCTGTGGTCTGGTAAGGCATTCACATAGATAACATGTTAATGGAGTTGATTGATTTATTATTATGGACATTTGTGAGATTATTGACTATGCAAGTTTCAGACTTCCATGTTTTTAATACTACTTACAATATGTACCTCACCATTACATTCTCATTTTAGAGTCTTTCACAGAGGAAAAAACTTGTTATCTCAAGGAAATTCCCCTTACAAATGCTTATTTCATGGATCAAACTTTGAGTTTTATATTTAAAACAATCATTACTAAATCAAATATTCTTATTTCTCTCATGCAATCCTGTAGCATTTTTGGTATTGTACATTTAATTCTTAGTCTTGTCATCCATATTGAGTATATTTTGTAAAGGTATATATGTTTTATGTCTACATTCAATTCTTAAAATGTGACTGTCTAGGTATTCTAGCAAAATTTATTTACAAGTTTGTTTCTATTATCTCTTTATATTGCTGTTATCTTATGAGTATTAAATGACATATTTTGTTTTCATAATCAGTTTGTTTCTACAATCACTAGCAACCATATATAATGCTCCTATATATGGAATGATTCCCACAGTCTTATGTGTTGATCATGTAGTAATGAGACAGTGGTATTAGATTAGCAGGTAGGGCATAGCTGGAAGATGTTAGTAGTGTGTATTTTGGAAGGATAGATCTTGACCTAGGCATTTAATGACTTTTTAAATATTCCTATCAACCATTAGAAAACAGTCTTTTTGCACACCCATGCAAGGGAAAACACTATGATATAAAGGGCATCGATATTCAGAGACTGAATTGCCCCTTAAAAATTGTGAACTAAAATACATAATTCCTCTTTTTTAAAGTTTTTTAATTTCAAGTTTTTCACCTCTATACTTAATTAACTAACTATACCATTAAAGAAAAATCTTAAAAATCTAATTAGCATTTTTCAACTTATTATGTTCCTTTAATATATTACTATCTCCTTTTTTTGGCATTTCATATCAACTCATAGTAATTTTTTCAACATTTACAAAATAATAGCTGACATTTTGATTTAGACTGATGATCTCTGTATAATGGAAATAATCTTAATGCTCTGGAGATTTCCTGTCCATGGCCATGGACTGCCTGTATCTTATAGAATAAAACTGTATCCTGTATTCTTATCCAGTCTTTAACCTGTGTCCTTCACCTAGGACTATTACCTATGTTTCTCTGTATCCCTTTCCCTAACCTCAGATTGACTAGAATAACACAAAGTTGGATATTTCAGTTTCTCCACATAGAGTAATGAATCTGTTTTGGCTCTGGTATGTAATTCAGTTTTCTAGGTTCAGTGAAGGTGTGCTAAGTTCAATTTACACATTAAACTCTGAGTAAAAAATTTCTCCTAAATGCAAACCAATCCAGATTATTTAAACTGAGTTTCTTTTCACTAGCCTATGATGATGAGGGAATACTTTACACCATTTCAGTTGAGAACATGTTGATGTCCTAGAGAGGAGTCTCACAGAAGCTTTGGAATTGCACTATATAGTTTAACTCTTAAACTTGGCATACTGATCCCTCAGCAATTTACCAACTACAATCTCAGCCTCCCTGCTGTAGGACTGACTTTGATGGAAATATCAGCTCACATGTCTTTATGCAGGTGATCTGATTTTCTCAGTTGGTCTGTAAATTTAGGACAATAATTCTTTGCCTCATGGCTCTGGGTTTTCTTTTGCAGAGATGGAAGAAATTTGATTGATTGTTCAGCATTTGACTTCATTCTAGGAAAAAGTGGTAATGTCTGAATTTCTTACATAGAAATTAGAAATATAGCAATCCCATTTTAGGACTGGTGAGCTTATTGCTGAAGAGTGAAATGAGGCTATTATTGACTTAGTTGTAAACTGCCTAGTGTAACAGATTCTGAGTAACCCATCTTTCAACTAATCAATAGTTATAAGATACATATTTCAATAAGTAGCCTTCATTACCTTTCCCACTTGCAGGGTATATAATTATGAATTTAACAGACTTATTGGATTACACTGAAAGTTACTAACCATGTGACTTCTCCAAGAAAATCATATAGAATGGCATTTATACACATAGATCACTCTAGTGTGTCTCAAGCATTAAAAGAACTGCCATAGTGTCATATTTTTCAAATAAATTATCTTATTTGAAAATAGGGATATTCTATGACATATATAATTGTATTCATTCAACAAAATATTTATTCAAAAATTAACATGGCTCAACATGTAAAAGCTGACAAGGATTATCATGAAGAACATATTCTAAGAGAGAAGTTTAATGTAAATATATTACCTAGAGCATGAGATTTTAAAACTTGTTTCTCAAATTGGTAGACATGTGTCATAATTCTCTTTTCTCTATAGCTTTCAATTATACGGTATTATTTATTTGAAGTCATTTGGACATTTCCTCTTGGCTTTGCTTCACTTTTCTATATAAATAACATAATAAAATATAAAAGCATTTGCTGTCTCAAAAAACCTTAAAATGTTATTCTCAGGTAATTAAATCAAGTAGTTCCAGGATAGAAACAACCTATCTTTAACCTCAAGATTGTGTACCTATCTGACCATCTCTACTAACTTGTTCTCTATTTTTAGGTAAGAGTAATATGAATTCAGACAGGAATCTAAAAAGTGATCGCATCTGTGTGTTGTGTGAAATGAATTGGGCCCCTCAAGTCCCCTTCATACCACTCTCAGTAACAACTGTTCAAAAAAACATTGAAACATTACTGTGAGCACTCTGAAGAGCCTTTAAAAAAGTATCTTGCTTAATGATGACTAGAAATTCATGAAAGAATACCTTATTTTCTCATTTTATACATAAGTAAACCGAGGCTTTGCACTATTGCTCCATAGTAAATAATGAAGTACCAGCACAGAAAGAAGCTGCTTTTACCTTAGATTTCATTTTGGAATTGCTATTTAGATAACTACTTACTTGATATTTCTGTGAAGATTGACCCAAAAATGTATAAAATACTGATAAGCCCTTTACATCTATTGTACATTGTATGGCCTGATCCTACTTTGATTTAGGTATCACCTTGTTCTTTTACCTTCACATAACACTCATGATTCAGAAATCAAAATATTCCTTGGCATCAATTGAAACCAACAGATGTGCAGGAAATTTCACAGCCTTAATTGGAACTACAGCAAATATCACTTTGCTAAAAATCACATATCTTACGTAATGAATAGATCAAGTGCTATATGTCATATTGCTATAGATCATATCACTTCTGGAGGTTCACCAAAATAATCATGAAATATAAATATAAAGTTCTTCCACAATGTGGACAAAATAAAAACATTTCAATTCGTTTCAATTTATACACAGTAAAATGACAACCAAATTTTCTGATCACAAAGCATATTAATTTCTTTATACTGAATAATGTAATGATTTGGGTTTAATTGTTTCCTTGTATATAGTATAAATTTTCTTAGCGAAAGCTTTAAAACAAATACGTTTGGGAAGTTGCATGTGACCTACTGAGATTTTTGGAAAAAGTGCAATCTCCATGTTTGAGTGGCATGCAAAGGCCTATTCATGTAGATTGTCTTTGCTACCTTTAGATTAAGATGCGATGATTCTTACGTGACCAACACACAGCATGTGACACAATGCCTATCTCATCTATCTTCAGTGTCAATAAGCCTATACAAGGGTAAGTATCAGATAGGGTGGGGACATGAGCAGATGTTTCATGACATAAGCAAGTTATATCTTCTAAAGTGGCCCAAAACCCAAAGCTAGATATGCTATGTACCTAGAACAAAGACTACTATTATTCTGCTAAAGAATTTACATTCAATACATACATTTACCTAGCAGTAAAAGTACTCCATAATGACATTATTGCTATATGTATATACCAGAGCATCAGAGAAATGTCTTGCACTAGATGCTAACTAATAAAGAGATCCAGAACTAAACAATGTGCACAGACTGAGAGACTTTGATGAACATAAATGGTATATCTTTATTAAACTCCTACTTTCATGCATCAGGGATTTTATAGAAGAGGAGGTGGAAAGATAATAAGAGCTGGGGGCGATTGATGACTCCAAGGAAGTAAGAACTTCCAGATTCAAGAGGACTGATGCACATATGAACAAAAGAAAATTATGACAGCATATGGAAGATGTCCACAGGTTAAACCAAACAAAATCCCACCACTGAGGAGTGAAAGTGAGCACAAAGTCCAACCCCTAAGGAGGAAACTGTGTGCAAATGATACATACTGGGAAAGGGAAAGACAGTTTTCTACACTGTAGTGTCACTGAGTATAGCACCTAAATTCCAGGGAAGGCTTTATGCCCAGGAGTAGTTGACCAATGCAAAATTGACACCAATCTCAGTTGTTGTTAAATTTTTTGCCTACTAATTTTTTTAGTGAGGATAATCTTTGCTTTATTTATATTTTTGCCAGTTTTGTTTTTTCGTTGTGTGTATGTGTGTATGTGAGAGAGAGACAAAGAGATAGAGAGAGAGAGAGAGAGAGAGAGAGAAGAGAGAGAGAGAGACACAGAAAGAGACAGACACAGAGATAGACAGAGACAGAGAGAGAAATTACATGAAGGTATGTCAATGGGACGATGGGGGAGAACCTGGGAGGAGTTGGGGGAAGAATGCAATCAAAATGTATGGTGTGAATTACCTTGATATCAGAACAAGTGTTTCCAATCTTCTAATGTGGATTAAGTGCCAGCAGCTCTCAGGGAAACTTCCAGGATTCTCATGCCATATAGTGATTTTGTAGGCACCTAATCTTGTGCACCCAGCAGCAGCCAGTTGTCACCTCCTCTCTCATCAGCGAGAAAGCCACCGTGTGACTACTCCAATTGGTAAGGCATCCAGAATTACTACTGGATTCTCAGCTTTCCAGTGTAATTCTGCTGTTGCTGTTTTAAATTTGACTAAATAAATTCTTTAGATTCTTATAGATGATAGATAGATAGATAGATAGATAGATAGATAGATGATAGATAGATAGATAGAATGAAAGAAACAAAGAGAAAAACAAAGAAAGATAGAGATTCATCTCATTTATTCCATTCCTCTAAAAAACCCTGACAAATACATCTTATAATTTAACTGTAAGATAAGGCAATTGATGAAATTCTGCTGTAAAAAGCAACCTGTGTCCCAGATTTTCTTAACAACTTTCTTTCTTCCTTTCTCTTTCTTTCTTTCTTTTCTTTCTTTCTTCTTCCTTCCTTCCTTCCTTCCTTCCTTCTTCCTTCCTTTCTCTCTCCTCGTTCTCTTCTTTCTTCTTTTCTTTCTTTCTTTCTTTCTTTCTCTTCCTTTCCTTTCTTTCCTTCCTCTTCCTTCCTTCTTTCTTTCTCTTTCCTTCTTCTCTTCCTTCCTTTCTTTCTTCTTTCTCTTTTTTTCTTTTTTCTTCTTTCTTTTCTCTTTTCTTCCTTCCTTTCTTTTCCTTTCTTCTCCTTTTCCTTTCTTTCTTTCTTTTTTCTTTCTTTCTTCTTTTTGTTTTTTTTTCCTTTGCTTTTCGCTTCCTTTTTCTTGTACCTTTTTCCTCTTCTCCCCCCTTCATTTTACATTCTTATTGCTAATTGCATTTACTTAATCTTTATTTTGTTTGTTTTATACCTGTTGCTTATTGTGGATTTCATTTTTCTTAACCTTTAAGATAAAGTTCAGCAAGTCTTGTATACTAATTGAACAGTTGATAAAAGCAGTTACTAGTAACAAAATGCATTACAATGGAAATCAGTCGTTCATTATTTAATGTTTTCACTGTCTGCATTTGCCTTGTTCCTCCCAACTCTTGTTCTATAAACCATAAAAAGACCGAGACAAAACTAGAGTAAGTGGATGGTGTGGAAATGAATGATTTATTTCAAGTAAATAAATCCATGCAAGGTATGGTACTGGTCAATGCCAAAGGACATTGCTCATGCATTTACTTTTACTGTTTTTAAAACCCGCTTCTTTCTCTCTTTCTCTCTTCTTCCCATCCCACTCTCTTTCTCGAAAACAAGTCATTCTAGGGACTGTTATCAATATATCTAATCAAAAGAGTTTATTCTTTTTAAGTCGAAAGTCTCAACTATACAGTATCTTAGGCTACTTATTTACCTGTCAGTGACAGAAGTACAGAATGACATATATTCTTCCAGAACTACCATTATGACTAAGATTTGGGTCCTTTCACCAGTGCCAAGCTATTTTGGTTTTAAGATTTTTTAATTAGGAAAGGAATCCAACCCCAATATCCTCCAAAACTGCTATATTCTAAGTATCTTCTTAACAATGTAGTTATTTCATTACCATTACTGCCCTGGCTTTGAACCATACCAAAAGAGTCTGCATTAGCATGGCGATTGTCTCTCTTATCTCAGTTAGTAGACACCACAAGTAAAGACATTGTCCATGCTGCCAAGACCATGAAGAGAATCCACAGTCCTCTGAATGAACTGATAATGTTACAGATTCTCAACATATTACTATAGAGAGATCTGTTTGAATGTTTATATGCAGAATGCATTGCAGATTATAAGTTCTTTTGTAAAGTAGCCACAGTTTAATTGACAAACTAATTAATTTCAGTAACATCAAACTGATTACATTTCTCAGACCTCTCTATTTTAGTTCAGTTTACAATGTTGTTGTTCTTTGATTCTTTGTTCTAAATTAGTGAATTGATAATATAATGGCATAGATTAGGCTTCAAATGACTCTATCCTAATACCATTTATTTTCACATTTGTTTTCTTGTATTATAATGTGTGAAAGATCAAAACAACCAAAGAGCTATTTTCAGCCATGGTTTCACCCGTTATACCAACATACGTGGTTGATACTTCCATCAATCTTATAAAATGGATGTGACTGTGTCCGTTTTATGAAGGTTTCGCCGAAGATAAGTGTCTGTATATTACATGCTATTTAGAAGTAGAAAATGTGCAATTTGGAATTATATTTGAATCCAACTTATTACTTTTCAATAGGGGTGAAAAGTGAACAGTTTGTTATCACAGTGTTATGTAGTATACATTGTTAATAATTTGCTTACACAGTGGTTTCTGATAATGAGCTCTAAATGATAAATGGACTCATTCATTACAAGGAGTTTGCTCTGCCACACAGGGCAGAGGGAGAGATTGCACTTCTCAGTCACTGCTCCTATTGAGCATCTCCACAAGAGCCTTCCCACTGACTTCTGAGGGCTCAACACACAGAGCATTAAAAGGCAACAATCTGATCTTGCTTTACCCCCCGCCATGCTAATCTGAACTCCCAGGAAGCTCCATGAATTCAATATGAGCTCAGGGTTCAGTTCACTTCTCAAAGAAGAAAGATGTGCTGTGAATCCGGATGGCCGCCAAGAGTTCCTCCGTGTGCCTGCCTGGTGGAGTTCGTCCACTTAAAAGTTTCAAGTCAATGTTTTGAGGTTGAACTCCTCGATCATCATCGGTCAATAGCTCTCTTCACTTCTTATTCTAAGCACTCCCTTTTAAAACTGATGTGCCTCGGTAACAGTTTGTCCCCTTCTGGTTTGTCCCTCCAGAAATCTGTTTACTTAGCGATCCTGCTTTAAAATAATTTCTCATAACAACCTTTGATATTTTCCTTTTCATAGCACAGCCTTCACAAGGGTATAAAGAAAATATTTTACTCTTCAAGATGACAATAAAACTTCACATTACCAGCTCAATTGAATCTTTAGTCTTTTGTATGCTTGTCTACTGTCTCCTGTGTCACAAAAGTCATTCAAGGTATTTTTAAGTGCATTCTTTTATTTTGTCAATTTTGTCAGAAATGGATGTTCTGTAGATCACATTCAATAAACAGACACACAACTGTGTTTCATATCTAGCCCCTACAGTGAGTACATGCTCTCTTGCCATTCTTCAATAGTATATTTTTTAAACTATGAAACTTCCTGTGAACCTCTGGATTCAGACCACACCGATCAACCTATTCCATGACTAGCACACTGATAAACAGTAATGACCTCAGGCTTTACCCAAAGAAGCATCTGTTTCCATAAATATGCATGTCATGATTTAAATAAAGCTGTCTCTGGTTCATTTCTTTCCCTTAATCCCCTTTCCTCAAGTCCACATTGTGTCTGAGTTAGGCAGAAAATGGGTTGAAAGGTTTCACAACAAAAATGTCAAGGACAAAAGCCAGGCTGACAATCAAACAAAAATGACTATGCATGTTCCATTTCTACCACCATGAAGAATTTTATCTACAAAGGTGAGATAAAGGAGTTAGCAGAAATGATTGAATTTACCACTGTGAGCTAGAATTTTGCTAGTAGTCCATTATGGAAGTGAGGAAATGTGGAGAATAAACAATATATATATTTATGGGAATGATACTAGATCATTTTTAACTGATAAAGTAAAATAACTGAGACTGGTGATTTGTAAATAAAGGAGGCTTATTAATTTTATAGTTGTGTGCATCAAAGAGCGAGCAATTCTTGTTTACAGTAAAGAACTCATGGAAGATATCATTGGAGTAGAACCACACAGAAAAAGACAAATGAATATTTTATGTATTTTTTTCATTCAGTTTTTTAGTGCTACATATGAACCAATGTTTAATTCTTTAGCATAGCATAGGCAGTTTATCAGAAGATACACCATAGAAGAAATGGATAACCCACACTCAGCAACTTTTAGCTGCCCATATATAGGGAGAAGAGGAGGGCAGTTTTATCTGTTGTCTCTTAAACATGTCACAGTGATTGTACTTATGAACTCACAGTATCTGTAGCTACATGCACAACACCTACAGGTTTGGCATGTCAAGGCACCCTGGATGTGGAGGTGATGTTTATGAGAGAGCCAGAATTTTATTCCTTGTGGTTCTATCCTAGCATTTCCTTAGCTAATGGTAACCTGGGTAACAAGAGATACGCATTGTTCTCACACTCAGAATATTGAGACTTTAAATTCTAAATGAGAAAACCATGTGACAAACATATTTATCACTATCTACATATAAAAATGAAAGGTATTACCCAGTTATTTTCACCAATGTTACAGAAAGATATTTTGAGTTCTAAATCACAGGCAGGCTATAGCTAAAATTATTAATTTAGTGAAGATAACATTTATACTGAAATGATAATTTTTAAGATATTTTCTAAATTCCTTTGCATTTCACATGTTTTTCTTATATCATCACTGTCTCTATATTGCAGGCCCGTGTGCTGGAAGCTTTCCATGGAGATCTCTGGCCCAGGTGCAAAGGTTCAGGCAAAGGGGGAGGGTGCCAACAGGGAGGGTGAACCACCTCTGCTGCAGCTGCCCCCACTTACATCTCTGCTGTTGCTTCCTCAGTTGCTCCAAGATGTTGCAAGTCAGGCCAGGCGAGAAGCTGACTAGCCCGCAAGGAGTGCTTGAAGCTCCTGATGGCATTTCAGGAGAGCAAATCTCTTCCCAAGTAGTAGTGTCACAGCTCTTATGACAGAAGCTCTCAGATGGCTGAGTAATTCTCATACACCTTTATTCCTTCTGGATAGGATTCTTATGTACAGTTTTGGGGTGAATCAGGGTCTGGCAGCAGGTACTTCCTATTGGCTTGGTCTGAGAGCTTGGGGATATCCTATCCACATGTGGGAGGTCCTGGGTGTGCTACTCCTATGTGACCAATGGCCACAGACTTCTCTGCGGTGGTTGGGGGGATGTAGCTTTGTGAAAGGAGCCAGGGACCCAGGAGTATGGCCAAACTCCTACTGTCCCTGAGTGTCTCTGGGGTTTAAAGCCTGTGCTCGACCAGGTACCCAGCTGCCTCTCACAGCCTACCGTCTCACATTATATTACCTCTAAATTTCCTTCCTATTACTCAAACATCCAGCATTTGTTCAGGAAGAAATAACTTTAATGAATTTATAATCCTATTAGTATTGTCTTAAAATAAATTTTATTTTATGCAGGATTGCCTGTTTACAGATATGTAAACAAGTATTTATCTAGTGCCCACCAAGACCAGAAAGAGACAGTATTCCTTGGAACTGGTCAGATGTTTGTCAGTCAACATATTGATGGTAGGAACTGAACCTGTATCCATTAAAAGAGCAATGTACTTCTACTGATATTTTTATGTATGTTATTCAGTATGCAGGTCACATAGTGACCCATTATGTTTTATGGCTGAACTACAAATTTCTGCCATGGTTATGTTATCAAACATAGGTACTCAAATTGAATCCATAATTCAGAGATGCACAGGAAAAGTATTTGTTTAAGTAAAAAAAAAAAAATTCCTCTAATGAATCCATCTGGAGATCTTGATAACAAAAACTAAAAATAGCCTATGTATACATCACCAAAAACTTACAAGAATGTATGCATACTACATACATGAAGTACCAACTACAGCATACTTGGTACCAAGAATTAATTTGACTAATCATTACTCAACATACACTTTGGGAGATTATATGATACCAAGTATCTTTGTTTGTTAGTAAATTAAAATAAGTCATCTAAATGAACACAGTTGTGAGAAGTGAATACAAATAATCCTTGAAAAGGAAGCAGATGAAGAGAAATAGAGAAATGTTAGCTAGTTACTCTCAGAAAACACAACAAAGAAGGACAGTTTCATAGATAAGAAGACCAAATGCTTTTCCAAATAGCAGAAACCATCTGGCAATCTTCAATATAAAATATCACTACTAGGTAGAAAAGTTAAATTGTAGGTACAGTTCATGAGCTTAAAATGAAGAATTAAAATTTGTCCATTTTTATACTCGGAACCACCATAATGCCAAGCTGCTTTATAAACTTTATTTTTTTTTATTATTATAGCAATAAAAGTTTGTTTGCACTGTGATGTTCAAGTTTATTATAGCTGAACCTTTTATTAAAACTTCAATCCTCTTGATTTTTATTATTGCTTGATGCCTTGAGCTTTAATTATCATTTTTTTTCTCTTTCCCCTTATCCTTTCTTCTCTGCACCTCCTTGCTTTTCTTGTTTTGTATACAGATCTCATGTAGAACCAAAACTGGTCTAAAAGTCAGCATTCATAGAGTTTGAGAGGCTTAACAGTTAAAAGGGCATATTGCTCTTTTAAAAAAGATTAATTTCATGGGTTACCAGGAATCACTCAGTGGTTGACAACTCTATTACAAGGGATCCAGTGCCCTATGTGGAGTCCATGAATACAGGATACCTACACACACACACACACTCTTGCATACAGCACACATGTAAATTAAAAGAAATCTTTTTTTTTTTTTTTTTTTTTTTGTTTTTTTTTCAAGACAGGGTTTCTCTGTGTATCTCTGGCTGTCCTGGAACTCACTCTGTAGACCAGGCTGGCCTCAAACTCAGAAATCTGCCTGCCTCTGCCTCCCAAGTGCTGGGATTAAAGGCATACATCACCACCACCCGGCTAAAAAAATAGAATTCAAAATCATCTTCCTGATTGATGTTGCCTTTTGAGTGCTGGACTTGTGGATATATGCCACCATATGCAGATTTTTCTGACATATTCCTCTTAAATCAACACAAAGTAAGTGAGTTCTTGTGAATTAGTGTTATGCCACTGTCCTTTCAAACAGCATATCTTATTTCTTCTAACTGTAGTTTGACACTCATTATATGACTTTGTAACATGCCACTCTTCCAGTCTCTATTGATCATTATGTGACATTTAGATTAACATTTTTAGCTTTAATTGGAAAGGGACTTTACCTCACTTATGCTTCTATGACTGTTTATTTAATCTAAGCAGTGTCATTCAGTTCTTTAAATTGCTTTGTGAATGACAAGATTATGTTTTTCTTTATCACCATATAATATTATGTTCATGTATATATGTATCTCATATTCTGTTTATCCATTTATTTCTTGTTGAGCATCTAGATTGATTCCATAACTTAGCCGAAGTGAATAGTTTTATTACAATCATCATATTTAAATTATGTTTATAGTTGAAGTTTATTAAAGCATTTTAAGATTTTTTTTTTAAAGAATGCAAACTGTAAGTGCAAAAAAAAAAAGCATTAGGCCTTTCTTCCAGGGCAGACTCCTAGCTGGTCTGCCCCCTGAAGACACCATATCCTGACCCATTCCAGAAGAACCACTGTACTCAGAGTAGCAGAGGAACCACTATACTCAGAGCAGCAGAGGAAACATTGACCTCAGAGAAGATGAGGAACCACTGTACTCAGAGCAACGGAGTATTCCCGACACTCAGAGCAGTTGATGAAGCTAGATTCTTATAAGCTCTAACACTCCAGGATCATAGGATTTCAGGATCACATAGGCAGCCTGAGTCCCACTAGCTCTTTCACCCAGGAGCTCAGGATCACAGGATCACAGAGACAGCTGGACTCTAAGGAGTTCTGACACAAGCAAGATAACAGGAGAAACAGGCTCCAGTCAGAGACAGTGAGTGCAGGTAGCACTAGAGATAACCAGATGGCAAAGGCAAACACAAGAACATAAGCAACAGAAATCAAATTTACCTGGTATCATCAGAAACCAGTTCTCTGACCATAGCAAGTCCTGGACACCCTATCACACCCAAAAAGCTGGATTCAGATTTAAAATCACTTCTCATGATGATGTAGAAGACTTTAAGAAGGACATAAATAACAGGGGAGGGTGGGTGGGGGCACACCAACGTGGAGGAAGGAGGAGGGGGAAGGGATAGTGAGTTCCTGGGAGGGAGGGGGGGAAATGGGGTAAGGAGAGAACATCTGAAATGTAAATAAAATTTCCAATAAAAAAAAAAAAAAAGAAATACAGGAGAACACAGGTAAAGAGGTAGAAGCCCTTAAAGAGGAAACACAAAATCCCTTAAAGAATTGCAAGGAAACACAACCAAAGAGGTGAAGGAATTAAACAAAACCATCCATGACATAAAAATGGAAGTAGAAACAATAAAGAAATCCCAAAGAGAGACTACCCTGGAGATAGAAAACCTAGGAAAGAGATCAGGAGTCATAGACCTAAGCATAACCAACAGAATACAAGAGTTAGAAGAGAGACTCTCATGTGCAGAAAGTAGCATGGAAAATACTGACACAACTGTCAAAGAAAATGCAAAATGCAAAAAGCTCCTAACCCAAAACATCCAAGAAATCCAGGACACAATGAGAAGACCAAACCTAAGGATAATAGGTATAGATGAGAGTGAAGATTCCCAACTTAAAGGACCAGTAAACATCTTCAACAAAATTATAGAGGAAAACTTTCTTAACCTAAAGAAAGAGATGTTCATGAACATACAAGAAGCCTACAGAACCCCAAATAGAATAGACCAGAAGAAATTCCTCCCATCACATAATAGTCAAAACATCAAATGCACAAAACAAAGAAAAAATAAAGGTAAACCTATAAGAATTGCACCAGACTTCTCACCAGAGACTATAAAAGTCAGAAAATCCTGGACTGATATCACACAGACCCTAAGAGAACACAAATGTCAACCCAGAATACTATACCAAGCAAAACTTTCAGTCACTATAGATGGAGAAACAAAGATATCCCATGACAAAACCAAATTTACACAATATCTTCCCACAAATCCAGCCCTACAAAGGATAATAGATAGAAAACTCTATCTATGCACAAGGAGAGAAACTGCAATCTAGAAAAGCAAGAAAGTAATCTTCCAACAAACCCAAAAGAAAATAGATACACAAACATAATTATACCTTTAATAACAAAAATAACAGGAAGCAAAAATCATTTTTTCCTTAATAACTCTTAACATCAATGGACGCAATCACAGATAAAAAGACAGACTAACAGACTGGATACATAAACAGGACCCAGAATTTTGCTGCATACAGGAAACATACCTAAGTGACAAAGACAGACAGTACCTCAAAGTACAAGGTTGGAAAGAATTTTCCAAGTAAATGTTCCCAAGAAACAAGCTGGAGTAGCCATTCTAATATCTAATAAAATCGATTTTCAACCAAAAGTTATCAAAAAAGATAAAGAAGGACACTTCATATTCACCAAAGCAAAAACCTTCAAAGATGAACTCTCAATTCTGAACATCCATGCTCCATATGCAAGGGCACTCACTTTCATAAAAGAAACTTTAGTAAAGCTCAACGCACACATTGTACCCCACACAATAGTAGTAGGGTACTTCAACACCCCACTCTCAGTAATGGACAGATAATGGTAACAGAAAATAAACAGAGACACAGTGAAACTAACAGAAATTATGAACCAAATGGATTTAACAAATATCTATAGAACATTTCATCCTAAAACAAAAGAATATACCTTTCTCTCAGCACCTCATGGTATCTTCTCCAAAACAGACCACATAATTGATCATAAAACAGGCCTCAACAGATACAAAAAGATTTAAATAATCCCTTGCATCTTATCAGATCGCCAAGGACTAAGGCTGGTCTTCAATTATAACAAAAACAATGGAAAGTTCACATACACGTGGAAACTGAACAACACTCTACTCAATGGTGACTTGGTCAAGAAAGAAATGAAAGACTTTTATAATTTAATGAAAATGAAGGCTCATTATAACAAAATTTATGGGGCGCAATGAAAGGAGTACTTAGAGGAAAAATCATAGCTCTAAGTGCCTACAAAAAGAAACTGGAGAGAGCATACACTAGCAACTTAACAGCTCACCAGAAAGTTCTAGAACAAAAAGAAGCAAATACACCCAAGAGGAGTAGACAGCAGGAAATAATCAAACTCAGGGCTGAAATCAACCAAGTAGAAACAATAAGGACTATACAAAATATCAACAAATCTAGGAGCTGGTTCTTTGAGAAAATCAACAAAATAGATAAACCCTTAGCCAGACTAACTGAGAACACATAGACATTATCCAAATTAATAAAATCAGAACTTAAAAGGGAGACATAACAACAGAAACAGGAAATTCATAAAAATAATCAGATCCTACTAAAAAAGCCTATACTCAATAAAACTGGAAAATCTGGATGAAATGGAAAATTTTCTAGACAGATACCACGTACCAAAGTTAAATCAGGAACAGATAAACCATATTAACAGTCCCATAACCCTTAAAGAAATAGCAGCAGATATTAAAAAAGTCTCCCCAGGGGGGAAAAAAAGCCCAGGACCAGATGTTTTAGTACAGAATTCTATCAGACCTTCCAGGAAGACCTAATACCAATTTTCTTCAAACTATTCCACAAAATAGAAACAGAAGGAACACTATCCAATTCTTTCTATGAAGCCACAATTACATTTATACCTAAACCACACAGACACAAAAAAGAAAGAGAACTTCAGACCAATCTCCCTTATGAAAATCGATACAAAAATGCTCAATAAAATTCTCACAAACTGAATTCAAGAACATCAAAACAATCATCCATCATGATCAAATAGGCTTTATCTATGGAATGCTGGCATGGTTCAATATACGGAAAATCATCAAGGTAATACACTATGTAAACAACCTCAAAGAAAAAACACACGTGATCATCTGACTAGATGTTGAGAAAACATTTGATAAAATTGAACATCTTTTCATGGTAAAAATCTTGGAAAGATCAGAAATTCAAGGTCCATACCTCAGCATAGTAAAAGCAATACACAGCAAGACAGTAGCCAACATCAAACTAAATGGAGAGAAACTTGAAGCAATCCCACTATATTCAGGGACAAGACAAGGCTGCCCACTCTCTCACTACCTATTCAATATAGTACAGGAAGTCCTAACCAGAGCAATGAGACAACAAAAGGAAGTCAAATGGATACAAATAGGAAAGGAAGAAGTAAAAAATATCACTATTTGCAGATGATAAGAAAGTATACTTAAGTGATCCCAAAGCATCCACCAGAGAACTCCTAAACCTGATAAACAACTTCAGCAAAGTGGCTGGATATAAAATTAATTCAAACAAATAAGTAGCCTTCCTCTACTCAAAGGATAAATAGGCTGAGAAAGAAATAAGGGAAATGACACCCTTCACAATAGTCACCAATAATATAAAATACCTTGGTATGAATCTAACCAAGCAAGTGAAAGATTTGTATAACAAAAACTTCAAGTCTCTGAAAAAGGAAATCAAAGATCTCAGAAGATGGAAAGATCTCCCATACTCACTCATTGGCAGGATTAATATAGTTAAAAATGGTCATCTTTCAGAAAGCAATTTACAGATTCAATGCAATCCTCATCAAAATTCCAATTCAATTCTTCATAGTGATAGAAAGAGCAATTTGTAAATTCATTTGGAATAACAAAAATCCCAGGATAGTGAAAACTATTCTCAAGAACAAAAGGGGAAATCACTATTCTCTGACCTCAAGCTATATTACAAAGCAATAGTGATAAAAACTGCACAGTATTGGTACAGAGACAGGCAGGTCGATCAATGGAATAGAATTGAAGACCCAGAAATTAACCCACACAACTATCATCACTTGATATTTGACAAAGGAGCTAAAACTGTCCAGTAGTAAAAGGACAGCATTTTCAACAAATGGTGCTGGTTCAACTGGAGGTCATCATGTAGAAGAATGAAAATTTCTCCATTCTTATCTCCTTGTACAAAGCTCAAGTCCAAGTGGATAAAGGGCCTTCACATAAAACCAGATATACTGAAACTAATAGAAGAGAAGGTGGGGAAGAGCCCAGAATACTTGGGCACAGGGAGAAAGTTCCTGAACAGAACACCCATGGCTTATGCTCTAAGATCAAGAATTGAAAAATGGGACTTCATCAAATTGCAAAGCTTCTGTAAAACAAAGAACACTGTTAATAGGACAAAACAGCACACAACATATTGGGAAAAGATCTTTACCAATCCTACATCCAATAGAGGGCCAATATCCAATATATACAAAGAACTCAAGAAATTAGACTCCAGACAACCAAATAACCCTATTAAAACATGGGGTACAGAGCTAAACAAAGAATTCTCAACTCAGGAAATTCAAATGACCAAGAAGCACCTAAAGAAATGTTCAACATCCTTAGTCATCAGGGAAATGCAAATCAAAACAACCCTGAGATTCCACCTCACATCAGTCAAAATGGCTAAGATCAAAAACTCAGGTAATAGCAGATACTGGTGAGGATGTTGAGAAAGAGGAACATTCCTCCATTGTTGGTGGAATGGCAATCTGATACAACCATTCTAGAAATCAGTCTGGAGGTTCCTCAGAAAATTAGACATAGCATTACCTGAGGATCCAGCTATACCACTCCTGGGCATATACCCAGAAGATTCTCCAACATATAACAAGGACATATGCACTACTGTTTCATAGCAGCCTTATTTATAATAGCCAGAAGCTAGAAAGAACCCCTATGTCCTTCAACAGAAGAATGGATATGCAAAATGTGGTACATTTACACAATATCTTATTACTCAACTATTAAAAACAATGAATTTGAAAAATTCTCAGGCAAATGGATGGAACTAGAGACTATCATCCTGAGTAAGATAACCCAATCATAAAAGAACACACACAGTATGTACTCACTGATAATTGGATATTAGCCCAAAGCTTGCAATACCCAAGATACCACTCACAGACCACATGAAGCTCATGAAGAAGGAAGACCAAAGTGTGGGTGCTTTGGTCCTTCATAGAAGGAGTAACAAAATACTCATGGGAGCAAATATAGAGACAAAATGTGAGACTGAAACTAAAGGAGCGGCTGCCCGGAGACTGCTCCACCCGGGTATCCGTCCCGTGTGTGCAGTCACCAAAGGCAGGCACTGATGTGGATGTCAGGAAGTGCATTCTGACAGGAGCCTGATATAGCTGTCTCCTTAGAGGTCTGCCAGAGCCTGACATATACAGAGGCAGATGTTCGCAGCTAACCATAGAGCTGATCATGGGGTTCCCAATGGAGGATTTAGAAGACTGAAAGAGCTGAAGGGATTTGAGGCCCCATGGGGATAGCAACAATACCAACAGACCAGAGCTCCCAGGGTCTAAACCACCATCCTGGAATCAAATAGGGAGGAACCCATGGCTCCAGCTGTATATGTAGGGTAGGATGGCTTTGTTGGGCATAGGTGGGAGAGGAAGTCCTTGGTCCAGTGAAGACGGGATGCCCCATTGTGGGGAAATTAGTGGGTGTTGAGGTGGGAGTGGGTTAGTGGGTGGGGGCACATCCTCATAGAAGCTGGAGGAGGGATGGGATAGGGGGTTTCTGAGTCAGTGGGGGGGAATGGGGAAATGTAAATAAAATATCCAATTTAAAAAAAAAAAGAAAGAAAGAAGCATCAGATATTTTCTAAGGAAATGAGCTTCACTGTAACACATCATAATTCCAACACTCTTTACTTCTTCAGAGGGGATTTCTTTCCTTTGTATTTCTATTCAAAAAATATTTCATATGTTAGTAATATCAGATACACTTAGCAAACAATGTGTAATAGAATATATGGGAATTGTATCATCAATAATCGTATGTGAATTACAGACTATTGATTCAATATAATGTGTTTGAGGAATATAGAATCGCCTTTATCATTGTGAAACAAAGGTGATATTTTTATATGATAATCTTTCCTAAAAAGTCACTGATGGGATCATGAAGACAGGTGTGATCAAAATGAATTCTGGTAACTATTACTTCAAGGACAGGTATACGCACTCAAAATGTTTTGATACATCTGAATCAATATACATAGATATTTTCAGTAGGTAAGCAGAAAGATTGTCTTTTTCCTTGGATATTTTTATCTAAAAATCACTGAAGATGGGATGATAATGAAACAAATTGACCCTACTGAAATAATTTGTAGAGAGTAAAATGTACAGAAATAAGATCTGTGTAATTGCTAAGTAGGTAAAGATGCTAGCTACCAAGCTTAGTGATGTGATATCTGGAACTCACATGATGGAAGAAGAGAAAAATGCCCCAAAAGTTGGCTTCTCACCTCCACATATATGTCATGACTCACAATGTCTAAACAGATGTACATAATCACAAAAGGTAACTGCCTACATAATATTAAAGTATAGTAATATATGGGAATCAGATGTAGAATGATGTGTCATGACACAGACAGTTATCACATTTATATTTATAATTGTTCCATTTTTGACACAATGAATTGTTTTATGTATTTATTAACCTGGTCACTTTCAGTAGTACAACTTTGACAATGTCCTTATTAACCCTAATGGACATTTGGAAATATCATTAATTTTCTGCCAGTTTTGGTATTTTTCCTATTTCAAGATCCAATAGAGATGCCATAGGATGTTTATTGATCTGTTGAAAATATGAAAAAAATCAGTATCTACCCTATGAACTAGCTAAAAGGACTGAGAAAGAAATTAGTGCAACCACATCTCTCAAAATATCCTCAATAATAAAAGGTATCTTGGGGGGAATCTGCCAAATGAGAGAAAGCTTTGTATAAAGGAAAACTTATTTCATGTCATTGAAGAAGATGTCACAAGATGGAAAAATATCATATGCTTTTGGATTGATAGAATCAACGTACTAAATTTTTATTAAATGCAATTTACAGATTCAGTGTCAACTCCATCAAAATCCC
This sequence comes from Mastomys natalensis, assembly GCA_021653895.1. Taxonomy (NCBI): domain Eukaryota; kingdom Metazoa; phylum Chordata; class Mammalia; order Rodentia; family Muridae; genus Mastomys; species Mastomys natalensis. Next base: position 168,220 of record JAJTUV010001978.1, read on the forward strand.
AACACAATGACCTACAGACCTTGAAAGGACAATTTTCTGCCTCTTAAGAAAACACAAAAACCTCAGAAAAACTAAAGTAATTCTGAATAACAAAAGAATCATGGAAGATTTTACTATCTCCAATTTCAAGTTGTACTACACAGCTATAGGGGGAAAAGCATGTTTTAGCCTAATAACGTACATTGATCAGTAGAATAGAATCAAAGATCCACACAAATCAACCTAACTATAGACACCTGATTTTTGATAAAGAAGCCAATATGTTCAACATATTGTGCTGGTCAAACTGGATGGCTGCATGAAGAAGAACCCAAATGGAACTGTACTTATTATTTTGTACAAAACAAAATTCCAAATGGACCAAAAACCTCACCATAAAACCAGGTACACTGAACCTGATAGAAGTGAAAGTAGGTAATAATAGTCCTGTACTCATTGGCACGGGACAAGTTTTCTGAACAGAATACTATTAGCAAAAAAAACTAAAATTAAAATAATTAATAATTGGACCTCATGAAACTGAGATGCTTTCTCATAGCAAAGGACACTGTCATTATTCAGACAAATTGGCAGCTTACAGAATGGGAAAAGACTTTTACCCACTACATCTAAGATAAAGGGCTAATATCAAAAATATATAAAGAATTAAAAATTATATATCAAGAAAACAAACAATTCAATTAAAAATAGGATTCAGATTTAAACAGAGAATTCTCAATACAGGTAATTCAAATGTCTGAGATATACTTACAGAAATGTTTCATGTCCTTAGACACTGGGGGAAATGCAAATCAAAACTACTTTGAGATTTCATCTTACACCCATCATAGCGATAAAGATAAGAAAAGTGACAGCTCATACTGACAAAGAAACATACTTCTACATTGTTGGTGGGAGCACAAATGTGTAAAGCCACTGTGGAACTCCATGTGGTGGTGTGTAAAGAAGATGGTGCATACAGAAAATGAGACTCATTCTCTCTTAAGATCCAGTTATAATCCTCTTTCGCATGCCCAAAGGATGCTTCATTCTGTCACAAAGAGACCTGCTGAAATTTGTTCATTGCTGCTTTATTCATAATAGCAAGAAACTGGAAAGACTCTAAATGCCATCCCCCAACAGAATTGTTGCAAGTGATATTTAAAACAGCAGCACTCAATCTCCATGTGTTACAAAGCATCCATGTTCTCGACTAGTCTAGGCCTGAGGTCATGAGCAGGGCATATTCTCGCTGCTGCCGAAACTCAGGCCATCAGCTCAGGCCACTGGCTCAGTCCACCCACTCAGGCGGCCAGAGACACTGGCCCTGCCACCCACGAGACGCCAGCATGAGAGATGGTTCTGCCAATCTTCCATGCTGTCTCCACAAGGCTGGGCTGAGCCCAGACTTTCCTGCCATCCATGCAGTACCTGATAGGAATGAGACTCTAATGCTTAGCTTTATATGTTTGGTAATGCTCAATAACAAGATGCCCACACAATTGGAGGTGTTTCCCTATTAACTAACCTAGATATAAGTTGTTAATCAGGACTGCTCTTGGTCCAAGCTTGGTTCTCCATCCTCCTACTTCTCTGTTTTCCTCAGCCCCTCCTCTTCCTTCTCCTCTTCCTCTCCTTACTCTTCCTCTTCCTCTCTTTACTCCTCCAACCTTAGCTCCTCCCAACAAGTGGGGAAAAGTTCCTGCTTCAAAGAATGTATAGGAAAATGTGGTACATTGACAACAATGGAATTTTACCCAATCATTAGAAAAGGTGGCATTATGAAATTTACAGGTAAACGGATGGAATTAACAAACAAACAAAATCTCCTTAGTGAGGTAACAGACCCAGAAAGACAAATGCAGCACTTACTCACCTGTGGATATTAGCAATTAAGTCAATAATAAAAATGCTACAGTTTCTAGAACCACACAGGTATAGTATAAGGGACTATGGGGTACCAATAGATCCTGATTGGAAAGAGAAATGAAATATATAAATATGGTTGGATGGGGTGATGGAAATGAGGATCAAGTGGGGAGGGACAGGTAAAGGGGGATGAGGAAAGAAATATGTGGAAAGATAGCTAAGTTTGGGGACATTGGAGAGGTATTAGGAAAACCTAACACAGCGAAGGTGAAATAAATGAAACCATTAATGAGGGAATACACAGTCTCAACTGGACACTACTTGTCACACAATTCATCAAAAATGGAGATATCTAGCTGGTGTTCACATAGAATCTTCATCTCTACATCACAATACCTTTGGTACAGGAAGATAATGAGTGCACTACCAAAAGTAAAAAGGAAACACCAAGCCAGCCACCAACCTTTGGATCCACAATGGTGTCCTAGCTGTCATGTCTGTAAACACTGCTCAACAATGGTGGCACAACGTCTGTGTAAGTAACCAACCAATACCTGATTTGACTTCAGGCCCATTCATAATATGGAATCTCTATCTGAAACTACTTGGGTGACTGAGAACCAGAGACTAGATAGCCCAGAAACCTAGTATAAAACTAAACAATACTTGACAAATAAAATCAAATAACAACAAGAGCAACAAAACAATAAACAAACAAAAACTAACAAATGGACCAAAAATGATCAAATGATTCCTAATGACATTCTGCAATACTCACAGATTACTACCTTGCTCAGCTATTATAGAAAGTTTCCTCTTACAGCACTTAAAAATAAATGCAGATACTCACAGGATGACATGATGCAGAGAATGAAATACCTTGGAACACTTAGCCCCAAATTGGATGTCTCCCATCAAATTCCTCCCTCAGGGCTCAGGGAACCTTACTGAAGATGAAATGGAAAAAGTGTAAGAGACAGAGGGCACTAAGATAAACTATGTTATCTAAATCAACATAAGCAAAGCTCTAATGAACTCACAGAGACTGAAACAGCTGTTTTGAACTCAGAGAGTCTTGCTTGGGTCTGTACCACAGCCTCTGCTAATGTATCACAGCTTCCAGTTTAGTGTTTTATAGGATTCCTGAGTGTCTAAAATGAGTTTCTGATGTTTGTGCATTTTCTACAGTCCATTTTCCTTTTGTCAGTTTGTCTTGCTTAACTCCAAATTCATAGCTTTTGTTCATCTAATTAAAATTTATCTTGTTATATTTAAAACAGACTAGCAAACAAACAAAAAATACATCAATTCCATATGGACAGAGTACATCACTCAAGAGGCCAACTTCCTTGAAGTCATAGTGAGAGGAGTTCATTGCCAAAGAATTTTATGTACTTTGTCAATGTTATAAGCAAATACATATGCTTTTATATGTAAGCAAATAATTAGTTCAAGTATCTATTTATTAATAGTCTATGAGTGTTAACAATTAAAATCTGTTTCTTATTAATTTTTCTTTGAAAGTTAACACAACATTGTCAAGCATGAAATAATAAAAATCTCTTTCACAAACCTAACTTGATACAACCCTATAACTCAGATCTTAACATGGGAATGGATTTAAATTTGTAACCATTAAAGCATGTCTCTACTTTATATTAGGGCTTTAAATTAATATTTGTCACTAAGAAAAACCGATTTGCATTTTAATGAGAAAAATCACTATGCAAACTTTTGAAACATTTTACCTAGAAGTTGGCAGCAAAGTCAAAAGGAGAGACTTCATAACTTTAAAATGAAGATAAACTCTATGAACTGGAATTATTTTACCTTCCAGCCTAGAAATTACAGTTTGACTCAAATCTATTTTTAAATCTCTCTAAATGTGCAGATTCTTCTAATATATCCAGTTTTCCAATGTGGTAGGCAATTATTTTTTCTGATCATATAAAATCACACCTCCATATCTGAAAAATGCATCCTTCAAAACTTCTCACTAATGTGAATTACTAAGGTTTTGTCTTTTTGTCATTGTAGACATGGCTTACTAAATGTTCTCAAATTTTGTCATGTATTCAGCTCCTCAATTTTAAGAGTTCTAGATATTTCTTATTCTGTTCATATATGTTTATATAAGGTAAAACTTTTTCTGTGTATATTGAATTAAATCTAACATTGGCAGAAGTAGAGCAAAGTTAGTTATAAAGGTGCTAAATATAAGACTATGAACCATTTAAAATCCACAAGCTCAAAATAACGTTTTTAAAAATGTTTATTTAAGGAGACAAATAGTCACTTCTTTAGTCACATAAAGTAAAGGCCCTTCAAGTATATAAAGTAACCAAGTTTTGAACCAACTATGCATAATGAGACTAGAGAATTACTGTTGCTTAACAATGGTTGTACCTTAAGTTTTTTGTTTTCCTCATAAAGTTCATGTAGACAAAGAGGAATAAAAATACCAGTGTGGTGCCACCATTATTTGGTGAGTAGCAATTTTCTACATACTCTCCATTGTATGGTTGTGGAATTCAGCATATGCTGAGTCAGGTCTCTCTTCTGTTGGTGCATTGTTATTTCATTTGCATAACAATTTGAAGTATTAATGCTAATGATCAATAGAGCTCTTAAATTGAACATAGTCATGTGCTACTGAGAATTAAGTTCAAGTTTATATCTCTTTTCTGAATGGGTAAGAATTGAGGGTGTGTCAGTTCCCAAGTATCACCTATGACACATGGCATCATGTTGATGCTTCTGATGATACTTAGTTTTATCCCTAGTCACTATCGGACTTCTCCTCTTCCTAGAATTCGTTATATTTTCATGTCCACACAATAAGAAATTTGGGAGAAGACTTCCTGAGAGATTGAAGACTATGAAGAAGAGACAGAAAAAGTGAAATAGTTCACAAATTACCTTCCAAAGGACAGGGTATGTTAGAAAACACTCATATACCTTCATATCCTCTTACATCACTATTCTACTTGACTCTTTTACCAGCCCAGCAACAATACTTCAATACTTCCATCTTTCTATTCCCTTTACTAGTCCAGAATCACTTTCCTCTCACCTATTTCTAATATGGCTTCACAGGAAATACCCTATGCTTATAGCATCATATAATTCATTGTAAGATAAACAGGTTTCTCTGATCCAGTAGACCTGGTTTTTACTGCTCCTAGCATTACTTCTGAGAATCATAGAATCATAAGAGTGCTATTATTGTACAGGTTCTTTGTTTAGTTAACCACCCTATCAGTCATTCATATATATATATATTTTTTTTCCCCCAAAATCCTTCAATTTCAAGAATTCTAGTTCAATTTCAAAAATTCTAGTTTAACTACCTTGGTGTTTTCAATTAGACTGGCTCCCATAGGCTAATGTATTTGAATACTGAATTGAAACTTTTGATAGGACTGTTCAGAAAAACTTAGAAAGTTTGGCCTTGATGAAGTAGATGTGGCTTTGTTGGATGTGGTAATCACACAGTGGGGGGGGGGGTGGTGAAGCTTTGAGGCTTCAAAATTCCATGCAAAGCCAGTCTCTCTTTGCTCTTAGCTCCTGTTTCAGCATAATGCACCTATCACCATTAATCCTAACTGTAACTTTAAGCAAGATCCCATTTATAATTTGTATTAATAGATCTTTAAAGCTTGGGTGAAAAAAATAAGAACAGTTGGCTATCGCAGCAACTCTCCAGTCCCTGGTACCAACTTTTGTCTTAGTTAGTGTTCTATTTCTATGAACCATAGATGAACCATAACCAAAGGAGCTTCTGAAATAAAGCATTAAATAGAAGAGTGCTTGCAATTTCAGAGGATGAGTTCATCATGTTGAGAATTGTAGCAGCAGGCTAACAGACATGGCACTAGAGTGGTAGCTGAGAGCTTTACATCTTGATCTGAAGGCAGCAGGCAAAGAAAGAGAACTAACCTGGACCTAGTCCATTTTGAAACCTCAAAGGCCACCCTCAAGTGATGTACATAATTCAGCGAGGTCACACATCCAGTTTTCCCAAATAGTATCACTCACTGGGGATCAAGCCTATGGGTGCCCTTTTCATTCAAGCCTGTTCAGGAAAAAGTAATTTCTTACATGGTACAAGTTTTCAATTTCTTCTATGCTTTGAAAAAATTATGAGACATGCTTATTATATGACAGAATAGCTTACTTATAAAATAATATTCCTATGATTTTTTGCAATTCTTGCATTTTTATGATTTTAATATCAATTTAACTATGACCAATGGAAAATCTTAGCTGAATTCATTTTAGCTTTGTGTACTATGTATTTTGGGAGGGAAGAGTGTGCCACACATGTGCATGTGGAGGTCAGAGGACAACTTTATGTACTATATTCATTCCTTCCACCTTTAAGTGTGTTCTGAAAAATTGAACTCAGGTGATTCGTCTTGGTGAGAAGGAGCTTATTTTGCTGAGCTATTTTCTTATTTCACTTTTTATTGGAATATTTCTTGTTTGATATTTTATTGGAATAAAAATGTGAATTTAAATTAAAACGAATTAGGAAGAAATACAATTGTGATATTTGGATGTTGCATTTAAGAAAAATAAATGTATTCAATTTTCTTGAGTGTGTTTTTGCTATTTCTTATACTATACTCACAAATGTATATGTGTATATGTGCACACAAATATGTGTGTGTGTACGTGTACATGCTCACACGTGCATACACAAACATACACACACAAATCAGGGACAGAGAGACAGAGAAAGACAGAGACAATTAGAAACAGAGAGTCAGAGAGAGTCAAGGAGGGAAAGAGAGACAGAGACAGAGCAAGATTAGAAATAGGAATTATCGACATTCCCCTTTCTATGTGGTATAACCTACAGGCAGTTTCATTCCATTTACTATGCATCTTTTGTTCTAGTAGAAAGCACATTAGACTAATTATTAGGAGGTCCTGACTATAGTTGATAGTTATCAAAATAAACCATATATATGTGTGTGTGTGTGTGTGTGTGTGTGTGTGTGTGTGTGTGTGTGTATATATTATATATATATATATATATATATATATATATATATATATTAGCTTACTCCAGCTGTATTTCTATCACTTGCCATTTCACCGATCATTTTTAAGATTAGTATACTACACCAGATAACCTGAGAAATGATTTCAAGATGCCAGTGGAAAGGAGGCTGGTTGTCAGGTCTAAATATGAATCCTTCAACTCCATGGTTTCAAGTCATACTCCCTTTGGTTTTCCATTTATTTAATTTCTTAGACCATAGACTGGCAGGAATACAATCACAGGCTGATAGCGTACATAAACCTGAAAGTGATGCCTCTTTTGCTATTGAAGTTACTGCTTAGGTTTCAAAGTTCGTGTTTTTACTTAATTTACTAAGATGAATGGTAATTTTCTCAAACTTAAAAAGATAGCCTGTAGGGAAATTGCTAATTATCCTAAATTTATTTAAAAACTCCCAAAAGGAAATAGAGAAAACCCTGTTTCAATTGAGTCTGTCAGAACAGCTTAAAAGTCCTTTGATAAACTCTGGGTTCATCACAATGGCAGGATTTATTAGGACCTTTTATGTATGTGCACCACAAAGAAAGAGCAGCTTTATCCTATGCAGAAACCTGTAACTGCAAGGGGGAATAGACCATTTAAATGCAAATCTTCTAATCCAGAGATTCACTCTCTAAATAGAAGTGAGTCTTCAGGGTGACTCACAAAGTTAGTAATATATGGCCATTCTTCTGGGATTGCTTATTTTAGGGAATCTAATAATCTGCTTTATTATGTGTGCATACTGACTTCTACTACATATCCCCAGACTTCCCTTGATACTACTGCTTGTGATGTGTGGACTTCCTGGTTATTAAAAGTTTCACTGGCTTCTTGAGTTATAAATCAGGTGCCCAAAAATCCCCATACCAGCTACAATATTAAATTGTCTATATTAATTGCATAATATATATTCTCCAGGTGCAATTATCAGAATCTTGAAGGATAGCATGCTAGGAAGGTAGAATGGCACAACTATTTGAGGGGCGATAATCTCTCATAAGAATAATTCTGCAAAATACACATCTTAGAGCTGTCTGCCTATAATTCACACTGAATAAATATCCATTTCACTCTTAGATGCTATGGCAGAGTTAACTAATTGTTAGATATGTACATTAGCTCCCAGTTCCTATGACAAAATACATTCAAAGAAGCCAACTTAAATGAGAAAAAGGTATTTGGGCTCATAGTTGCAGATTTTGGTTTATCATCATGGGACTTCATTGAACCTGGGTGTGTGGTGAGGCAATGCAGCATAATCATAAGCATGTCAGGTGGGAAACACTGCTGGTAGAGATGAGGGAAGGAGAAAAGAAAGTAGGAATAGAAAGCAAAAAAGAAAATGGAGGGAGGCAAGAAAGAGGAGGAAGGAGAGAGAAAGGATGAAGGAAGTAGAAAGGACAAGAGAGTCAGTTTGATAGCATATTAAAAAGTATCAACCATGCAGGCATGCTTCCAAAGATCCCCTAAATACTATGTTCTTTCAACTCTCAACAGCCTACCAAGTACACAGAACCTACCTAATGATTATCCCATCAATGAGAACTGAACCTGCACAAAGCTGTCATTTCATCAAATTCCATCTCCCAAAACAGCTGCATGGCGATTCAAGCATATACTCCATATAAGAAGAATCTTTCATAATGATTGGGCTAGGCAATGATCTATGAATACAGCAGAGTATTACTGGGAATATTTCATTGATCCTTTTTTTTTTCTTTCTTCTAACGGGCCTGTTTGGTTCTAGGCTGGGTCTCTGATTCCAGATTCTATTCCTCCGGGCAGTTTTATTTTTAAAAAGACTATTTATGTAAGTATTATTGTTAGATATTTCTGAAGTGGAATCTACTTGATTTATGATAATTTGCTATATATATTTTCTCACTGGACTAGACAAAAAGTGAAAAATATAAATCAATATGGAACAATGTCTTATTGTTTGTAACAGAAGTAACTTTGCTTGCTAAAAGTAAATATATGAGGCAGGCATGGTGGACCATAGTTGCTAGGTAGCACTCAGAAGATGCAAGCAGGCTGCTAAGGACTTTAGAGCTATCTGGAGTTACACATATGTTCCAGGATTGCTTGGATTTCATAGGATGTTATCTCAGCACCAACCTACCCACAAAACTTTCAACCCAAAATGTATGATGTCTAAAAGAAATGCAGGCATATAGGATGAAACAGAGATTGAAAGAATGGCTAAATAGTAACCAGCCCAACTTAAGACCCTCTGTTGGCCAACCACTAATTCCCAACACCATTAATGATAATATATTATGTTTCCAGACAGGACCACATTGTCCTCTGCGAAGATGCACACAGCAGATGACTCAGATACAGACATCCACCACCAAAGAATGGATGTAGCTTAGGGACTGTGACAGAAGAACAGGAGGAAGGATTGTAAGCCCTGAAGGGGATAGGTAATCCACAGGAAGACTGACAGAGTCAAAAAACCTGGACCCTTGGGAACTTTTCAGAAACTGAACCACCAACCAAGGACCAGACACTGGCTGGACCTAGGACACCTGCACATATGGATATACAGCTCAGTTTTTATGTGGGTCCTCCAACAACTGAAGTAAAGGCTATCGGTACAATGCTTACCTGTCTGTGGAATCCACTCCCTTACCTCAGCTGCCTTGTCTGACCTCAGCGGGAAATGATGTGCCTAGCCCTGCAGACTTGATGTGCCAGGGTTTGGGGATACAGAGGGCTCCACCCTTTAAGAAGAGAAGAGGAGGAGGCATGGGAGAAGGATTGTGGGAGGGGGTGACCAGGAAGAAAACCGTGATTAGGATGTAAAGTGAATAAGTAAGAAAAAAATACTAAATTAATTTAAAAAAAAAAAAGATGTTTTCTAAGAAATCCAAGGGAAAACAAATTATATTATATATATATATATATATATATATATATATATATATATATATATATATATATATATATATTGCACTGTTGTGGAGCCCAGGCTCAAGGAATTCATCTACAATACTTCCCCACATCTAAGGCTCAGTGAATATTGCAGACAAGGAAACAGAAAGATTGTAAGAGCCAGAGAGTCAGGGACTTTACCGTGAGACTATGTCCTCTAGTAATGTCAGAAGTTACACACATCAAATCTCACTCACCTGACTATCCAAACATGAGCTGTATAAGGATGACTAGCATGAACATGCCAAATGAAGATGTGGGAAAAGCTATACAGTGAACTATGAGCAAGTGGAGAATTGTGGGAGTGGATGAGGTTGTCTTCCTCAGGGAAGACCATATTGATTGGTTGTTCAGTGTCAAACATTCAGCCATAAAACATGTATGCAAGTAACATTACATGAACTCAACAGGTTATATTTAGAAATATATATATATGCATATATAAATACATATATATTGGATAATAATCATTATTTTTTTTAAAAAGGTCATGAAGTTTAAGAAGATCAAGTATTGGCATACGGGAGGATTTGCAGAGTTGGAAGAAAAGGGAGAACGTTTCAATTAAATTTTAACTTCTAAAATAAACTAAAAAGAATATGTACATCCTAGTTAACATGATTCCCTTATTTAGAATATTGATGCTTCTTGTCAGAAATGCCTTAGAGCACAAGAAAAGAAATTAAACTAGCAAGCAAAATTTCCAGCAAACTGTGCAGTTATGCACATAAGAACCTTGCTATTCAAATGCTTCTTTTATTTACTCAATGATGCTTGAAATCTCCCGCACCTTTAATTAGTATTAATCCATAAAAATGAACTTAATCTTGGCAGAGAAGATTCTGATTTCATGTCTCTTCCTTTCTGACTCTTGGTTCATTTCTCTTTTTCTAGACAGAGCAACAGCTCAGGAGAGGTGAACATGAGGTAAAATTTTGTTGTTTGTTGTAGTCACAGCCTCTGTCACTAAGCCTTGCTCAGTAGGAATGAATAAGTCAAAGATGCCGTTTACCTTGTCAGTTCACTTTTTGCTAATCAGCCATGGATCTCAGGAAATGAATGTGTGAAGAAGGCAAATCTTCTTGTCTCTGCTTGACAAATTCAGAAAAAAGTAAACAAAACATCTCTCTTCCACGGTAACTATGCACTGTACTTATGCCCAGGCTTCCTACCTGTTAGAAAAATAAATACACACACACACACACATACACACACACACATTATGTATGGCAGAATGCTTAGCAGTAAACAGTCAAGCAATGTGTTCTTCCATGATCAAGACAACCTCTCATCATTCCCTACTTGCTCATAGCTCACTGTGTAGCCATTTCCACATCTAGTTTGGTGTGTTCACCCTTGTCATCCTTATTCATCTCATGTTTGGGGACTTGTGTGGGTGAGACTGTATGTGTATCAGTCTGCTAAATCTCAAGAAAATGTCACATTGATAATGGATTGAGACAGAATCAAGTCAAATCTGCATCACTAATGATATCTCTGGATAAGTGGGGTGACCTTTATGGCATCCAGGAGGATTGCAGTAAGCTGGAGACAAGGTCAATGAGTCATGGCACCCAAGGATTGACAAATCTTCTAGTAGAATACTGACAAGGGTCTAGGATCTTAAAAAATAAAGGTCATTTGCACTAAATTTATGTTAAAGAAAATTAATAAATACTCAGAGTAAATTTTAAGGAAATTATATTTAGATTGCAGAATTTCAAACCTGACCATATATGTACATGGTTAAACTGATTTACATTTTTCTTTGATTAGTTGTATTGAATTGAAACATGTATACTTAGACTCTCTCTATCTTGTCTATGTGAATCAATGTTGGTATAACAAGAGTTCTAAGAGTATCACGATCAGATTAGAAGCTTCTAATGGCTAGCTACACAGAATATTCATTTCTTCTTACCACATTAAGTTAGGTAATTATTTATCCACTTTATGTCTCTGCAATTGTCCACAATCTGGACATTTTATAGAAGCCAAGCAGCATGATGTATTTAGGTCTGGTTCTATCATTTGGTGTACTTTATTATTTTTTTCTGTGATATGGCATATATCACGGCATTTGGATTTATTTGGTTTGTTGCTGAATCTTACTAGCAGTTTGAATTTGAAGATGAAGAAATTGATGTCAAGTATGGCAATACAACTGCTGGCTATTCTTTCAGCAAACTGGAAACACAGGGATTTGTTTTTTCTGCAAATTAACTTGACAAGTTACATTATGACTACTAGGAATAGGAACTCTAGATAATATGTACACCACACATGATAAAAAATGCACAAAGTTTCTAATTTATTACCCAGGAATAATTATTGTTTTTCTATCTCCTTTCCTCTTTTTTGTCTATATTCAGACTTCTGGAGTACCTACAATTTTTTATAAAAGCCCAGTTCAGATTTCAGGCTGGAAATATGGTTCAAGGTGTTTAGGTGCCTGTCACTAAACCAGATGACCTGAGTTCAATTCCTGGTTGGCACAAAGTGGAAGGAGAGAACTAACTCCTGTAGGCTATCTATGATGATCTCTACGTGAGTGGCATCATACACACATACACACACACACACAAACACACACACACACACACACACACAGAGAGAGAGAGAGAGAGAGAGAGAGAGAAGAGAGAGAGAGAGAAAGAGAGAGAGAGACTTGGAGAGAGACTCAGAGACTCAGAGAGAGACTCAGAGAGAGACTCAGAGAGAGAGACTAAGAGAGACAGAGAGACTCAGAGGGAGAGAGAGTGATTCAGAGAGAGAGAGAGTAAGAGAGACAGAGAGACTCAGAGAGAGAGAGAGAGAGAGAGAGAGAGATTCAGAGAGAGAGACTCAGAGAGAGACTCAGAGAGAGAGACTCAGAGAGAGAGACTCAGAAAGAGAAACTCAGAGAGAGACAGACTCAGAGAGAGAGAGAGAAAAGAGAGAGAAGAGAGAGAGAGAGACTCAGAGAGAGAGACTCAGAGAGAGAGAACATAAAACTAAACAACTTCAGCAACAATAAAATAGAACAAAAAAACTCCAAACAAAAACACACATACATGCTAAAATAAATGAAAACATATAACTAATATTACTTTGTAAGTTCCAAGATTCTAACTTGGTTTATGTTCAGTTTTTCAGCAGAGATGTAAATAAACATAGACAAATGTGCTGTATTCCTTCACATATTGCTTACATGGACGTGACGGATGTCATAAGCCCTATACTATTTACTGCTCCTCTTTGAGTTTCTGTCTTAGTTACTGTTCTACTGCCATGAAGACATACCCTGACACCAAGGCAGCTTATAAGTGAACATAATTAGCTGGGGTTTGCTTATAATTTCAGAGGGTTAGGTTGTGATAATCATAGTTGTGAGCATGGTGGACAATCATGCAGGAATGGCTAGAGCTGTAACTAAGAGCTTACATTCTGATCCCATGGCAACAGCCAAAAGTTACAAAACTGGGACAGGGATGGGTTTTGACATCATTGTCCAACCTCAGTGACATAGCTCCTTCCATACACCAGAACCCTACAACTTCTTAAACAGTCTGTCAACTAGGATCAAACCATGTATTACTTAAATAACCATGTTGAATGAATACACACAGCTCCCCATGTCTTCTTAGACATTTATCCAGTGTTCTTAATATAGTATCATATTCACATTCAGTCACATAGTGATTTTATTGAGAAGTGTGGTTTGAGACACACAGTAAAGAATTTCAATTAGGGGTCGGAGAGATGTCTCGGTGAGTAACTGCTCAAAGTGCGAACATGAGGACTTGTGTTTGCACTTGTATGTTTCCCTCAAAACCCTCATTGCAGTGACACAAATCCTTGAATTAGCAATGATTTCTTACCCGCAACAATCAGTGAGCTTCAAGTACTATCTCAAAGAATAGTTAATAAGGTGTCAAATGAAAGAAAACACCCAATGCCAACCTCTGGTCTTTACAGGCACAAACATGTTTACAGATAAGGCTTCCTCACAGTTGTGTGTGTGTGCATACACACACATACACACACATTAACAATATAAAATAGGATATGTTGATATATGAATATTTTCATACTTATTGAATTCCCTCATGAATAAGAAGATATTGTAAAGGATACTGTGAAAATAGTCTTTACACAGTCTAAATGAGATGCAAAGAAATCACTTAGGGGAGGTGAAATGTTTGGAAAAATTGTTCTCTCATCTTGAAAACTACATTATTCAAGAACGTATCTCACTCCGGTAAAACAAGTTTCTTTCAAGGGAGGTAGAATGACATCTTTTAAAGAAAATTAGATAGAGAGGAAGTCAGATATAAAATGAGGACAAAGCAAACTCATGCTCAGAAAATACCACAGCTTTTCTTACTGTACCTGCCACATGCCTTATTGCTAATATTTCAAATACACTATAAGTATATGCACTTTAAATAGTTATATTAATTTAACCATTCATCTTTAATCTACCATAGAGTTGTTCTTACATCTCTGTCTCTGTCTCTCTGTGTCTCTGTCTCTCTCTTTCTCCCCGTCCCCACTTACATGTGTCTTTTCTGGGCATGTGCAGAAAATTTCAAATTGCTTAAGAGAAACTTGCTACTTGATCTTATTTAATAAGTAAAAATTACCTTATACATTCCCAATAGATATTTGGAATGAGTTAAAGGTTTAAAAGTATCTCTCTTACAAGTGTTTAAAACTTGTTTTACACTATGGGAAATATCCATCTACCCCAAATGTGGAAAATGGTTTCAGGAAATATAGTCTTTAAAACTGATATCCTGACATTCAGGCAAATACACAGAGATCAATTCATATTCAATTAATAGTATAATAATTTATTAAACTTATGAAGAATGAAGTCATAGCTCTATACTGTCTGTATCTTCAACGTACAGAAGTAGATGTATATATAGTCGCACTGTTTGTTTATCAACACACACACACACACACACACACACACACTTCTTCAGAATTTGGTTTCGGTGAATGTGACTTTTATTTTCCCCAATATAAGCAGGCTTTGCTCCTTAGCAGGCTCTTTTCTTCCTCTTGTCAACCTTCTCTAAGCATCTGTCATTATTTCAACATCTGGAAGAGAAGATAAGCTGCTTCAGTTGGAACACCACAGTCAGCAACTTTCTCCAGGAATCTAAATTTGTCACTTTTGCAGAGCATCCATCTTCTGCCAGCATTTGACTTCCTATCCCCAGGCCAAACTTGAAAATCAGGACTCCAAGTTTGTAAGGCTGCTGTGACGGACTAATTCAGCTGTGGGGGGAAAAAGCCTGACAAAGGGTGGAGATCATGATTAATTCAAATTAATTTCTACAGCAGCAGGGACCCATCTAAATATGATATAGAGATTTAATCTCAGTCTGACTTTGGAACAGCCATTAGATACGACTTCCTTCTTAAAGAAATACTCAACATTTCTCCCTGTATTCTTTGACAATACTTCCAGAGTTTGTTTCCAGTTTGACTTGGCAAGGCAATGTTTGCAGATTAATCAGAACACTTCTAGCTGCTAATATGGAGTGTGATATTGAATAAATTCACACAAAAATCAGTGAAGAACCTTTATCCTGTCTACATGCATGTCCTAGATGAAACAGGTGAAGAATAGTTCGCCAGAATTTACCCATTATAATCCACTTTGAGGAGGAAAATTAGTCTGGATGCAGCTTTTCAAGATACCTGGAAACATTACACAAAGATACAAGACACTTTCTTTGAACTTCATCAAGACTTGTAATTATGAGTGCGTTAGAAATCACTTTTCAAACAGTGACAATAAAATATCTTTTGTGGTCATTTGTTTTGTTTGGGGACAGTCTAGCATAGTCCAGACTGACAGAGAATTTGCCGTGTCTTATGAGCTGGCCTCGAATTTGTAATCCCATTGACACTACCTTCTATAAAGGAGATTTAGGAATAGGTCAGCACACCTACAAGATACTGTATCTTATAAGAGACTGTAAAATTTGCGGAGTATATTAGTCAGTTTGGTGTAACATTCTCCTTTGAGCATGCATGCTTTTTTTCTGGAACTTCAACTAAGTTATTTAAAACTACCATATTTCAAGTTTATTTATTTATTTTTAAGTGTGGTAATTTAAAACAGTAACACAAAAATGACTTGTTTACTAGACAGACCTCAGGATGATAAATATTTGCTTCTAAGAACTCTTCAGAATTTTTTGTTGCTATTTGTTTGTCTTATAATGAAGGCCTTCTCTCAGAATAAAAAGGTCAAGAGGGAATATATTAAAAAGGATTGGATTACTTTTCTATGATGATTGCAGAAACACACATTTCCAACATGTGTCAGGAATATTTCAGTTGAAAAAATAACTCTAAAGTTGCCATTTCTCTTTCTTTTACTCAATTCCATGGGATGGAATTGGGACTTCTCATACTTGCATCTTCCTGTAGATTCATTCATATATAAGGTTATAGAAATAATGAAAGAATATGTGAAATTTCAAAATGATTAGTGAGTAAAATTCCTCTCTAGCAGTTACTGGCTTTGTACAATTAATTAGCCTGTCTAAGTCAATATTATCATCTCTGAATATGGCTAATAATAACTGTAGGAGCTGAAAATTAGAAATTATATAAATAACAAATCTAGATTATGAAGTGTTAGGCAGTGATGACCTAGAGTTAATGCATTCCTTTAAACTCCAAAATTTAACACTTCATATTTTATACATGAGATCAGATACTGCTACTACAAAGAACATTGCCCATTACGTCACCAGTTCATAACTCTCTTGTCATTGTTTCAACAATGTTTTCATGTGGATCAACCTCCTCAGGGTAGTGTCTATATCAAGCTCATTTCCAAAATGTTGCTTCTAGATTACTAGAAAGGCTACTATAAATGTTATAGATGAGCAAATCGAGGTGCACAGAGATGAATGGACATTTGTCAGGGTAGAAGAGCAATGTCCTGACAGAACAATGGCTGGAATATATTATAACTCACTAAATTCTCATTTCAACAACACTTTACTTTAAATTCAAAAACATTATAATGAACAGAGTTAACATAGCAAAATAGGTCATAAAATTGATAAGAGATGCATAGTGTATAATATATATCAAAGAGTTTGCATTTTTGTGTAAATTTGTATACACACTGTACACAAGCACACACATACATTCATGCACATGGTACACAGATATGCAGGCAAGCAAAACACTCATATACATGAATTAATAATTTTCAAAACTACATAGGAATACAATGAACCCTTTGAATAGAATGAGGTTTTACATCTCATAATCCTGTAGAGACTTGATGCACCAGAGAAGGGGGATGCCGGGGAGGGGTTGTGCTGGGGTGCAGTGGGTGCTCTCAAAGGCAAAGGGAAGAGGGAATGGGGTGGGGAACTCTAGGAGAGGGCACCAAGAATGGGGCAGCGTTTGGAACGTAAATAAATAAGATAATTGAAATTTACAAAACAACTAGAGAGGTGACTAAGTATATGAAGTAACTGATGTGCTAGAGTGAGTTCCCAAGTTCAAATCCCCAGAACCCACATTCATAGAAGCATGATAATCCTATAATCCTAGTGCTCCTTTGTGTTGAAGAAGAGGAGAGTGGAAGAATTCCCTGAAAGTTCTCACAGTGTGTTTCTCTCTCTCTCTCTCTCTCTCTCTCTCTCTCTCTCTCTCTCTCTCTCTCTCTCTCTCTTCTGTGTGTGTGTCTGTGTATGTGTGTGTAGTGTATGCAGTATATAACTTCCAAATTCAAAGTTGCATATTTTAAACACAAATTTTCTGGAACAGAGACTGACTGAAAGGGCATAATGACCCAATGACCAGTCCAATATGGGCTCCATCTTATGGGTGAGCACCAAACCCCAACACGGTTACTAATGCCATCATGTTCTTACAGACAGGAGTCTAGCATGGTTGTCCTCTGAGAGGCTCTGCCAGCAGCTGAATGAGACAGATGCAGATACTTATAACCAATCATTGAACAGAGATCAGTGACCCCTATGGAAGAGTTAGAGGAAGTACTGAAGGAGCTGAAAGGGATGGCAATCCCATAGGAAAATCAATAGTGTCAACTAAGCTGGACCTCTGGTAACTCCCAGAGACTAAGACACCATCCAAAGACCATACATGAGCTAGTTTATTTCACCTGGCACCTATGTAGCAGAGGGCTATCTGTGTGGCCACAGTGGGAGAGATGCACCTAATCCTGTAGAGATTTGATGAGCCAGGGAAAGGGGACCCCAGGAGTTGTGGTACTGGGGTGGGTTGGGTGCCTTCAGAGGCAAAGGGAAGAAGGAATGGAGTGACGATCCTTTGGAGGGAACCAGGAAGGAGGAAGCACTTGGAATATTATTATCTAATGTTTAATAATATTATCTAATTTAATAATATTACAATACTAATTAAATTACTTTAATATTATAAAATAATACTATAATATTTAATAATATTATCTAAATTATTTTAAAATAATTAAAAATTTAAAAAGTAAAAAATAAAACCACAAATTTTAATAGTTATATTTTAAGTATTGCATTTCAAAGATTTAAAACAGAAATTTAAAAATGACACAAATATTGTAAGATGTACATTGTGCTTATACAATTTTAAAACCCAAACACAGTTAGCTAAAAATTCTCTGAATTTGTAAACTTTGTTTCAGTAACAAAGCTTCCTTTCTTCTTAGCAGTCCCAGGGTAAACTATCTGAAGAAAAATCAAAAGTCGTGGAAATGAAAATTAGTAACTATTTCAGGCATGAACTAAAATTGAAATAATAGATTCTAGATTAAATAAGAAAAATGAAAACCAGAAAAATCTAATAAGTTTTTAAAGTAAAGGAAATAAAGATTAAGTCCAATCAATGCATGAAGAAAAGATTAGTGAGCAATTATAATAAATAGCATGGGCACTAACGATCATCATCGAACTAGCAATAGTACGTTTAATGCCTCCTTTATTTCAGATAGACAGTAAAGAATATGACCAGCAGTCCTCAGCAATACATGGCAAAGTCTGTGATTTAATCATTTCCATTTCATGAATACAAAGTCCATCATGAGGAAGAGATAGTATGTTTGAGAAAGTCTTATTTTCAAATTATAAATACACGGGATCACACCTTATAAGTATTGTCATCCTCAACGAGTTTTTTTCTACAGAAATTAAAAATAAAAATCATATCATGTAGAAAGTATTTTCAAACCATGAGGAATCTCGTATTGAATTGATTTACATACGTTACTTAATGTGTTCTGTGCAGTTTATGTACTTTACTATATTATCCAGGTATATCAACATACACTTTATTCCATCTTTTTCTAATACATTTATGGATACTACAAAATAATAATGAGTGTTTACATGGGAAGGCATACTTAGTAATGGTGTTTATGGTCATTATTTCCCAAATGTAGACTAGTTAAAATGAAAGTTCAAGGAATTTAAGCAACAACTTATTCTCTGGGAAATCACTCATATATGGGGACTGCTGATTGTTCAAAAACGCTAAGGTTATGTATCTATAGAATGCATGATATACATGCAGTTAGGAATGTGTGTGTGTGTCTATAAACACTATTACAAAGTACTATTTTCCATATAAACATTCATTAAATTTTAGTATCTAGAAATTTATTTAAAAAGATGAAATAAATCAAATTATGTATGTATACATATATGTATATTTATATGTATACATATAAATATATTTGTGTATACACACACACACAAACACACACACACATACACACATGTAATTGTATTTTTATCTAAATTTTCATTGAGCACAGCTTAACAGGAATAGTTTCAAATCCTGTCAAGACAAGTCACTCAATTGTAGGATTCCTTCTAAGGGGATCTACAAATAAAAGATTTTTAAAAACAACAAGAAGAAATAATAAAATAAAATAAGAGTTTCTAAATGGCAAGACTGGAGCAGTGTGTGTCTTCTTGTGGTAAATAGCCCTTTCTCCACTCTTCACATGCTCTTCTTCCTCTCGTTGCATTTTAAAAGCAGCCAACATGATCCGTAAGAGATCTTTGGCTCTGAGAGCCAGTTGCACTAATGAGTCTCCTGATGCTGTCCTAGGGATGGGCACAGCAGTATCCCATCAATAAAACATGAGGATGAAACACCCAGGGCCGTTAAGGTACCAGCCAAATCTCATTCCAGGCGCTGCATTTGTGTCAATTAAAGAATACACTTCAACAGATGAAATTTGCTTTGCTTGAGCTTGTAGGACACCTCTGGCAAGCATTAGCACAATAATCACTGTCATATCCCTACACTTCTCAGGTCCCTGTGCCATGAACATTGCTCTCCATTCTCATTGGTGGACTGTTCTAATTTGCTTGCTGAGCTTGAGGTTAAGTCCCAATTGAGCTTGTGTGACACTGTAATAACATACCTTTTCAAATCTGTATTTTGTAGGTTAATGATTAAACTTCTCATTTCTTTGTTACTTTGTGTGTGGTGTGTGTGTGTGTGTGTGTGTGTGTGTATGTGTTTGTCTATGTATGTGGCTTCCCCTGGGAGGATATTAAGACAACTGTGAGGTAAGAAAAGAATTTTCTTCTTTATTAAAATAATGCTTCTATAAATAAGTGGAGCTTCTCAGCATATCTTTTTTTTCTACATTTGGTTCTTAAATTCCAGGATAAAGCAACAGTGGAAGAATTGCATTAACATTCACTCACTCTGTTTATTTCTTAGATACTGACTTATACTACAGTGTAAATATTAGTATACAAGTTAGAACACAATGACAAACGTCTTCATCCTCACAACATTTAAATTAACCAAAGTCTTGCTAAGAGGATCCATTCTGTTGGTAAAAGATATGTTTACAATCATGAAATTCTGTGGCTTTACATTTAGAAATCTCATTCACGTACTTTGCACTAAAATGACATTTTAAAACATTTTCTTTAAAGAATAAGGAAATCGACATGTCTGATGTAACTACCCCCATCAGAGGTGTTTATGTATATTCAGTTTTATACAATTTATCGTTATCATCACGTTACATATGAAAAGCTATATCCCAACCATTCCTAAGATTTTTAAGCTACGCCTGATTAAAGAAACACGAATATGTGAGAAAAGTTGAACATTTTAATATCACCAAGAGAATAAGTGTTCCTACCAGCCTGCAGTGCAGCAATTCAAATAGTATCCATGATGAGATTGGCCTATGCACCTCCTCCCCAGGGGGCTGGCCCTGCCAGGAGCAACCTCTCAGTAGCAATAGGTCCTTCACTTCTGACACTTCCCAAGCCCCTGTCACCATCAACAAGAACTGGCGGCCAATGTTCTTCCCCTCCTGTCTGCCTGTTCTAGTTGCAAAGCAATTTGAAACCTGGGAACTTTACAAGCAGCAGAACTTTCTTTATCACCTCTCCTTATTTTATATGTGACAGAAAGCATTTTATCTAAGCACCAAAGATGTGAGGTAATTCCCCACAACTGAAAAGTCATTTGTGGGCAGAACTGAGTTTAGGTAACAAATTTTCTAATTATCAGTTAAAAATGTCATCCGATACATTGTTTTATGTTTTTGAAATTTGGGAGATGATCTTTGGTAGCTTATTTGAAACTTGAATAGGATATGTATAGACATTAAGAAAAGAGGATGATACACTTCACATGTGAACTACTTATTCCCAATCAATGCATAGCTCCTCAGCCTCTGTAATGTTAGAGTATATGGAATCTTTCCCTATAAGTCATCTTCAAACCATATATATACATATATATATTCATTATTTTTTAAAGATTATTTTATAATTTATTATTTTTGGCTGAATAACTTCCCCAAGTAATGCTTTTCACTGATATTCTTTGGATTAGCCAGGCTGGCCCTTGCATATGATGATGTATGATCTTAATGGTCTTATACTTTTTGGAATGAGAGATCTCTCTGCTGGTTTTGCATCTCACTGCCATAAGCTCTAAAAGAGGGGAACTTAATCTTGGTACTGGAATCAGTTCTCATGTAGGAGAAAGAGAGGAAAACTAAAGATAAGTTTATAAGTAAATATCTAATTATAGATATAATAAGCTTTAAGCTTAATTTGTTTTCTTTCTGTGGGCAGAATAATTACAACTTGAAATGAGATAAGGGGTTTGCTGAAGCAGATGTGAACAATCAAGAAAAGCTTGATTAGTCCTAGCTGGGTGGTACGGCCCTGTTAATCCTAGGACCCTAGCTGGGTGGTACATTCCTGTAATTCTAGGACTCTAGAGACAGAGGCGAGGACAGGGAAAAAGCAAAGCCAGCTTTGGCTACATAATGACTGACTCCTTTCTCCAAAAAAAAAAAAAAAAAAAGAGAGAGAGAGAGAGAAAGAGAAAAGAAATGAAACTTTAGAATATAAAAAAATTAGTAGTCAAAGAAAAATGTCAGTGCAAAACCTGAAATGCTGATGGGAACTGTGGCATAGATTAATTGGAAGGATGAAAATACTGATTTAGTGTATTTAGAGGAACAAATCATTACAGAAAATATTGGTCACAAGTACTAAGGTCAGTCTGCTTAAAATATTACCTTCAGGGTAGATCTTTAATTCCTATTTCACAGGTAGGATTTGTTAATTCATATGCCCATTTTCTTTCCATCATTCAGAATGACAGAGATTTGGATCCTGGAGCTGCTCTCCATATCCGTGCACTTCACATGTCATTCTGCTGCTTTTCTTGCAAACCTCATTCCTATTGTGTGATCAAAACCATCAGTGTACACAGCCAACTAATTGAGCAAATTAAACCACATTATATTACATCGTGATTTTTCTCAGCCAGCATGCAGTACCTACCATCAAACGGTTTGCAGTAAGCATATATTTTGCAAGTTTCACTATCTCAATCTGTATTTGCCCTGAAACCTTCCTCGGGCTCTGTCTACATTGTCAAATGGAGAGTTGAGCGATCATCCTAGGAATGGTATTGATGGAGACAGTGTAGGTCAAATGAGTCCCTTTCTCCCCAGCTTCGACTGTATAATAGCCTCATGCCTCCTCTTCAATTTGCCTGCATAAACAGAGCCCGAGGGCATCGGTGAGCTGGGCCAGTACTCCAAACGTGCCTCAAATAATATTACAGAATTTAAGGTCTTGTCTACAAAGCATATTTGACCTGGAACATTTTTGTTGCCGAGGGAGACTGTGAATGTCTATTGCTTGGGAAACTGAGGCTTATCAGACCATTAGTATTACCACATAGCACCACACAGTTCCATGGAAGCACAACTACATATATGTATCTTCACTTAAGCTTCCAGCTTTCTCTCTGCATCAGAATGTGGTAAGAGGTATCATTTTACAACCCATTAACAAGTAATTAATATTTATTCATCCTTAGAGGACATCCACAAGCTAACTAATCATTCCTAGGAATACCATACTCTATACTAGGGGATTGTGCTCAGCAACCTACATGGAATTTTTATAATTGTTACACTAGGAAGGAGACTTGATTATTAATCCCATTCTGTTTAAGAGGGAATGAAGATTTAAATTTAAAATATCTTTGTTCAAAACTAACAAGTGTTCATTATGTAGAATTTTACCCTCAAATGAAAGACTTATATATTATGCTATATTTCCTCATGAAAGGATATATTTGCTGACATATTGAATGTAATAAACATTGACACATTTCTACAATGCACCTAGGATTAACTACCATATAAAAAGTGTCACAGTAGATGGATACACATTATTTGAGAATTATTTGAGCATATATTCCAACAATGTGTGTGAGCACTGAAGACACCAAGATGAAATTGTTCTGGTCAGAACCAAACCAATTTCGAAGCAGAAACTCTAAAGGAGAGTCTCAAGCTTGCATTTCTAAGTCCTTCCTCAAGGACTAAAGGCTCAAAGAGATTTCTACTTTTACACAAATGCTATGCTTTGTATATCATTGTGATGCTAATCTTTGTTGTCATGTAACACACCTGGGAAAAGAGAAATTTAATTGAGAAATTGCCTCCATCAGATTGACATATACCCTTGTGTGATGGCTATTTTCTAGGTTACTAATTGACATAGGAGGGTGAGGCCACATTAGTGGTACAATCCCTTGGCAGTTGTGTCTGGGCTGTGTAAGAAAGGTATCAGAACATGAGTTAGAAAGGAAGCCAGTGAACAGAATTCCTCTATGTTTCAGGCCTTGAAGACCTCAAAGATGGACCATACTGGACTGTATTCTGAAAAATGAAATAAACACTTTCCTTCCCAGATTCCTTTCAGGTAGAGTGTTTTATTTATAATGAACTCAACTAGAAGAATCCTCACCATATGAACATATTTCTGTAACAAATCTTCCTTCATTAATACCAGGACTTGGGAGTTTGAGGCAGAAAGATTACAAGTTCCAGTCTATTGTGTGTGGGGCTACAAAATGAGACCCTGTCAGAAGAAAGCAAACCAAATAAAGATCAATTGTAAAGACTGCAGACATCACTGTCATGTACATATTAAGGAACGTGAGTCATGATGATTCTTGCAAGAGACAATAATGGGAATCTGGCCATTTTAGAAAAAAAAAAAAAGTGAAATAGAAAAACCAAGTGAATTTCTAAGGAGATCCTTCAGCTCCATATAAGGGAGTTTTGTTACTGAATAAATTCAAGGATACATTCAGACTTCTACTGCCTAGTTATTGAAAAGTTTATTACATATCTGTAAGGGAATTTGAAATCAGGTATCCCTTCCAAAGTTGTAGTAACCCCAGATTCTTCATTTGTTTTCCACATTTGAATGGCTGATAGCAATATATAACTGGAGATTAAAATATTTTGTCTCTGCACGTAATTTATGTGAAATTGCCAAATGTTACTTGCAAACTGCTGAATTTACCTTCATAATTTTATGGACTTCTGTACACAATAGTCACAGACACTTTAGTGTAGTACTTGGCCTGAAATGGGCAAGTAGTTAAGAGTTTAGCCTAAATTTGCAAGAAAGCGTTAATTTAAGTGATATGCATTTCTTTTCTTCTAGTGATTAGATAAATATAGTCATTAAGAATTCTTTATAAATAGTTTCAAATATAGAAATTTAAATACAAAATAATAGCATCCCCTGTTATTTTGGTCCAGATTTCATTGACTACCATTAATGTATCAAAGATGAGACTCAATTTATATGTTTCCCATTCCACCTTTATTTTCAGCAAATTATTTCAATAGCGATTCTTTTCTCTTCATTCCTTTCCTTACTCAGTACATTCATAGACATGCTGTCTGGCGCCTTCCTGACCAGCAGGAAATCAGATGCAAGACAACCAGGTTCCTTCTCAAGGAGATTTAATCAGGATTGCAGTTACAGCAGGATTGCAGGTGTGGCCCCCTCCTACCCCGGGGACCAGGCTTATTCAAGCAAAGGCCAATGAGCATACCACGTGTCATCTCCCCATACGTCCCCGTCAGATGACCATTCCCTGCCCCGGCACAGCTTCACAGCCAAATGAGGACTCATTAATCACAAAGAGTACTCTCAGCCAGCACCATCTTCAGGTGTGGCGCACAGTGGCTCTCTACAACATGCAACAATTTTTTGGCTTACAATTTAAATCCTAATAATTTTATCTTGATTTAAATCATCTTTCATAATTTTGTTCTAATGCTCACTGCTCATCATCCCACAATTCCCCTCTAAACTTCATTGCAATGTTTTCAAATTACTGCTCCCTACTCATGTACCCAACAATTCTCACCATTAATAGAAACAGCACAGGCAAAAGCAGAAATGACTATACCAAATTGAATATGTATATTTGATTATATAGGAAACAGTCTTAATATTACATTATAATTATAATCTTACAAATGTAAAAGTCAAGGATTTCAAATGAAATAAGTATATTTGTTAATAAGTAATTATTTAACTTAATTATCCAGTTATTCAAAATATATTTATTCAGTCATGAACACTCACAGGCTTTGGTCCAGGAAGATGAGAGAAGAAGAAAGAAAGAAAGAAAGAAAAGAAAGAAAAAAGAAAGAAAGAAAGAAAGAAAAAAAGAAAGAAAGAAAGAAAGAAAGAAAAGAAAGAAAGAAAGAAAAAAAGAGAGAAGCAACACCCTATTTTCAGTGGCTTACTATTAGCAATTCATTATATTACTTTTTGCAGAGCTGCTATTCCATATGAAGTTCTTTCCTATTCTACTTTCCTTCTTCTCCTAAGGAATACACAAAAACAATTCACTATGGAACTGGGAATAAACAAAGTTCAAATGAAGATCCAATGCTTTAATGAGTACCACCATTTGAACACATGTAAAAGACAATCAGTCACAGATTCCAGAATAGAAATGCGAGTTTAATTCCATTTGGGTTTGGTCAATTACATTGTCAAGGAAGTATATCAAGTGAATTCTCTCTTTGAAACCTCGCCTCTGCCATCTATATTCATTTTAATGTCATGCCATCGATGTGTCTCTTCAATTGAAGATCATTTCATTCTTAATATAGTCAGGTCGCCCAGAGTGCTTTTCTCCCTGGGAAATGGAAGAGGTACAGAACTGGGAACCTTCTGGGTTGAGGAACAAAGTGCAAAGGAAACCCCTGGTGAGACTGTAAAAAGCAGAAAGTGAGAAGATATGAGGAGGGACACATACTATCCAAAGGAAGGACGAGTGATTGGCAAGGTCAGGCTATTTGTAGAGATAGCATTTGAGCTCAGTTCAATAGCAACTTGAAAGCTTAGATATGTCAAAGGGCAGTGAGAGAAAGGGGGAAAATGAAACAGGAAAAAAGTCAAGCTTCTCCTTTTGGGAAACTTGTAAGAAACAGAATCAAGTGTATTAAAGGAATTATATAACTGTAAAGAGATTTGTAAAAGCAAACTAACACACAGTAATTAGGATATTTTAAAACAGCTTAAGTTTTAGGTGAACAACATAATTGTTGATTGTTTGAGATATATGTGGACACTTTTTCAAAAGAGCCAAAAACCTGATAAGCAGCTAATATTAATGTGTGTTTAAAAGTTATTGTCATAGAACATTATTAAAAGCTATGGCCAGTGGACATTGTAAATGAAAATCACCTGGTAAACACTTAAATCCATGCAAGGTCCCTGAGGCTCTCTTTTCTTCAGCTATTACAACTATTAAAGATCTGGCTGGGTCTGGTACAGGAGTGAGGTATTGTAATTAGGTTTCCAGGGGAATAGGCTATGTCTTTTTGTTTTTGTCAAGGTCAAGAAGAGCCACATGTTTCTGGAAAGCATTTGATCATGGATAATGGAGGAATTCATGTGTTACGACCCTACCTGGAGGAGGGAGTGGCAGCTGAAGAGACTGGAAGAGAGGAAGTCATTGTCTCCAATGATGTAACCTCTTGTGAGTTACTAATTCTCAAGCAGATGGAGTGAGATGGGCTTCATTCATTCCCATTCTCAGATAAGTGGCCTTGGTTAAACCCAATGATCAGAATAGAAAACAAAAATATAAGAAGGATGAAGCTACGGAGACTTAGTGGAAGAAAGATGCAGGACTTACTGAGGGGTAGGAAAAGTTTTTAAGAAATTAGAGCAATGAGTGTAAACAGAATGTAGTGTATACATATATCAAATAACCATGGAATGAATGGATAAATTAAATTTAATCTGAAGTGGAGATACACTCGACTGTTTTTAACACTTTGGCATAAGATTCTCCTCAATTGCTCACCTGCCTTCTGTTCTCGCTCCATTGTAAGATTCCTGCTGTAGCTAACCTAACCCCACATAGACAATCTTTGCTTCTTTGCTTTTCCTGAGGTCATGTTTTTCTCATTGTATATAGGTTTTTTTTTTTTTTTTTTTTTTTTTAACACATCACTCTTTCTTTTAAGTGCCTGACCTATACCTTCTTCTCAAAATCTAACTTTATCCTCTAATGATTACAGCTGGAACTATGAGTTTAGCTTTCCTGGGCACTCTGAAATTGTCTGTGCAAGCCTAAAAGAACACTCTTTAGGACCCATTGCTTTATTTGCACAGGATTCTTTACTCTGTGGAAAGCTTGGGTGAAGAACAGGTTTTTTTCATGCTGTATGCTAGACAGTGACTGTACACAGCAGCTGGTGAGAGAGCTGAAAAGCGAACAATTGTACTCAACAGGTACCATCATATCTATAGGATAAAGACAGCGTGTCTGCAAATGATGCTCTAGGATTCGAAACACAATGCTGGTTCCTGCAGAGTGCAGACCCTGAACTCTGCTGCCCCCAGAAGCATTGCCGGTTAGAATTTCCTATCTCATCATGTAGCTTTAACAGAGAATTTCCTCAGACTCAGTGAATCTGCAACTATTTCCACTGTGCCCTATTCCAACATGCAGAAATGTTAGTAAACATTTATTTCTTAAATAATATTTTTATTAGTTATCTGGGAGATTCATACATGTTTTGATCAAAATCAGCAACTCTTCAAAGACCCCCCCTTAAACCAACTCAAAATATTGTCCTTTAAAAAACACCTTCAAATATATTTTTATTCTTTAATATTATTTAATTATATACAAAGTATATTGATCATATCCGTTCATCAGAGTTTTTTTTTTTCTGACTGAGATTGGAAAAAAAGAGCTGTTTGCTCTCAGCTTTCAGGTTAATTACACAGGTTATAGTAATTAATTATCTGCTCAAAGACTGTAATCATTTAATTTATGTCAGGCATTTATGTGAATTATAGCACCTCATCTTTACATTATTCTTGTATGGTAAGTTTTTAATCTTCATTTTGGGGAGGGCTAAACATATGTTTCTAAAATAAAAGAATTTGACCACAGACATATGAGACATGGATCTAAGAAATCACCCCCACAGAAGCAGAAAGGAGAATGACAATTAGACTTTGTGGGTGATTGAGATGCAGAGTTGCTGAATAAAGGATGCAAACTTTGTACCAAGAATAGTGGATTCTAGAGTTCTGTCCTATAGAATGTTGCCTTTAAGAATAATATTTTGGTATACTTGCAAATTGTTAAGAAAGTAAATCATTTTAAAAATGTTTTAGGACTAGAGATATTGCTAATCTATTAAGAACAACCATTGTTCTTCCCGATGACCTCAGTTGGATTCTCAGTACACACAATTTGACTACTGTCTGTTTTCTCCCAGGAGATGTGATGCCCTATTCTGTCTTCTGCAGGCAATTACACATATGATACACAAACATACATTCTGGAAAGCAATAAATCACATTAAATCAAGATAACGAGTTTTAAAAACATTGTCAGTTTTATGCATGTACATAATAAACTTGAATAATTCTCATCTGAACTCTCCCTATTACCCCCTTAATTCTCTCCCACGAAACCCTTCCAAACATATCTCCATTATATTAGAAATATAATCTTTAATAATCTCATTTCAAATAATAATAATTATATAAATTTATGGATAAATTTATTAGCATGATACTTTTATTTTGTAATATATGTCTACGTTAGATACACTGTGCACTATAAATAGCTACCTTTTAACTCTACCTTAAAGAGATTGAAAACTGTGACCCCTGACGTCAAATCTATATGGCCTGACAGCAGGTGACATGCTGACATCCATTAAGCTCTCTCATGGGGAGTTGTATAAAACTTTGGAATCTGTTATACATTAGAGAACATTCATGGTAGAAGCAAGCACTGAAAATTCTGAATGAATGTGTTCTATTTTACGTGGGCACAACCATGTCAAGAACCCCCAGGCCTTGGTCCTGTAGGCATAGTGAAATCTTCCACAGGGACATTCGTTCAGAGGGACGACCAATCACTCCATTGTTTCTTGTGTTTCAAATTTTGACTGTGTGCAAAAATGTCCATGTTCTCCAACCCCTAATCATGTTAACAGCCTGCATACTACTCCCCTACAGAGGCAGCTCTGAATAATGTCCCACATGTGCTACTTTTTCAGCTGAATATAATAATACATCTGCCTGTTTATCTATGATTACCATACCCATTAGATTCAGCTGTATAACATAAATACCACTTTATTGTTCAATTATATGGAATAGCTCTGCCCCACTGTTCAACTACATACAATAAACGTACAGAGCTTCCAGGATGTGGAGGCTTTTTAATCCAAGAGCCCCTCCCAATGGATCTTAGTTTTTCTGTTTGAGTGTTCATGTTTCAGCCCTTTCTTCATTCTCCAGTCACTCCTGGTCAGACTTCTGGAACCCAAGTCATGCAAGACAGATCAGTGAAAAAAACTGTCATTTCCAGAGAAAGGAAACATACATAATCCAGGATTAAGAAGTCTGCTGATTCCAGTAACAATACTTGCCATTAGGCAGGAGTCATTATTCATCCAGTACTAAGTTTATTAACACAAGAGGGTAATTGTTGGGGTTGGTCTGGTGCTGCTATGTATGCAAATGCTAAATTCTGTACCCCATGATCTGGTTGACTCAAGAGGAGCGAATTCTTACATCACCAGCTTTCAGGGTGCAAACCTTGCTTCCCAAGTTAATTCGTTAATAAAAGGCGAAAGGTCTGTGACTGCTTAGTAGAGAAAGAAAGGCAGGACTTCCTGAGAGGCAGAAAGGAACTCTGGGAAGAAGAATGTGGAAGACCTTTTTGACAGCGGACATGATGGGAGACAGACATAACTAGGGATATGGAAAGTATAGTTAGCAAAGTGACTGGATGAGGCTAGTGGTTGGCCTAACTTAGAGGAGCTAGTTGAGAGTCTTCCAGCTAAGGCTTAGGCTCTGAATTGTTAAAAGTTTCTTTCTGTGATTATTTGGAGAACTAGCTTATAAAGGAATAACTGTCACTGTGTTAATTTCCAGCATTAACTAATACATACAGAATAATAGGAATTTATACTACAGCTAATAGTAGCAAATAGTGTGTAAATTTGTAATATTAAGTACGTAGTTGTTAAAATATTAAAATATTACTTAAAATTCAGGGTATGCAAGAAAATGATTTCTTCTGTAAATAGGCAAAATGAAGAAGATAATAAAATGATGGAGAAGACTTCTGAAAGACCGTCTTAATCTAAAATAAGTTTGTTATATTTATTTTTTCTAATAATAGGCTTAAGTCAAAGCTCCATAGTTGCTGGGCAATTGTTCTAATCTGTACCCCAGGTATGTATGTAGTACGTATGTATGTATATATGTAAGTATATGATAAGTTATTTCTCATCGGGTGAAATGAGTCCCGTTTAAGCCAGATTAAAGTATACATAGGGAGATTTATTGCCACAATGAGTGAGAAAGAGGAAAGGGAGAAGAGAAAGTAAGAAAGCATGGGTATGCAGAGAGAGGGAGCAAAGGAAAGAGGTCAAACATCTGGATTACAATGGGAGGAGCCTCTGGGGAAAGGACAACCAGGCCCTTGGGCTGGAAAGTTCAGGTTGGGGACAGGGTATGGCAGGTAGGAACTGAGGGATACTGGGAGAAACTGGAGGCCAGGTCTGGTTTGCTATATAAAATATACATCTACTGCCCCTTGTCGCTGGGTCTGCAACCAAACAGTATGTATGTATGTATGTATGTATGTATACATGTATGACTGTATGTATGTTCGTAAGTATGTATTTATATATTTGAAACATTATCTTGGTAAGTTGTTCAGGTTGGTCTTCTAATACTCCTGACTCACTTTTTCAAGTGGGAGGCTTTGCAGGCCTTCACTACCAAGCTTGGTACTTGGAATTTGCTTGGAGACTTTTTTTTTTTTTTTTTTTTTTTTAGCAGAACAGGGAAACATTTCAGCTTAGAAAAGGATTGATAATGATAAATTTCTAGTAGTCTCTCTGTTGGTCTATAACAGAATTTTATAAACCTGAAGTAGTAATGTCTTCAATTGACATAGACCCAGTGTCCATATAAATCTTGAAAATCCCTTAGTAATTAGTATAATGGTATCATCACATTTGAAGTGGGAAGAAATTAGAGAACACTTAAATAAAGTAAGATTTATCTGTTAATCTTTGGAAAACACTCCTTAAGGGGCTCTCATCTCTTTACTCATAGTGGAGCAGAAACAGTCTCATACACAAAGAGAACAAACAGGTGTATTATAACAGCAAGAATACTATAGGAATATATATGTATATTAATATGATGTATATGTATATTACTCTTCATTTTAACCCTATCTACCTATTTATTTATTATTTATTCTTTTTTGCTTTTGGTTTTCCGATACAAGGTTTCTCTGTGTATCTCTGGCTGTACTGGAACTCACTCTGTAAACCAGGCTAGCCTCAAACTGAGAAATTCCCCTGCCTCTGCCTCCCAAGTGCTGGGATTAAAGACATGTGCCACCGCTGCCCAGCATTATTTATTCTTTTTCATACAATACATCCTGAGAGCACCCTTCTTCTCTCCACATCTCCCTCTCCACAACAACTACTGCTTTCTCCCAGATCCACTGTTCCTCCATTTCCCTTCAGAATAGAGCAGATTTCCAGGGAATATCAAATGAACAAGGCAGAACATGATACAATAAGACTAAGAACAAATACTCATATCAAATATCAAATAGTGATAAGGAAACCAGTAGAAGGAAAAGGTCCCAAGTTCAGACACAAATTCAGAGATTCCTCCTTTCCTACTTTTAGGAGTCCTACAAACACTCAAAGATAAAAAACATAACATGTATGCAGAGGATCTAGCACAGAACCATGTAGGACCTGTGATTGCCACTCTGGTCTCTGTGAGCCCCTATGAACACTGGCTTAGTTGATTCTGTGGCCTATGGTGTTCTCCTATCTTTTGACTTCTATAATCTTCTCCTCCCTATTCCTCAGGGTTCATTGAACTCTGCTTAATGTTTGGCTGTGGGCCTCTGCTTATGTTTCCATTACCTGCTGGATGAAGCCTCTCTGGGGATAGTTATGCTAGGTTCCTGTCTGCAAACATAGCAGACTATCATAATTAGTGGCAAGGGTTTTTCTCTGTGGTGTGGGCCTCAAGTTGTGTCAGTTGTTGTTGGGCCATTCATTCAAGCTCAGCTCCATCCTTATTCCTCCACTTCTTGTAGGCCGGATAAATATTGGGTCAAAGGTCTTGTGGGTGAGTTGGTATACCTCCATTGGAAGTCTCCATCAACTTCAGATGTCTATTGTATTTCTCCTTCTGAATGAGATTCAAGCATTATCCCATGAATCCTCCTTGTTTCTTAACCTCTTTGGATCTGTGGACTGTAGCATGGTTATCCTGTTCTTTATGGATAATATCCGCTTACAAGTGAGTTCAAATAACTATGTCTTCACTCTATATGTATCCTTGGCCTGGATTGTACCATTTTCTCCAGGCTTTGCCTTGATCTTCCTCTAGTCTGCTAGTAAAGGATTTTCTATGCTATTATAATATTAGATTCCCTAGAATGTAATATGAGAAAATATGGACATATTTAATGTTTTAATGTACATTCTCAAATTGATGATTTATATCAAATTGATAGTAGCTATATAAAACATTACCTATGGAGAGACAAGATATATGTGGAGTGTGGTGTGTGATGTGTGGTGTATGGTGTATGTGAGTATGTCTCTGTATGTGTGTGTGTTTATGAAAGTGAGGGAGAAAGAGAGAAATAGATAGATAGATAGATAGATAGATAGATAGATAGATAGATAATAGATGATAGATAGATAGAGAAAGAGAGAGAGAGAGAGAGAGAGAGAGAGAGAGAGAGAGAGAGCACCTTTAAGTCAAGAAGAGGTGAAGACTGAGAAGTTGACCAACGTTTATATTGATACCTCTAATGATCATTTGTATCAATATCATAGCTAGCTAGAATATAAAGAAAATAATATACAGGAAGCTTTCAAATCTAAGGGACTTTTTGCAAAAACAAAAGAAAGAAAGAAAGAAAGAAAGAAGAAAGAAAGAAGAAAGAAAGAAGGAAGAAAGAAAGAAAGAAGAAGAAAAGAAGGGAAAAGAAAGAAAGAAGGAAGAGAGGAAGGAGAGGAAGGAGAGGAGAGGAAGGAAGGAGAGGAAGAGAAGAGAAGAGAAGAGAAGAGAAGAGAAGAGAAGAGAAGAGAAGAGAAGAGAAGAGAAGAGAAGAGAAGAGAAGAGAAGAGAAAAGAGATTGCCAGCATGGTGCTTCTTTTCAAATTTATCACAGAAGACATTTTCCAAATCTGTGTTTGGGATCACATGCTCCTATTGTGGTTGAGGAAAAGAGAGCCTAGCCTTAGATAGAAAGACTTACTGGGATGTTTTAGATAGTGGCATTTTAAATAGGAGTGATTGAAACATTGCCTCTCTCACAGGATGTGTAGGAAAAATACTAATATTGTTGATGCAAGTGAAGTTGGTACAAAAACATAAAACATTTGGATTCTGTACAATCTCAAGTCACATCAATATAGCAAAAGTGGACTTTTCTCCATTATTACATTAATTTTCACATTTAAAATAAATGAGACAAATTGACAAATGATACAATGTTAATTACACAAAACTTTTATAATTATTTTGGAGGATGGCTAAATTTTCAACGACTTATTCTCAATTAAATATCTCCTTAAATGTTCTCATTTTCATTTACAAGTCTGTTGTTGAAACTAATTTACTTTAGAAAAATAAATGGTTGGTAAAAATTATAAGTCACATTATCTTTCTAACAAGTTTGACTATATAAATAAAGTATTTAGGGACTGGAAAAAACTCAGTGGTAGAGTCTGTGACTGGTGTTTAGAAGTAAGACCCTTTGTAGAAGACCTAGGGATTCAAAGACAATATAACAAATTCTTTTAACTATTATTCAAATATTAAGGACTATTATGCCTCAGGTGAACAAAGATAAGTAGACAGGTGCACTTATGACCACAGTTAACAATTAGCTACTCATAATAAGAAAGCATAAAGTTTAGAGTAGTCACTGCTCTCTTTAGGCACATAGTTTTAAAATTGTTGGTAAAATGTTAGAATTATACACTCTTTGGATTTCAAGACTACTTAGATTAAATCCAATATT
This sequence comes from Mastomys natalensis, assembly GCA_021653895.1. Classification (NCBI taxonomy): domain Eukaryota; kingdom Metazoa; phylum Chordata; class Mammalia; order Rodentia; family Muridae; genus Mastomys; species Mastomys natalensis. Next base: position 203,000 of record JAJTUV010001978.1, read on the forward strand.
TTATTATGTTGTATTTTCTGCTACACAGGGCTCTGCAAAATTCCTGATAATGGACATATACCACAACTTGAAGGTTAAGAAATACGTGCCACAGGAAACGTAATACCTCAGTTGACCAACCTACCATTCATCAGGAGAAAAGATAGGTCTCCACAGTTCTTCAAGTACCACAGAGGTGTTAGAATTAGGTATCTCATGGACCTGAGGTTAAAATGAGATTTCTTTGAAGTTAAATCACTAATGATAGCTGTGCATTTTGGCTGCTCTAGGTCAGGGATCTTGACAGCTTTTATATAAAGGATACCATTATATAAGTTCATAATCATGATCCAAATAAAGATTTATAAGCAAATTAGAAGTGTTTGGAAGATACAAATGTTAGGGTAATTCATGACTTCATGAGCTTAAAATAGGGTACAGAAATTTTCTATAAGAATTAAAGGGAGAACAAAAAAGATTTTATTGTCAGAAATAATTTACACAACTTTCCTTCAGAAATCCCAGTCCCTTTGTCTGTCTGTCTGTCTGTCTTTCTGTCTTCCACAGATAAATAACTGATCTAATTTTAAGACAGGAATTATAAAAATGAGAAATAACAAAGCTAAATTGCTTTCAATCTATGAAGAATAGTATTTTCAGCTCAAATCTTTTTGGTATGGACTAAGCATTGAAATACATTGAATTTTATGCTTTCCATCTTTCTTGGACCAAGAAGGCCATGCAGACATGAGGACGTTAATATGATGGATTCCCACTTAGTAAAAAAGGCACACGATCAGTAACTATTCCTACGTGATCAATGTACATCACGTAAGTAAAAAAAAAAAAATGAAAAAAAGAATGAAATATGGAAGTTGGCAAATTGGGAATCTATATTAACAGAATTATATGTAAAAATATTTTAGTTAAAAATTTTACCTTCAATAAAGTCCTGGCAATTATATCTAATTCATATGAATTTAAAATATTAATATTTTAATTAATTAATAAGCACCAACTTTCTTTTGAAAGCTAATCAGTGGTACACTTCCATAATGAAAACGAGATAAATATGTTAAAATATAGTGCATCGTCCTGGGCCAAACACAATAGAGCTATGCTTGTAATAAAAAAATCTCTATACCACAGTTTGTTCTGTGTTCTAACAGTGTGAAGTCCCTTAAGGTTCTAAGCTTATTTGAATCAGTTATTTCATTTAACACACACTAGTGCTTCTCTGTGGAAAAGTGTTTTGAAATGTAGTGACTGCTTTGAAATATTTTTGTTCTCACCACCTAGAAAAATGTTTCAAAGTGTAAGACAGGAGACAAGTTATACATGTGGCTACTTGTGGATATGTGGGCTGGGGTACAGAGAAACAGTAATATATTTCTAACTGTGTCCCCCAGAACCTGACACAAAGTCTGAGGCATGGCAGGATTCCCTTACAATGCGCAGAATGAATTAGCTTACATGAAAGTCAGCAACTCTCCTCTCAGTAGGGAAGTTAGGAGGGAAGCTTCCGCTTCTGAAGTAAGCGTTGGATTCTCCGTGTAATGAACTCTGCAGTGTTAGGTTAATGGGAGTGGGGAGCAGTTCCTCCCGAGGCGTTCTGTAAGGGGTTATATACTGAAAAGCATAGCCCTGTTTTTACCACTGCTCAAGTTAAATAGGTGAGCTTCCTTTTGTTCCCTGTGAGTGTAGGACTACCACCTACCTCTAGATGGTGCTGCAGGCTCACTTCAAAGACGCTAAAAACTCCAACTGCAAAATAACCCATGTTTTAGCCTCTTGCCAAGTCACACGAAGGTACGTTTTAAAATGAGTCCATTTAGCAAATTCTGATCACACTTTTCATCTTCTTTCCTCTCATTATCGTTTTCAAATTAAAAAAATAATCTGTTCTAAGATATCGTTAATAGCATTTCTAATTATGTTTGTGCACTTTTTATTTATAATCCACACTAGAAAGTTCGAAATAACAAATGCATGTTAGATAATTCAAGATATTTCCTCCTGGAACATTCTATGTTGGACTCAATATGCCTTTTTGTGCAGAACTCAAAATTTGCATGCCTGTGGCATTTGATCTTCATGAGTTAATCTTAGCTTAATGCTGGAGATATGACATTGTTGAAATAGGATCTCAATAATGATTTCACAAAAGTGAAAGCTATGTGTTATATACGTTTGTGTCCTGCGCACCCTTTTCCGGGGAAGATAATTTATGTTTTTTGTTTGTTTTCTTTTTCATGGTCATCTTTGTTAGTTAGCAATATATGGAATTAAAATCATTCTAAAATAAAAGAAAACCAACAACCTGTATATATGTCAACGTATCCACTGACCTAATAATGTTTCTAAGATGTAGTTGGATTGCATTATCCAGAGGTCTCTGTGTTGGACATTGGTTTTCATTAAGCACTGTAAGAATGTCAAGTGAACTTTAAAACAGGGCATCACAGAGCTGGTCATTACATCTTGGGAAGCTACCATTGAAAGGTCTTTAGCCATTTGTTTTGGAACTCCATTTAGTTCCATTATTGTAGAAGAGAATAACTAGGTAAAGTATTGTTACTAGGAATCAGTGTATCTGTCATACATGAATGCTGATCAGGTACAGAAATACAGAAAAAAAAAAATGTGAGTGAGTACTAAGAGTGTAACTAAGGCTACCTTGGGAGACAAAGGCAGAAATGCTCATTTCAGCAAACTGGAAGAGATAACTTTTTTGTCATCCAAGAAAGATTCGGAAGTACCAGAGTGGCTGGAGTAGATGAAGACATCCTTAGCTTTTTAAAATATGAAAGTAGGTGGACATTGTGGGACAGACCTATAATGCCAGCATTCAGGAGATGGAGACGGGAGGGTCAGAAGCCCTACCTATGTCATCTTCAGCTTCAAAGTGAGTCAGAGACTAGTCTGGGTACCTGATATACAAGTACAAGACAGAAAATTAAGCAAAAGTTCATGAAAAAATAAAATCATGAGTATATTTGTATTAGTTATCTCAGTTGAATCAGGTATTATTTAACTCTCACTTTATTTCTATCCCTTCTTTTGTGTCTAGTCACTTCCTGTTTTAAACATCTCAAAACCTAAATTCATGTTAATGTTAAGAGGTCATTTCAAATCTCCTGTCTGACGCCTCTGTATTCTTCATTGTTTCTTAATTGCATTTTGCTAAGGATCAGAGAAGGAAGTAGTGCAAAGCTGGGGACGTTGATTGGTCGCAATGGCATTTCTGAACCACTCCATAAAAAATTATTATGTTTAAATCTCTTAACATTGCTCTAAATAGAAGGGCAACCAAACTTAGCTTTAAGGAGGTAGAAGTTGTCACAGTGTTCATAAGGGCACTGAGCAGTTCCGAATAGCAAAGCGTCTGTTCTCGCTTTAGTAGGTAAACAGGATAAAGAAGCCTAGCTAACTGCTGACACAAATGCAGAGTTAGAGGATCCAACACACATTCCAGCCATAGAGACTGAGAAGCTCAGGAGTCTCAAACACATGGGGCACATAGGGCCCTGGACAGAAAATGCTGAAGACTCTTATAACTGTCACTTTAAATTGCTTGCATAATCTTCCAAACATCAACTTCACTTTTTTTTTTTTTTTAGAGCAGAGTTGTCTCAATTTGTGAATGCTGGTAGGCAGAAGGTGAGCACATTGTCTTCCTTTGCTGTTTTTTTTTATAGTTTTCTGGGTTTTTGTTGTTGTTCTTGTAGTTTTGGGTTTTTTTGTTTTTTTGTTTTTTTAGGCATGAGCAATTCATGAGCTCAGCTGCATATGAAAATATGTAGCAGAGGATGGCCTTGTCAGGCATCAGTAGGAGGAGAGGACCTTGGTTCTGTGAAGGTTGGGGGTCCCAGTGTAGGGGAATGCCAGGGCAGAAAGACAGGAGTAAGTGGGTGGGTGGGAGAACAACCTTATAGAAGCAGGGGGATACAGGGTTTCTGGAGGGGAAAGTGGGAAAAGGGATGACATTTTAAATGTAAATAAATAAAATATCCTCCCCCCCAAAAAGCATGTGGACTCAGTGTTGCTGACCAAGATTCAGCATGGGAGTGCTGAAAGGTTAGCAACTTAAAGATTCTATATAGAAGTTTGGACCCTTTTTAAGACTTCCAGAAGCCAGTTTAAAGTCTCCTTTAACATAAACTTCTTATTTGCATGCATGTGTTCAACACTTAACGCTTTGTTCACCATGCACATGCTGCCTGTGAGTACGGTCACTGTGACTCCATTCAAAACCTATGATGAGCACTAAAACCAAAGACTGCCGTTTTGTAGTCATCAGGATTCATTAGGCTAAAATATGTGTGTGTTTGCTCATGAGAAGAATAATCTATGGCAGTAAACAAATCCACAAACAAATAAGTCTAACATGGACTCCACAACCAATTAAGGCTAACATGCAGTGTGAAGTAGTCTTTTACCTTAATAGACAACGCTGGAAAGACTCCGAGGATAGGAAGAGACTGGATTCTTGAGAAGATCAAATTTGGGCACAAGTGTGCGTAAGTTACAGTGGGGTTGTTCTTTGGGGATAAATGGGCTATCTTGCTCAGATTTATTAACTATGAGCATTAAGAGAAGATATGCTCCCTTCATATTACAAGTTCCAAAATTCTTAGCTGCAGCAGAGCACACAAATCACATTATTTGATGCAAAAATACCTTCCATTACTATCTTGCTCTGTCCTTCCCTGAGTCCTGTGCTAAAGAGTGAAAGGCAGAGAGTGTTTACCAGTGGATTTAACTGCTTTTGCATGCTAAAGCACATAAATAAGAGAGAGCCCAGCCTGAGCATCCTTGGACTGATGGGGCACCACTGCAATCAGTCCTCCCACATCTAGCCACTCCATCTACGTCTTGCCCTGTGGTTTTCAGTAACATCACTGATTATTCATTCAGAGACCTGCTCATCCCATCACCACCATACACTGGGCACAATTGCTCATTGTTCTCCACTGATTAGAACACTGTGGTTTATAAATGGATGATGCAAAAGAAAAATAGACCAAGGCCATTACTTGTAGGTGGATTCTCTAGTACTACACTCTGGGGTAATCAATCTTCTTTGAACTATTTCCAGCCCACTTGCTGTTGGGAATTTTTAAAGTGACATTCTCTCCCAGAAGCTGTAGCAAACTCCATGAACGTCCAATTTTAAAGGCACCTTAAATATTACTTTTTCTGTGACAGTAAAAGTATCTAATTTACCATAATACTATCTTTTATGTGAAACCCCCTAATGCTGGATTCAGGACTCTAAATGACAGACTAAATGGCCTAAATGGAGAATCATGCATATTAATGTATCAGGACTGTCACTACTAAAGCAGCGATGATGTCCCTTGTCCATTACCTGATGACAGACAAAAGTTTAGACAACAGACTCTACAATTATACATCTGTAAACTAGGTCTCAGAATTAAAACATACTTTAATCATTGCCATTTATAAGCATCCCTTCATAATTGAAAAAGAAATAAAAACCCATTTCCAACATGTGATAGATGACATAAAGGCGTGTTTTCTTCTCATAGATTCTGAATTGGTTCACAGGCTCCACTGAGGTGATGCTCTTACTTTGTGGTCAGTTCACATCTACAGCATACCATCCTATACAAACTATATTTTGTGTAAGTAGAACACTTACATATCTCTGAAAATATGGGAATTCCAGGATCAATTATAGTCTGTAAAGAAATGAGAGTAAAAGAGAAAGGAATCGTTATATTCATGTCTGTAGACTTTTTTTTTTTTTTTTTTTTTACAAATTCTAAATGTATTTAGTATTCTGATGTGTTATAGTATTCTTACACACACACACACACACACACACACACACACACACACATATATATATATGATTATTTTTTTAAAAAGTGTACTCATTTTACATCCCTATCACCCCTTCTTTCCTCTCTTTCCAGTCCCATCCTTACAAATATCTTCCCCCAATTATTCCTTCACCTTCTCAGAAAAGGGGACACCACCCTTGAGTACCACACAACCCTGGACATCCAGTGGCCTAAGTGCATCCTCTCCCACTGAAGCCTAACTAGATATGCTAATTTGGATAAGAGGATCCAATGGCAGGCAACTGAATCAAAGATGGCCTCCATTCCAATTGTTAGAGAACACCCATGAAGATCAAGTTGCGCATCTGCCTCAAATGAGTAGGGGCCTAGGTCTAGCCTCTACACGTACTTTTGTTGGTGGCTGAGTCTCTGCCTTTCTAGGCCCAGGTTAGTTGATTCTGAAGCTCTTCTTGTAGTTTCCTTGACGCTTCCAGTTGCCTCAATTGTATCCTCCACTCTTCCACACTCCCACCCCCTGGCTTCTCCTGTTGTTTAGCCGTGTATCTCTCTATCTATTTCTATCTACTGCTGGTTGAAAACTCTCCGAAGACTGTTAAGCTAGGTTCCTCTCTGAAAGCATAGCAGAGTATCATTAAAAGGGTCAGGGGTTGGCTCTTTCTCATGGGATTGGTCTTAAGTTGAGGCATTCATTGGTTGACTGTTCACTCAGCCTCTACTCCGCGTTTATCCCTGTGCATCTTGACGGCAGAAAAAAAATAGGTTGAACGTTTTGTGGTTTTGTTGTCTCCTTCCTTTCACTATAACACCTGTTTGGCTACAGGAGGTGGCCACTTTAGTCTCTCTATCCCTTTCTGGTAAGAATCTCAGCTAAGGTTATCCCCAAAGTCTCCTATAGCCTCCTGTGTGCTGGACCTCCAGCTCTGCCTAGAGATGCTCCCCACCAATTTCCATTCTCACTCCCAGCTCTCTACCACCCTCCTCCTCACACCTGATTGCCATCCTGTTCCCCTCTTCATCCCCTCTCCCACTCTCTTCCTTTTCTCTATCCACCTTAGATGTCTATTGTATTTCATCTTTTGAGGGAGATTCACACATTCTCCCATGGGCCCTCCTTATTATCCAGTTTCTTTGAGTCTGTGGATTGTAGCATGAGTATACTGTACTTTATAGCTAATGACAATTTATAAGTGAGTACATACCACATATGTATTTCTGGGTCTGAGTTTCATCCATTTGCTTGTTAATTTCATTACGTCTTTGTTTTTAATAGCTGAATAGAATTTCATTGTGTAGATATACCCCAATTTCTTTATCTATTTTTCAGTTGATGAACATCTGGGTTTCCAGTTTCTGGCTATTATGAATAAAGCTGCTATGAACCTAGTTGAACAAGGATCTCTATGGTATAATGGGACATTTTTGGGTATATGCCTGGGAGTATGTTGCCTGGTATTGGGGAAGAATTATTCCCAATTTTCTGAGAAGCCACCAAATCAATTTCCAAAGTCGTGGAGGTTTGCATCCCTACCAGCAATGTCTGAGTGTTCCCTTTGCTCTATATCCTCACCAGCATTTACTAACACTTGAATTTTGATGTTAGCCATTCTGACAGTTATAAGATGGAATCTCAGGGTGGTTTTGATTCACATTTCCACGATGACTAGGGACATTGATCATTTTTTTAAGTGTTTCTAGGACGTTCAAGGTTTCTCTCTGTACTCCACTGTTCAATTGGGTTATTTGGTTTGTTAATGTTTAATTTCTTGAGTTCTTTATATATTTAGAATATTAGTCCCCTGACATATGTAGGGGTGGTGAGTAATTTTCCCCACTCTGGAAACTGCCTTTTTGTCTTATTGATGGTGTTTTTAACTTTGCAAAATTGTTTCAGTTTTAAGAGGTTCCATTTATTAATTGTAGATCTTAGTGCCTGGGCTATTGGTGTTCTCTTCAGAAATTTGTCTCCTGTGCCAATCAGTTTGAGGCAGTTCCTTCTTTTGTCTTCTATTAGATTTAATTTCTCCAGTTTTATATTGAGGTCTTTGATCCACTCGGACTTGAGTTTCATGCAGAGTGATAGACCTGGGTCTAATTGTATTCTTGCATATACAGACATCCAGTGAGACCAGTACCATTTTTGAATGCTTTTCTTTTACCATTTAATGGTTTTGGCTTCTTTGTCAGATATAAAGTGTCCATAGGTATGGTGGTTTATTTCTGAGTCTTCGATTCTATTCCACTGATTATCTTGTCTGTTTTTAAGCCAATACCATTGCAATTTTTATTACTATTGCTCTGTAATATAGCTCGAAATCAGGGAAGTTGATACCTCCAGAATTTCTATTTTTGTACAGGATTGTATTGATTCTTCTGTTTTTTTGTTTTGGTTTGTTTTCATATATAAAGTTAACAATTTGTTCTTTCAAATAATTTTGTTAAAATTTTTATAGGAATTGCTTGGAATCTGTAGATTGCTTTTGGTAAGATATTAATTTTAGTATGTTAATCCTGACGTTACATGAGCATGGGAGATCATTCCATGTTCTGATAGCTTCCTCATTTTTTCTTTTTCAAGGACTGTTCTTAAAGTCACACAGGTCTTTCACTTGCTTGGTTATAGTTACACCAAGATATTTCATATTATTTGTGGCTATTGTAAAGGGTGCTGTCTTCCTGATTTCTTTTTCTGCCCATGTATTATGTTTGTAGATTTCTAATGCCCAGTTATTCATTCAGCTGCAACTATCAGCCCAGAATCTAAAATATATGACACACAACAGATGTGATTTTTCTTGGTATATATAAACAAATATATTGCTCATTTTTTGATTCGGTAATAGAAAAAAAGTAAAGGATATAACTCAGACCAGATAGACAAAACCTGTGTGTTTTCTGTTATCTGTGCATGCTAGCTTTCAATCTTTAGATGATATATCTAACCTGGAGTAACTACAGGAAAGACAGGCTATGCTAGGAGTCTGGGGACAGCAGTATTAGAAAGAAGTGTAATAGGACAACATAGCTAGAAAGGAGGAATGGAAAATGGGGACGTTTACCTGAGCAGAGGAGAAACTTGCATTACAAAAGAACAAGGAAGAGGATTGAATAACACTAAATTTGCTTGAGATGCTACAGGGAATTTGTTATGTTTACTTAAAATTAAGTGTATATGTGTTGTTCTTGTTATGTGTATGTGTGTGTGTGTCAGTGTATGTATGCATGTAGGTATGTGTGTATGAGTGAGTCTGTGTGTATATGGTGTGTATGAGTATATGTATGTATGTGCGTGTGTGTGTCTGTCTGTCTGTGTGTGTGTTTGTGTACAATGTAAAGCCTTCCCTGGATCTGAGTTTAGATGTTGGCAGTGTGTGTCAAAACCAGTAACATAGATTTCCTCCTCTTGGTTGTTTACAGCCTCAGACATCATGCTTATGAAGACCTCCTACTAAGACTAATCCCTCCTGCTGTTCTGTATATACTAAAGATGCTGATGTTGCAGTTTGTTGTACAGCTGATACTTTCCATCAGTGTCAGTACACTCCCTCAGGTCTCACTGTTTCAGCATCTGAGTCTGTGTATCTGTTCCATTCTTTCCTTTGCTGCTCTACTCAGGTCTTCATAACCTATTAAGTTTGGCCGACATACTCAACATGATTTCCTGAGAGGAGGTAATGAATGAAATTTTTTAGGATAATAATAGTATGGAAAAGTCTTGCACAAAAGGATCAGTACAAAAGAGAATTAGAAAACCTATAGAATTTCCAGATAATTTTTACAGGAGATGATTCTCGATTCTGTAGGCTGACTTTAAAAGAGAGTCCTCAGGCAGGAGAAATGGCTCAGGATTTAAGAGAATTCACTGTTCTTTGCAGGGTACTTGGGTTCAAATCCCAACATCTATATGACTGGGTAAACCTTTTGTAATTCCAGTTCCAGGGTTTCAGACTCTCTCTTCTAGACTACACAGCCACCAGCACCCATGATGTTCATATATGTCTGAAATCAAAACACTTACACTCATAATTAATTTAAAAAAATGACTGTTAAAAATGAAAAAAAGTCAGAGATTCCAGTGACCATTAAACATATTCCAGTCTCATTAAACATTTTTATTAAGAAAATAATTGTCTTTGTTTTTCTTTAGAACAATGATGTAAAATGAAAGCAAACGTGTCTATGATGAAAGGACTCTTTCTTGCCATAATTAATGAGAAAGAAAAATATTCTGTAAGTTAACTTAGCTTTTCAGATACCTTTCTTATATACTAATCTCTGGTATGCATTATAATGACTTCAAGTCTGGCAAAGTCCTAAGAATATGAGAAGATTAAATTCCACTCATTACCTTGTTGCTAACTAGACAGGAAAATTTCCTGATGTGAGTAACAGAGATTTCTAATGACTTGCTTTGTGATCTTGGAAAATTCACTTAACTGCTCTGGACTTCAGTTTTAATATTTATCAAATAAAATGACTGAAAGGGATAATCTGCAGTCCTCTGAATTAGTGAAAATCAATGACTTTTTAGGAAGTGTTCAACAAAATACCATCAGTGCATAATGTCCTTCCAGCCAGAAAGTTAAATTATTGAAATACGTCTCAAAACTGTTGGGTGTTCCCTGAAGTCTGTTCAGATAATGTTGAAGTATGGAGAGCTGTGGGTAACATTAAACAACCCTAGGATCATAAAAATTCCATGGATTTAAAAGTCAGACAAGGCTGAAAAAGTTCAGACTTCTCAGAGAGTCTTTCAGATTATGTTTTTGCTTGGCAATCTTCTTCAAATTTAGGGCCCTATATTCCTTCAAAAAGTTGACCTTGGGGCAATGAAATGACTGGATGAAAGCATCTGCTAAGCCAGATCACCTGAATTTGATCCCTAGAACCTATATGGTACAATGAGAGAACACATCCAAAACAGCAACCTTCAGACCTCTACATGTGCACAAGCAACTGCTCATTTTAAATAGGATCTGATGTAGCTCAGGAAGGTCATGAACTCGTTATGTGTCTTATGCTGAACCTTAAATGACATTCATGCCTAAGTTATAGACATGTACCCACAGTGTCCTGTTTTATTTATTTTTTGTGGTCTTCATTTGGTTTGGTTTTTGAAGAAACAGACATTTGATTTTTTTTTAAATTTCTTTACAGCAAAAGAATATCTTTCATATATGTTAAAAAGGAAGTACTTATACTATCGAGCACTTAGAGATAGCTATAGTCCCCAAAGAAAAGGCATAATGACCAGGGAAACTGTTCGTATGATGTGAACACTTAGTAAACACAGAACTCACACCTGAATCAAATTGGCCTATGATCCACAGAATCTACCTCTATGGCCTATCTGCTAGAGAAGTGCTAAGTCTGTATGTTTCTACACTCTTCCCAAACTGCAACACCACTAAAGGTAAAGTTTTCAAACATGAATGCCTGTAGGAGACATTTGACATTCAAACCAGAATAGCATTTTTCCTACAAGTAGCAAATAACATAACAGACTAAAACCTAATAATCCTAATTGGAGTTACCCTATACAGGAGATTATGCTGAATCTAGAAGCCATATTGTGCCAAATAAAATGCCCAGTGCCAAATGTGGTATGCCTCTCCTTGAATTGGTGTCAAGGGTATACAAGGGGACCCCCTCTAAGTATAGCCTATTGACATTGCTTTGAAAACTTGCCACCAGAAACTGATGGAAAGGTCCTATTGCTGAAGACACCACATTTTGTAAGTGAATTCACATGGAGAAATGAAGTGGGTACTGAACATGGTGGTACCACTTCACTCACTGACAAACAGAAGGTATGGTTGTTTATACAAGACTTATGCACAAAATGAACCCAAAACATTCTAGCTTGGAGAAGGGAGGGGCTCTCTCAAACTCTTCCCTGTAATGTAGAATTTATGGGCAATTGATATATATTTTTGTTTGTTTGTTTTTTGAGACAGGGTTTCTCTGTGTAAGCCTGACTGTCCTGGAACTCACTCTGTAGACCAGGCTGCTCTTGAAATCAGAAATCCGCCTGTCTTTGCCTCCCAAGTGCTGGGATTGAAGGCGAGTGCCACCACTGCCCAGCTACAATTGATATTTTAAGTGGGGGAGGTAGATTTTTTTTTTTAAGAGTGTGGATCTCAATAGACTGAGTATGCACCAGTGAATGGTCCCATACCCAGGAGTTCAAGAACAGCACAAATTAGACTTGTAGGGTTATTTGAAAATTTCATGAAGATAGGAGTTAGGTAGAAAGGTACTAGTAGATCACTGGGGAGTTAGAGAAAATTTTCTAAATCTGACATCCATGAACATACTACTTTCTCCTTATACTTAACTTCAGATTTATGCTAAACATTAAAATATTCCATTCTGAAATCAATATATAAATATACTCATGCATACAACCCATGTCAAAATGCAGACCATGTATTCAGTTTCAATATAAAATTTTCTTCTAAGTATATGAGGTCTACATACCAACTATGTGACCATATACTTTTACTGTATGCATTTTTACTGTGGTTTTATTTATAAATGTAACATTTATATATAAGTATGAGATACATCGTAGTGTTTTGGTGAATGAATAACACGGGGTAGGGACCTCCTAGAATAATTAGTGTATCCCTCACTGCAAAATGAATCATTTATTTATGATAATTATAATCAAAATTCGGTTTCATTTTGGAAAAATAATATATCATTAACTATATTCACTGTGTCTTATAAATTACTGGAATGTATTCATCCTCTTGAATTATAATATTGTACATTTCTGTTATTTTCTTATCCCAAGATAAAATTTCATCCTATGAAGGCATTCGAATGAACAATACTTCTAAAATTTACTTAAATGATTTTTAAGTAGTAGTTATTTTTATAATTATCATCCCTACTTGATATTCATAGATTAAGACATATCCTCATAATTTTACTACAAGATAGAGAAATGCATTTGGATAAACAATTGCTAGCCTCCCATCGCTAGACATCTGGAAAGCAATAGAAGAAATGTACAGTCTTACTCTTAACTTCAAGGTAACCTCTGAGACTTTGTTCCTTGATAATTGACTGTACAACATTGGAGAATTCATTCCTTTTAGTATCTAGTCCTTCATCTAACATAAAGTCTGATAAATTTCTAAGCATTAAATAAAAACAGAATATGTAAATAAGTTCTCATAATAAAGCCAAAGTGGGATGAAAATGTTGTTATCTTAACAAATATGTAGTGAGACTCCTCCCACTAGCATTTATTCATTGATAATTGTAGCAAGCAAGGGAGCACTGAGCATAAGCAATCTTGCTGGAATCTAGGCAGGTATATAAAATATAACACTTCTCAAATGCAGGAGACTTTGATGGTACCTGATGCTCAGAAGCAAAATGCCTATCTTTTGCAATACCCTCTAGAGCAAACAAGATAATATAGACAATTCATTGAGAACCACTGCAAGATGCATTGAGTGAATTAAGCTATTCCATTGATTATACACCAGCAGCAAAAAAAGATGAAAGATTTTTTCTTCCTTGAACCATTGAAAATATTTCCTTAAACAGTTTTAAATTGTTAAAAGTACAGAACAGATTTGGTAGAAGTGTTTTGAAGATAAGAAAAATATGTACTTCAAGCACTGTAGAATTTATCCTAGAAGAGTGGGGGGTCAGAAAAATGCTGTGGAATCATTTGATAAAAATGTGTTCTTTATCTGATACTCAATTATACCCTTCAAAATAAAAACACAATCTTGGATTGTCAAAGCTTCTTAATAGGTTACATTGGCTGCTCCAATGCAATCCTTTTTCTTAGTTCATCTGTTCATGTCTACAATTTGTATATATGTGTGTGTGTGTGTGTGTGTGTGTGTGTGTGTGTGTGTATGTGTGTGTGTGTATGTGTGTGTGTGTTTGTGTGCGTGTGTGTATTCTCAAGTGTAGTGATAAAATGGGAAGATATTAGATGTATGTACATATATATGGACATGTATGTGGGATTTTTTTCATTGATGCATAGTGTGTAGACAGAGAAATATGACGTGAAGCTTACATTTGTAATCTATATTTAAAGTTGTTAGATTATTACTCATATGATTAGTTTCATACTCAAGCCATCATGGATAATCTCTCTGCCAAATTAGATATTTTATCCAATCCAGCTTATATGTGTATATGTCTGTCTATATTTATATGTAGATCTTGAATAGAAACTTTTCTTTTCTACCTCTCATAGAAGCTTGAAAATTGCACCAACCTACTTTAGTATTTCAATTTAAACAAGTAAGACTGGGAATTGAAGAATAATCAGTAATGGTTATCTGCCTTTTCCTATTTAAGAACAATAATGGCACTCACTCATCCTGAACAAGGCTGTTAATTAATCATTGTAGCTATGCAGGTTGGAGTCCCAATGTTATCACCACTGAAGCATAGCAGTAATATAAACTCTGCTTAAGTGCTTTTGTTCTGTGAAATAAATCTTTGCATTACAACCATTGCTAATCATTTATTAAAAGTATAACACTTTGCTATTATCATACTGGATTGTGTTGTTTTGAAGCCATTTGTGTGGTTTATCTATTTGCAAGCTTAAATTTAATTTGCTGAGGATTTTAAGCATGCAGTGGGTTTGATGGGAGGAATCTGGGTCATTCACTATGATAATACTCCCTAAGAAATTAGAGTAAAAAAAAAAAAAAACAGAACTAATCTCACGGGGGAGGAAAACTTATCTGAATGACAATCTAATTGATTACATAACAGGTATTTATGCTAAAAGAAAAAGTGTTGGTATAACTGGATTTTACTATGGAGCACAACTAAAAAAATCTTAATAACACCGATTAACCAGATTACTTCAAACAGCTAGAACCTTCTATTGATTTGAAGAACATGTTCTCTAATTTGAAAGTTTAGGTAATAGCCTAATTTGCTTAAATGTTAGTTAGTATCTGCAAATAATTCAAGGGAAATTACTACTTTCTAGTCCCTGGAGACTTAAATTCCTAGAGGAAATAACTCTTTTAAAAAGCTTTAAACAGATACAAGTTGTTGTTGTTTTTAATTCATACAACCTAAACAGAAAGGTCTTTGTTTTTTCTTTTCTTGTTAATTCTTGAATATTTAAAAAGCAAGAAGCATATCCTATAACCCAAAGTAGACCTTGAACAGATGGTGACCCACATACTTTTCTCTACAGCTACATTGATATTGTACCTAAATTTGCTATGATAGAGTTTATGAGGAAAGAGTATATCTCTAATTGTTAAATGGTAGACTGGATCTATACAGAAAGATGAAAGTTGCTTTATTGAATTGCCTGCCTCCAAAAATTACCTAAGGATTCTGAAATATTATTGTAATGTATTATATCAAAACAGTTTGAAATTTATTTTCTTTTGAAGAGAGAAGTCTTCTATTATTTCAGGTATGCCTAGGCAATCAGATGTAAGTTTATCATTCATGAGATGGCTGCTAATTTTTTTCTTAGGTTTTTGAGACAAGGTTTGTTTGTTTAGCTCTGTCTTTCTGGATCAGAACGGGCCGGGAAGTTGGAGATAGGTCTACCTCTGCCTCCCACGAGATGGGATTAATGGCCTGTGCCACCATGCCCAGCACTACTGGATGGTCTTTTTGTTGTTGTTGTTATTGTTGTTTCTGTTGTTGTTGTTATTATTAACATTCATTTATTTACATCCCAAATGCTGCCCCTCCCAGTCTTCCCCTCTCTGTAATCCTTCCCCTATCTCCCTTCTCCTATCTTCTGCTCCTCTGAGAAGGTTCTCCCCCATAAGTATTCCCCATCACTGGTTCATTAAAACTCTGCCAAAGTAAGTGCACCCTCTTATATTGAGGCTAGACAAGGAAGCCCTCTTTGTGAATAGTTACCAGACAGGCAACAACTTTAGGGAGAACCTTGTTAGGAGACCCACATGGAGACTGAGCTGCATGTCTGCTACATATGAGCCAGGGCCCTCATTCTAGTCCCTGTGTATTCTTTGGGTGGTGGCTCAGTCTCTGAGAGCTAAGTTCCAGGTTAGTTGACTCTGTATGCTCTTTTTTAAAAAATAGAGGTAGTTTGATGTTTATTTATCATCATGACTTGAAATTGAACAACATATAAATAATCACGCTTGTAGTCAGTCATCAATCATATCATTTAATAAATGAAATCCTATGGGCAGTTAAGGTGAAGAACTGAATGAATAATTAAGAAATTAATATACAGTAATTTTCCAAGAAATCAAGCCAACATATTGATATACTGCTGAAAATACGATTAGGTAACAATATGTGAATGGAGGTCTGTAACTAAGAAATTGTGTGCTCCCTTCTTTATTAATACCAAAGTATTGCATGATAACTATATGACATATTCTTTGTTAGGCTGAAAGAATATAAAGTCATGTCCTGCCTTCTCAAGTTTTATATTTGTCCTGCTAGATTTCTGTTGCTGGTATAAAATCATGAACAAGAAGCAACTTGAATAAGAAAGGATTTATTTGGCCTACTGGTTAAAATCTAAATCAAAGAAATGCAAGGCAAGAAGACAAGGCTGAAACCTCGAGCCAAAACTGAACCAGAGATTATGGCAGAATCCTCATATGGTGTGGTTCCTGGCTTTCTCTGCTAATTTTCTTATACAGCTGGGAGGTCACTGAACTAGGAATGGCACATCTTACTGTAGTGTAATCCCACCTACATCAATTGGCATCCCCCAGGCACAGTTAGGGCACTCCAACAGAGGCTATTTCTAATTGAGCTTCCCTCTTTCCAGGTGTGTCAAGGTGACAAATCAATCTACTGATTATAATATTCTAACAGAGACGACATTGTGAACAGATAATAAGAATGACTTAATTTCGTTGTAATGGTATACATTCATGATACTACTAAGAGTAGACATTGTAAGTATCAAGAGTTATATATCTTTTTCGTACTGTTTCTTAAAAAAATTAGATAGGGTCTTGTGATGAAGCTCAGGGGAACTTTGAATTTAGGCAATTGTCCTGGCTCAGGACTTGGTGTCCAGAGCTATCCTTCCCTCTATAGAGAACCTTCTTTAACATTCTCAGAAAACAATGATTTTCCAAATATTCTATTATCATCATTTTCCATTTAGAGTATTGATTGAAACTGTTACAAAGATCTGACCTGAAAGAGCACATAGACATACACATACATATCTATATGTATATAAATGTATACATACAAACATGCACACACATACATACATACAACACACACACACAGATGCTATAGCTAGTGACAATTTAGAAAGTTTTCATAATCAAAGTAAATACTACCAAAGTTTTGCTCATTTTAAATTATAAATTTGCTTTTCATTATAAAGATTCTTCACTAAATATTCTGAGACTTTGCTTCCTGTTGAGAATTTGATATATTTTTAATCCCTTTCATATTTCACTCCAGTGCTCTTAGGAATTATTAACAATTAAGAGGACTGTTGAATAATAAAGTGCCAAGAAGCACCCACTCAATTTCTTAATGATATTTGACTTCTAGCAAATGATCAGAACTCCTGAAAGAAATTGGCAATGCCTGCTTTTGAGTTTGTGTTCTCAATTCATTAGCAAACTCTTGCACTGGGCTCAAGCAGCCCATATTCTACATGTATGAGAAAATATATATCATATTGCCACAAAGATTCACCCAAAATAACCTACCAATAAAGGCATCATAGTAGTAAATTAACCAAAACAAAATTTCAGAGACAAATTGTTTGAATCTCAACAACCTATGTCTTTTGCTGAATAGTTTAGTAACATCACTCTGAATCCATGAAATGCAATTCAATAGATTTTCTACAGTAGGTCTCCAGACTCTAACTGCAAATAATTTTAATTCACTCCCTTAAGTGAATTCCTTCACAGAGGAATGACTTAGGTCAAATTAATGTTATTTCCCCTAACGTTATTAGCCCTCCCTCTCTAAATTAATATTCCACCTGTTTTGAATGCCCTTCTCTCCTTTGACTTTCTTAAATACCACTCACTCTTTTAATCCTCAAGAACTTGCCAGCTGCAATGTTTCACTTCTAGTATTTGAAGCGTTTTAATAGAACAGAAAGAAAGTTCATGCAAGGATACGTATGCCTGACTAATGAACACCTGGTATAAGAAAAAACTAGGAGGAGAAAGATGAGGAGAAGAGGTGTTGGAAAGAGGAGGAGGAAGAAGAAGGAGAGGATAGGGAGAGAACAAGGAAGGTGAGGTTTAGGGAAAGGAGGAGGATAAAAATCTTTCACTCTTTTCTTCTGGTTTCTACTTCTGCTAGATATATTTTTTTTTAACCCTCCTCATTGCTGAACTAGATTTAGTAGTTATTCACCCTGGATTTTATCATAGCCACATGCAGAACAGTTCTCCCTATTCAGTCATAAGTTCTGTGATAATAGAGACCACATTTGTTTTATATCTTTGTGCAGTTCTTGATTTACTCTCAGCTCATTCTTCAGCAAGACATGGCATATTCTAAGTGCACAGGAAACATTTGTTAAATAAATGAATGTGAAACCACAAAATAAGAGTAATGTTTCATGGTCAAAGCTAGCACCTCATTACAACTCTAATATCAGTGTCTTAGAACACACATATATGTGTATGTAAGAAGATGGTCACATACATAGCAACATGCATTATATGTATTTCTATTCTTTATGCTTTAATTTTAAGGATAATTGTACAATCATATAAGTATTCTTAAAATTAGGATCATTTACAATTTTTTATCATACGTTCATGTATATAGACATGCACAGCAAGAAAGAGCAAGGATGCACAACTCTTCTGTAATACTGCTTTTGAAAGAAATTCACAGAGAGAGTTTTGTATGCTGAGTGTATGCTGAGCAGGTGAATATCAAAGGCATACTTCCCTTGGCTGCCATTAACTACATGAAAGCTTCAGGGAGTTATTCCTTTGCTCATTTTAGTGCTTTGTATAATGAGATCAGAAGACAGAAATTCTGGCAACTTCTTGGTTCATTTTCAGCTACTAGACAAAGAGACAGACTCCGCAGAAGAATGATGATTCTATTTGGAAACAGAGTATCCAGATGCCAGAAGTAGATGAGTACGGTCACCGTGCCATGCTTAGTTAGTGTGGATGGCTTTGCCTTTTTACCACTTTTTCTTTTCCTCCCTTTTATTCTGTTTACTGTCTCATGACCACTGAGTAGCCCACTCTGTTCAGAGAGAGAAGAAAATAAAGGCACATCTATGGGTGTTAAAAATATTACAGGAAAGTTTTATCTCATACATGCCACCCTACATGCATGTTTTATCTATACAAGGTGTAAATCAGATCTAAAATTTGGAGAATTTGTCCCTTTATTTTAAAGGGAATATTTTTTTTTAATTAATCATTCTATTTGTTTACATCTCAAAGGATATTTCACTTCCTGGTTACTCCCTCCAACAACCCCCCATCCCATGATATCCCACTTCCAAGTTACCCCTCCACCAAAACCCCAGCCAACATCTGCCCCCCGCCCACCCACACTCTCCTGCCCCACTGCTCCAGCATCTCCCTACACTGAAGCATAAAACCTCTTTCATCAAACCTCCCCAGGACCAAAGGCCTCTCCTCCCATCGCTGTCAAGCAAGGCCATCTCTGCTACATGTGTGTCTAGACCCATGGATCCCTCCAGGTATACTCCTTGGTTGGTGGTCTAAACTTTAAGAGAACTGGGTGGTCAAGCCAGCCTATGTTGTTCTTCCAATGGAGTTGCAATAGCCCTCCAGTCCTTCTGCTAGCTCCCCGAACAGGTTTCCTGAGCTCAGTCTGATGGTGGTGGCTTCAACCATCCACATCTGCATTGGTTGGCTGCTGGCCTGACCCCTCCAGTAACCGCCACGCTAGGTTCCTGTCAGTAAGCTCCTCTTGACCACAGCAACAGTGTTGGGTTTGGTGTCTGAAGACATGATGGATCCCCAGGTGGGGCAGTTCCTTCAGTCTCTGTTCCATTTTTTGTTCCTGTTCTTCCTTTGGATATGAATATTTCTGGATTAAAAACTTTGAGATGGGTAAGTGGCCCCATTCCTTGACCTATCTACTAGAGGTGATCTCGACAGGTTCTATCTCTCCCTTTTCTGCACGTTTTGACTACATGAATTTTATAGGCAAATGGATGGAACTAGAAAATATCATCTTGACTGTGATAATCCAGAACACCCATGATATGTCCTCACTAATAAGTGGATATTATTCCAAAAGCTTACAATGCCCATGATATAACCCACAGCCCATATGGAGCATAGACGGAAGATGAGGATGTGGATTCTTCAGTCCTGCATTGGGGGTGGGGGGGTGGCAGGATGATTATGGGAAGTGGAGGGAGAGAGAGAAATGGAGGAAGAGAGAGACCAGGGAGGGAGAAGGAGCGGGAGGAAATAGAGTGGCCGTATCAGGAACTGGAGTGGATATGAGAGAAGTACATAAGGTCAAGAAATCGAACAAAAATATGTAGTAGTGAGTATGAGGAACTGGGGATAGTAACTGGAGGATGCCAGACACCAGGGAAACGTGAGTCTCTCAGGACCCAATGGGGATGACTTTAACCGAATTTGTCACTTTAATGTCATGCACATTAAAACTTCTGAGAATTTTCTGAGTTGATATAATGAACACTTTCACTTCACCGTATAGCTATGCCTTTTTCTTGATGTTACAAATAAATAATAGGTGATTTAGAACTGAATGGTGGTTGGCTTGATTCAGGGTGTAGTCTTTAAGCACGCTTTTTATGCGATTTTCATGTCAATTTTTCAACTATATAGATAATAAGTATATTACTGCATCTTATTCCAGTAACAACAGTACTACAAGTTGTACAGATTTTTCTGGTGATTATTTGCCCTTTTATAATTCTAGACCTGAAGAATGGCACATCTATGAGATTTGGAAGAGCTCTTCCATACAGTGAATGACACTGTAGCATATCCATTGGTACATAGTAAGGAAGAAAATTTCGTCACCAAAAAAGTTTGACATCTAAACATGTAGCATCACTTTAGAATACTGATAAGAGAATTTTGATGTATCTCAGTGTATTTCAATGAGTCCCCTTGTAATCTTTTTATAAGCCTGTATCAATACTAACCAGGTCTGCTTATACATAGAAGCTTCTATCAGTGTATTGAACAAAATTTTGTTTAGCCTGAATTTGAAACTTTATTATGTAATATGAGTGTCTTTGAAAGATAACATTGTAGTATCTATAATATACATTATACAATTTCACAAATATATATGTATATATGTAGATATATGCTCTTATAAATATATATTCTTGTGTACATATGCTCATAATTGATATTAGTAGTCTGTTTATTTAAAATATGCATTTTTAGTTATAAAGTTACAGATATATTAACTTCTAGGGGATTTATACTTGACAAGAATATTAGATAAATGTATACTTGAATCATATTTTATAGAATTTTTTCTGGAGAATAAGTATTAGAAGTAACTTACTTTGCCTCAAGAGGCATATAGGAAACATTAAGATGCACAGAATGCAAGAGAAGAGAATTTAATATTACTCAGCTATTAAAAACAATGAATTTGATAAATTCTTATATAAATGGATGGAACTAGAAAATATCATCCTGAGTGAAGTAACCCAATCACAAAAGAACATACATGGTATTCACTCACTGATTATTGGATTTTAGCCCAGAAGCCTGAAATACCCAAGATTCAACTCACAGACCACATAAAGCTCATGAAGAATGATGACCAAGTAGGGGAGGCTTCAGTCCTTCTTAGAAGGAGTAACAAAATACTCAAGGGTGCAAATATGGAGACACGGTGCAGGACCGAAACTGAAGGAGGGACTGTCTACAGACCATTCCACCTGGATATCCATCCTATGTGCAGTCACCAAAGGTAGAGGTTGATGTGTATGTCAGGATGTACATGCTGACAGGAGCCTGATATAACTGTCTCCTTAGAAGTCTGCAAGAGTCTGACATACTCAGAGGCAGATGCTCACAACTAACCATTAAACTGAGCATGGGGTTCCAATGGAGAAGATAGAGTGAAGGCTGAAGGAGTTGAGAGGATTCGCGACACCATGAGGAAAGCAACAATCCCAACCAACCAGAGCCCCCAGGGTCTAAACCACCAGCCTAGGAGCGCTTAGGGAGGGACCCATGGCTCCAGCTATATATGCAAGGGAGCTATATATAAGTGGGAGAAGAGATCCTTGATCCCATGAAGGCTGGACGTCGTGGGGGGGGGGGATACTCGAGGGTGGGGAGGTGAGGTACGGGGGAGGGTGGGTGGGGGTACACCAACGTGGAGGCAGGAGGAGGGGGGAAGGATAGTGAGTTCCTAGGAGGGAGGGGGGGGAAATGGGGTAAGGAGAGAACATCTGAAATGTAAAAAAATTTCCAATAAAAAATAAAATAAAAAATAATAAAAAAAAGAATGACTTTTCACAAAAAAAAAAAGAAAAAAAAAACAAATTTAGTAGTAATCCTAAAAAAAAAAAATGAGCAATATTCAGGTTCCAATGAGATAACAAAGCCACCACCTGCTCAGTACAGAAAGAATACTGGATAATACAGACTGTATACATTATACCTCTATTACTCTAATAGTTAATATTATTAATCCAACTTTCAAATGAAGGATGTTCCTTTATTTATTTTCTATGCTCAAGTGATGACAATTCCAAAGTGTTCACATACAGTGTCAGCTGTTACTGTATTTCAGGAATGATTTTTGTTATGAAGTTAAAGCCAAATACTAAATAAACTAGAATTAACATGCTTATATTCTACTGTCTAGGTGAACACAGAAAGGCAATGACATCATGAGGATGGCCATATAGTGTGTTTAGTTCTCAGTTGACATTTTTATTATGCAATAAACAAAAGAGTTATTACATTTTTAGAATTGAGTTCCATTCATTTGCAACATAATCTTTTTTGAGCATCAGGCTCTTTGAATCCTAGAACTGCTGATATTATGTATCAGATCATTCTGATAGTTTATTGCAAATGAAAGAAAAGGCTAGGAGAAGTTGACTGTGTGCCTTGAAGGGTGATTTCCACTCCTCCACGGTCTCAACTCACTAACTAGCAGTGTTGTCCCTTTATTGAACGTGTGACAATCAAAAATGTCATCAGAAGTTGCCGAATGATCCTTGAAGAACAAGATTATTATTATTTTTTTTGAAAATCACTCTTCTACACTACCAGACAGAGTGTATTTCTAATCCATACCCAACTTGTAGGTAATAATTATACTTATATTTAAAACATTCATTACTATTACATATAATTGTTAGCAATTATTACAAAGATATTCCAGTGCCATCAAGGGCAAAGGTTGACTTATTTTCATTTACATCTCCAAGATTTGTGACACATAGAATAGGATACATGAAGATCACTAACTGGTGAACAAAATCATTAACAGGCATGTTCTTAAATTTTGATTGTAGTGCTCTGATTATACCTGTGACCACAACATTAAAATGGTAGAACAGGCATGAAGGAATTTCACTGATTTAAGGAGATTAAGTAAGAAAAATTTGGTTTATACAATTCTGAACTCAGGAAGTGCTCTGTGAAGCTGTGGAAGTTTGATTTTCATGAAGCCTTTCTAAAAGGCCTGCAGTTGGTCCTTTCTATCTATTGTGTCATTGATTATTTTCCCCTCTGTGCAGACATTTCTGGTATGGTTTTTCTGTGAATAAATACCCTTTCCTTACAATGATCCCAGACACCCTAAGTTAGGGCCTGACTATTAGACCTATTGTATTTTAATTGGCATTTTAAAGGACCTAAGTTCAAATATCACAACATTGTGAAGTACTATGGAATAAGCTACAGTATATGAAGAGTTGAGGGAAGAAGATATAATTAGTTCCAAAACAATGCATATGACTTGAATTTTCAGTCCTCCACTTGTAAACTGATCATATAATGATAGTTCCGAATTCACTAAAATTTAAGATTTTATGATCATAATTTATTATTTTGTACAGTATTTTGCATATTTGTGTTATCTCTGTATTTCCAGCAATTGTTTAATGCATAAAGATATTTAAATAGAAAATTTTTATTATTACTTAACGTGAAAAGAAATTATATCTATTAAATATAAATATAAGATACCAAAATTAAAACCCAAAATGCATTATTTTGTCTTGCTGCAGTACAGGCTTTAAACCTGAAGTCTCCTATATATCTGTTAAAATGGCAAGGTTTGAAAATGTGGTAAAGACACATTAGCAACATACTGATTCATTCTCTTTGAAGTATCCTCAGGGAATGAAAGAAAGTTGAGATGAGAAAAAAACTTTCTTACTGTAAGATTCAAGGTTAATTATTGCCTTTCCAGGATACTGTCTGCAACCATCTTGTGTTGCAATAAAAACCACTCTGATTTACATCCCAGGTTCATATCCCCCACGCAGGCAAACCCTGCCTTCGTCTATTTCAAATTCCATTTCAAAGATCCTACCAGTCTTTTAAGATGTGTAAGTGTCAAATATAAAAAGAAGTAGAAAGGAAAGTTAATAATAAAAGTTGTGGGGTTAACTGTATGTCAAATGGATTGAGTAGAGCCATTGAATAATGTCTTTATAATTGACATGAGAGTGCTGTACAGTTCAGCCCTAATGTGATTGTCTTAGAAAGTTCAAAGACAAGAGACTACTTTCCCCTTTTTGGTACACATATCAAACAGTTTTGTAATAATTCATGTGATGATGGACCGAGATTGTTCTATGATTGATAAACTCAAGGGATGTAATGTATCATTTTTTGAAGTAGGTGTTACGGTGATTGGTTTAATAATGATACGAGATGTCAAAGATTAAAAATATCAAGGGGAATGTCTATATAATATGCAAATGAATGTTAAGTGCAGGCAATTTTAACTACATGAAGACAGAAAGCACATGCGCCAGAAAGACTTGAAGATCATTTTGTCTGGAACTTTCGATCTTACACAGACATTTGTAATCCTTTCAAGTTCACTGCTAGAGTCAGTCTGTGTATTTCAAAATCACTCCTCCCTTTCAAGCTACAAATGTGGATACCACATCATAAAACAGATGAGCATTTGAAAAGGTAATCAGGAAGTTAGGGTACCTTTCTTTATTAAAACTATTTTGAATTAATAAAAATAAAGATCACATTCTTAATTTTATTTTATCTCCTTTTCTATAGTTTATATTTGCAGTAATCATTTAAAATGAGTGATGTCAGAAAGACACTTTGATATGTATATATAGAGGATGAAGCCCTGTATGGAATAGCAACATATTCACAAACATATACTCTGTACTTAGCTCAGGAGTCTCTGACATCTCCTATATACCTGGCAGCACACTACCCAAGGCCTCATTCTGGTTTCTGGCTTTTTTTTCATTTTTTATTAATTAATAATTTTAATCTGAACAAAATAATGTTATTAGGAAATTATCCTTTCATAGAATGAATACTTCGTACTTTGACAAAGTCTATGAAATCAACATTCTGCATTTGTGAGAAAACAAGTAATATTGTCTTAAAAAGTCTGTCTTACTTCACTGAATCTGACCATCTTCAGTTCTATCTATTTTTCTAAAAATTTAATTTTATTCTTTTTTTATGGCTGTGCATATATTGGGTATCAGGTTGTAATTCATAAAACTATCGTATGTGATGCTAGAATAAATAGAGATGTACCGGTCAATCTGTTATATGCTGACTTTTCGTCTATGTAATCTTAGCACAAAGCCTAGCTTATAGAGTAGTTTTTATTTTTGTTGTTTTCATCTTTTTGGTATGTGTGTCATATACGTGTGTATATATTATATATATATGCATATGAATATAAGCATATAGATGACCAAGTTTGATTCTCAGAACAACACTTGGTCATATTTATACCCTATTTTGTGATAGGCACCCGAGCACTCTCCCATATGGAAGCCTTGCTAGTCAGATTGCTCTGATAGTTCCATGTTCTTTTTTACAGAGCTAGAATTACAGAAAGACTGTGATGCCCACCTAGAAGTTTCTAGAGATTCATCCTCAGTACTATATGCTTGTGTGGAATGCACTGTAATTATTGATTCATTCCAAGTCTCTATTTTTTCGGAACCTACATACATCATAGTAGTTCAGTGAGATGTATAGATTTAGGGTTTGGCTAATTTCAACATGCCACATTTTTATTTGTGAGGTTTTTTTTTATAATAAAATTTAAAAATATAAAAGTCTTAGTAAAAACTCATGTCATATAACAAATACATAGTATATGAAAAGATTGAATGTTTTATCATGTTGACGGTAAGGGGCATTTCAGGAGTTAAGGATACATCCTGCTCTTGTACATGACTGAAGTTGAGTTTCCAATATCCATGTAGGGAAGCTCACAACTGCTTGAAACCCTAGATCCAGGATATAAGACGCCCTCTTCAAGTGTAAATGGACACCATCACACACATCCCATGCACATTCACACAGACACAGAGAGACTCATGAATGGATAATAAAAATTAGGTATTTCTTAAAAGAACATAAACCGGCAATATCTATCTAGGACTTCAACATCGTGTTTGTTGTCATCATGGTAAAATTAGTGTATGAGTAGTAATAAGAAAGTTAACCCATTGCCTTTCCTTATTTCATCAAGTGCCAGACACACAGAGGATAAGTAAGGATGTTATGTAACCTGAGCCTTTCTCATGCTAGGCAAGTCTTTTACTGTTGAGCTAGACTTCTAGTCTTTCAATTATATATGCATACAGTTTCAACACTAACTCGGTGGCATACAATATAACCTGAGAACTCAATATGTTAAGGGTCTGTGACAATTTCTCCCCCCTCTGTCTCTCTCTCTGTCTCTCTCTCTGTCTCTCTGTCTCTCTGTCTGTCTCTGTCTCTCTGTCTCTCTGTCTGTCTCTCTCTTCTCTCTCTCTCTCTCTCTCTCTCTCTCTCTCTCTCTCTCTCTCTCTCCTCCCTCTCTCTTGACTCTCGCATTCTAGGTTGAACTTTACACTGTAGCTGATCATTAATTAATCTTAAACATCTGATCCTTCTCCTCCACCTCCTTAGTGTTGGGATTAAATATTTGTGCCAACTTCTGGAACCAGACAAGGGCTCAAGAGTTGAGACTAGGGCAGCAACCAAGTCACAAAACCACCCATTTAAAATTGTTCCTGCCTGCAAGATGTTCTAGGGTATGGATGGGGAAGAACTTGTGGTAAAGGCCAACCAATGCCTTATCCAACTTGAGGTCCATGCCACCAGATTGATTTCCTGTCTGATAATGCCTGAATGGCCAGGAACCAAAATCTGTCTAGTACAAAGACCTAGGATAGAACAAGATATCACTGAAAAAGTTAGAATTATTAATTCCTAACAATATACGCTATATTCAAAGACCAGAGCCTAGCATAATTATTATTAGACAGGCTCCAGTCAGCAACTGATGGAAGCAAATGGAGAGACCTACACTCTAACATTAAACAGAGCTCAGAGAACACTTGGGAAATGGTGGAGGAAGGATTGTCAGAGGTAGATGTGTCTAGGAAACCATAAAAACATGGCCCACAGAATCAACTAACCAGGACTCATAGGGGCTCACAGAGATTGAAGTGGGGATCTCAGAATCTGGTTGGATATGTGCTAGGTAGGTCCTCTGTATTCATGACATGGTTGTTTAGCATGAATTTTTTGATGGACTCTTAGCAGTAGGAGTGGGAGTGTCTCTGATTCTCTTGCCTGCTCTTGGGGTCACTTTTATCCTACTGGGTTGCCTCATTCAGACTTATATAAGGGTGTGTACCTATTCTTATTGTGATGTGTTATGCTACATTTTGTTGGTATACCTTGCAGGCCTTCCCTTTTGTCAAGTGAAATGGAGATGGAATGGATCTAGGGAAAATGGGAGATAGGAAGGAATGGGGAGAAATAAGAGGAGAGGAATCTGCAGTCAGGATGTAATATATGACATAAGGGGAAATTTTTTCTGCCATTCTGTTTTATTTAATGGGTGTGGGGGAATTTATCTCAAGTTTTTATGAATCCTAGGCTGGTTCTTTACAAAATAAACTAAATCCCAAGACCCATTCTAGACTGCATTCTAGTTTCTTAAAAGTATTCTTGAAGTAAACCCCTCTACATAGTCAGTAGTCTACCTGAGTGGGATTTCACTTTACATTTCCAAGGACTATCCTCTTACATGTTTGATAATGTATTTAGACACTATAGAAGACTTTGCATTACTTCAGTGCTTTGTATGTCAGAAGATGTCTTTGATATTTTATACTATGAAATAGTCACCATAGTATGCTGTCCAGAAATGCCACATATTACATTCATTTAAATGAGGATAGGACCAAAATATGCTTTACTATGTAAGACAATTATTAGATTTTGAATTTGACTTCTTTCTCACTAATATAATGATTTTTTTCAAAAAAATATTTCCATATATCAGATTTTGCATTGTAATAATTGTAGAAACATCATTCGTGGTGCAGGATGGCTGGCTCCGTCACTGAAGTGTCTGTTTTGTAGACATGAAGACTTAAGTTTATTCTGGCAACCCATGTTAAAAACCAAAAATAATGGCTGTTGTTGTAATACAATTTTGAATCCAAATATTATATAGGTAGAGAATTGCAAATTTCCAGGGCATATATGCTCAATATCTTTACATGTCTCATGTCTGTCAAGCTCCAGGTTAGTGGAGACATTGCCTTCAAAAACAAAAAGATGGATGGCTCCTGAAAAGCAGCAAATATGATTGTCCTCTGATCACACCTTACACATTTGCGTATTTGCACATCAATGCATGCACGTGGATCTACATATGATTAAACAACTACACACACATACACACAAACACAAACACATAGACCCAGCCTTTCTTTTTCTTCTTAGGAAAATTCATAATGCTTGTTCCCAGACCTAAATCAGTACCATCAGTCCTACACCACTTTCTAAAAACATTTAATTAGAGCCACCATTGGTATATCACAACACTTGGATTAAACGACAGAGGAGAAATAAGGAAGGAACTGTGAATTACATTTTCACGCTGGCTCAGAGAAAATTTTCAAATGAAGAATTCTTCAATGTAGAAAATCTGGATAACGCATAGCCACTGTCTTTATCTCTATAGAGGACTTTGGGGAATTTGTTCCAACTATTGATCTCTTTCCCTTTCTCTGTTACATATGAGTCTTAGAATAAATATTTCCAAGGTATATCATGAGACCCTCTATCTAATTGTGGCAAGTAAAAGCAGGATAATTGTATTGGAATATAGGTAAAATCAATGATGGCTAATATGTGCTTTATATTATTCTAGCTCTCTAACTTGCTATGAAGAAAGAAGATCATATAAATTATAAATATCTGAGAAAAAGCTAAATTTCAATATTTGGAGATAATGTGATAATTTTAATGAAGAATGTGAGCCAAGTGTAAATCAATTATATTAATCAAATGAAATTAAGAGATATGATAATATGTTATGCCTCAAGACAAATAATTGTTTCTCTATATATCTACAAGAACCAGTTTATAAACCATATAAGAGACTTTTCAAAAATAAAGCATACATTAAAACAATGAGAATTATGTACAGCACATAAAGGACATATGAGATTTGCTAAGGAATCTTTTAAAAGATTTTAATAAATTGAAAGATGTGCTATGCAACTTCTTACATTCTGAGAGTAATTAATAGGAATAAAAAGTTGATTCTTCTCAAATTGATTTATGGATTTAATATAATTCTAATTAAATTCAGAGTAGTGTTAATGAGATTTAGACGCAACGTGAATAAATAGTTGACATTTCATGTAGAATAAGAAATAAAACTGATAGTTCAATATTGTTGAAAATAGTGTGTCTGTGGAAAAATGAAGTTTGCTATTGAGGCTATCCAATATACCTTATTTATGCCAGATGTTATTCATTATATGCTTGTGGGTGGTCATTATCAAATAACTTTATGAATATCATCAAATCATTTATTTGTTATACATATCCTAAAGCCTGGGGAAACTTGTGAACAAGAAAAGTAAAGAAAACATGAGAGAAAATAAAATACAGTAGTAAAAATAAATATCCCATGGATCAGAACCAAGAACACAAGACATTTTATTCTTCTTTATAACTTGTTATGGCTTATATCATCTTCTCTGTGAGTCTTTCTTTTCATTCTATCTCAAGTTTTAGTGAAGCCTAGTTGAATTAGAATGAAGAAGAAGACCCACAGAGGACCTGATTATGAGAGTTCTTACAGAGTCAGAAATCTATCTAGGAGAAGCCACTGAGCAAACAATGCCTTAAGGAAAAGAGCATAGTGAAAATTAGTTAATATGAAATCAGATAGAGTAGATATTGGAGGTAGAAATGGTTAAGTAAGTAGTAGTTGCGATATAGGGAAAATTAAGAACTAAGGACAATGATTAAAGACAAAATAATTATAGAGAAAAACTCTTGCATGGGTAAAAAATGTTCCCCCTAGAAACTATGGGTAAATTAAAGAAAACCACAATGTCAGATATGGGATACATCCTTATGAATTTGTTGCTCTTAAGGAGCCAAAGACTACTGAAACAATATATTCTTGCTATTACTCTTGGTATACCACCCATCTTATCTAAATGACAAGGTCCTATTGCTTTAGGAATCACATACCATGAATGTATGACATAGGAAAACAAAAATAGAATTGAGATAGCATTTTCCCACAGCAATCTAGGTTTCATAGCATCAGAAGGTGTTATGTATTTATTGAATGAAAAAAGGTTTTAATCATTTCCCTCAGTGATGATGAACTAATTAGCAAAACTAGTATCAAATATATGCCAATTTGATAATACTGGGAAGACTATTATTGGGGTAAACTCTTAGCTAAGTTGACATAGTTTTGACCTGTCTTCTAAATATATGCTTATAGCTATAAGCAATGACCATTCTGGATTAGCAAGAAATGCCTCTTGCCAGTGAACTGAGGTAAAAATAAAAACGTAGGGCTTAACAAGACACAGAGAATAAATAATGGTTGATTGGTTAGTCTTAAACAAGATTTTGTCATATCCACTATAGGGCCATGGAAACATTACAAAAGACAGGATGGAAAGAATGCATGAACCATCAGACAGGTGCAGGTCCTGTCAAATGTCATCTTCTGTGCAATATACAGTCATTGACATCAATTACTATCAACAGCTATGGATGACTATTGCATTGTTTCTCCATAAGAACGGACATCATCAACAAGCGAGCCTGGATGTACAAGTGGTCTGAGAAACACCCCACTTACTGCTGAAGTGTTTCCTACTGCTAGATTTATAAAAATGAGTGCCATTTCTGTTAGCATCCAGGAGTCACTTCACAAACCTCTTGAACATCAAACTCTGTCAGTCAGGGATCGTTTATTGGACATATACCCCAGGAATGATTGATCATGGCCTTAGTTCAGACTCAGAAGCTGAACCGTGATAGTGAGTCAAGATCCTCTAGGGCTTTTTAAGTCTAAAATCTACAAATATCTGTGCCAAGTTATTCCACCAAAATGTCATTCGCAATAGAGAATTTCCTTAGAACATCTTTGATGTCTGCTCCTATTGGTTCGGGTATTCAACTGTACAGGAGCTTGCCTTGTCTAACATTCATGTCTTAACTTGTCAAGCAGGATGGGATTTGTCTAACATTCATGTCTTAACATAGTAACCAGGATGTAGGTTACCCACATACATGTCTCATTCTAACAGGTAGAATGTCATTCCCAGGGAGATCTTGGGAACTTAAATTTTACTTGACCCCTACTCAAATGAAAGTCTTGTTCTAAATAGATGCAGGTGTTGTTCTTACATTGGGTCTATCCCAGAGGCAGCTCATAAAAACAAATACACAAAAGTTTGTACACAGGTGCAGGACATGCTACTGTGTGGTGGGTTCGGGTCCAAGTTTATTATGGGTCCAAGCTATACAATGCAGTGTAATTGGTTTCTAGGAGGACAGAATATATCAGAATATGTAATCAACTAGGGAATAATAAAATTTCCTAGTAATAGCAGGAACAGCATATGAAAAAAGTGTTCTTAAAATACTAGTAAAAGGACAAAAGGGCTTGCTAGCCTGGTAATAGTTACAACTAAGCTCCTACAGATAGCTCCACAGCAATGGTAAAAAATGGATCTAGTTAAACAAAAATAAATCATAAAGCAAAATAAAAATACATGAATTTGGAGAAAAGACAGGTATAGAGAAGCTGTGGTTGATTAGAGAGAAGTAAGAAAAGTGGAGAAGAGGGTAACCAGAATTGATTAAACACATGTATAAAAATTGCAAAGAACTAACTTAATAAAAGAAAGAAAAACTAATTATATGTATCAGTGTGTACCAGGTACTATAGAAACTGCAATTCAAATCCCTAAATTGGTGCTACTACAGGAATAGTCACCAGAGTCTTTAATGATATACCTTCTGTGCATCATGCAATCTCCTATATCAAACATCACTGGTCATCATAATAATTGGCAAAATTATTTTGTATTCTCTCTCTCAGCTTTAAACTTATTATATACGATGTAAATGTAGCTTTTTATTTTCCTGGCATAGTTGTTATCTTGGAGGCTACTACCAATTAAGTTCACACTTTCTAGTTTTTTTCTGATCTCTAGCTGGCTGGTTCAACTCGCTTGTTCTAGTTCAAACTCTTCTCCAAGCTGACTGATTCATTTGGACTTCTCTTAGATTCTCACTAAATTGATTTGCGTGACTTCAAACTAACCTTGACAATTTGTTCTCTTCTTCTGACTCCTTATCCTCTGTCTATAGCTCCCTCTGGTGACCTTTACTGAACTGCATGAACTCAGGAATCTACTGGAGCCCACTGAACTGTACTCAACTGTACACTGAATCCCAGCTGACTCAAGTCACTGACAAATGGAAATGCCTTGCTCTCCAGGCTGTCGGGCTTATCCTATCTCTGACACATTTTGTCAAATATTTTTCTGCCTCATTTCCTTGTCTGCCTCTCAATTAGATGCCATTCTTTGGAATTGAAAATGTGGACTAAGCATTTCAGCCAAAGGGATTCAAGGTGTACTAAGAGCATATCCGCATTCCAGCCAAATTACACAGACCTAGAAGGTCTTTGGATATGATAAGAACAGCCATGTTGCTAAATAAAAATTATTCAATAATAGAATTTTAAATTCCATCAAACAGCATCAAAATTGTAGCCCCTGTCTTCTTTATATGAAGTTTTATTTTTGAAATATTTTATTGATGTTTATTCATGCATGATTTGAACACAGAAATATAAATTTGTTGTAGAGGTGGACTTTTTTATTTTTATTAGTGTTAAAACTAAAACTTGTATCTCATAATATGAAAATGAGTATACAAAATACTTTTTGCATATCTATAAGAATAGTAGCTTTCATTTGGTGATATTTTACTTTGTCAGATGTATTGCTAAAACCATTTCATGTGTAAGCGCTTTGCCCGTTCTCACAGATCACCATAATCAATGGGTATCATTAACTCTATGCAACATATTAATGTACTGATAAGTAGACAGATTATATGCCCAATTTATATTAGCCCTACATACTTGATTCACAATAAAGTTCTAGAAGCAATGTTTTTTTTGCTAATCTAAAAATCCCCATGTTTTTAAAGAACACAGTTTTTTAAAAGGTAGATAATAAGATCAAGACAATCAATAATATTAATGTCAGCTGCTTTATGTAGGTGAGGGAAGATGATTTTGTAAATGTAGTCATAATATAATTAAATAATATTAGGCAACACATTAGACTACCCAGTGTTGTCTTGCGAGGTGGAAGAAACACTGTTTGCAAGTCACCTTTTCAGTTCATGTTATTTTCTTGGAATGTGTGGTTTGGGCGATTCTGCCTCTTCAAAAAAGTTATACTTGCTTATGCTATTAATATTTCTGTTTTTGGAAGAAATTATGGAAATATAACTTTTGGTTAATTTCCAAAGGAAATAAACTGAAAGCCAGAAGATACAAAACTAACAATAAGAATACTATTGAGTTAGAAAATAGGAATCTCTTGTATTTAGGAAACTGTAAAGGGTGCTTAAGAGCTTATAGGAATCTTAGGCATAGAAAGTGGGATCTAGGAACTCACTTTTGTTGACATATTAAGGAGGGTGTTCTGTCCATTGGCATCTCTATTACAACTTAATGGAAAAATAGGAAGGAATAATTAAATTACAGAGAAAGAAGAAACAATTATTTCCTATGACACTTACTTGCTAGTTGAGCCAAATATAAAACTCACGTTAGTTGAAGATAGTGCTGACTTTTTCCACTATTATCATCCAAATCTAACTTAGTAACTCTCTGTAAGATAGGAGAAGTCACATGGATTGTCATCAAATTTGTTGGCTAAATTATTCTGGGTCTGCAAACACAAACATTATACTAAAAACCGGAACAGTAAGCAGAAGGATAAATAAGCATCTCGAACAAAATATGTGCACCATTTTTGCATCTGTGTGTAATATTTAGTGAGTAATTTATATTAAATCTAATAAAAAGTATGTCAGGAAGTTTATGACCACATGTACTACAAATCATGAATAAGTGGTGCAGTGAGCATGAATGAGTTATATCTGCTGTCAGTGTGCACAGGAGAAAGTCATAAGACACTCTCAGACCTATGAAAGTTTCAAACTGTGACTCTAAAAAGTTCTTGCTAAAGCACATGCCTATTCCCTGAGGCTGCATATGTTTGCCTAACAAACTTGTAGTTTGGAAATGAGTCCCTAAGTGTTTTCATGAAATTCCCACTCACGTAGTTAGTTCTTCAGCTCAAGTCGACTAGCTGACAACACTTTAGAAAGCCTTACCATAAACAAATTTCAATCTACAGACTGCTTCACCTCACCCTTTTGTTTGAAAGTTAATTGAAGTAGCAGGCTAGGACTCTTAAATAGAGCAGAGATGCAATGAAATATATTCAATTAAATAGAAACTTCATTCATGGAGAAATTTTTTTCATAAGTGTTTTGTTGCCTATGATTAAACTACAAACATATCTTCTTTCACATTAGTTGTTGAAGACTTAGTATGAGTGCCCATTTATTCTACAATTAAAAGAAAGGATATATTCTTGCCTCATCTTGTGTAGTAGTTCTTTATAGCTGAGGGATAGAAGTTTTGGAATTAATCAGAACAAACTGCGAGTCTCAGATCAAGCTATGTGAAATTGGGCATGTTAATTAAACCTTCTGGAACAAAGTTCAATTATATATAACATATGGGGAATATCTGCATCAAATAAATGTAGTATTTGCTAATAGAAAACAATTCATTTTTGTAAAGCATTTACCACAGGTCTGACATAAAAATTGAAATGAAGCTATGATGCCACTAGACAGTCAAACTAGTGTTCTTTAGTGGGCAGGAGGGAAAAAAAAACAATTCAGAGGGAATGTGAGCTAAATATTAGTACAAGATCAGCTTGTGAAACCATGTCTCAAAGGAAAAAATAATTACTCTAAAAATATTAATCCCTATTAGAGGATGATGTCCCTATGAAAATTGTACATACTCATTTGCAGTATTTATGGTTTATAGAGATGATACTAGTACTGAAGTGACTTTAAAAGAAATTTCTTCATGTAATATCCTGTGGACATTCATGTAGAGAAAAGAGCAATTAGCCTGGTATTACATGTTATTTTAATGGCAATTCAGGCCAAGAATATTATTAACATAATTATTACCAGGTGCCTGTGTGAGTCTGCCACATGTTGATTATGAATACATTTTAATCACAATCTAAAAAAATCCTTAGATGTCTTGTTAATTGACTATATAAAGAAAACCTTTAATGTGGATTCATATGCCATGCCTCTTTCATAAAATTACAATTAGATAATAAAAATTATGATATGATATCTAATTTTATAGATTAACATAATATTTGTACTTATGGTTATTAGAATATGATTCATGAATTTAAGCTTGTGAGATAAATTACATAAGAAATGCAGAATAAATAAGATTCAATAAGTAGACTCAATAAACATATGATACTGAGATAACTAGAACAATTCAATAATAAATTGGACAAAGTATACAATTAATAAAATATAGCATTTTGATTAAAATTATCTAACATCATAAAGTTAACCAACAAATTATCAAAGATAAAATAATGATATTAGAGGTTTAATGCTAATAGAACCCCTTTGAAAAAATATATATGAGAACAAAGGTCAGAAAAGTATTCAAGGAACTCATAAAAAGTTTAGCAAATATATAAAATAAATCTATTATATTTAACGTGTCTTAAGGTACTAAAATAGTAACTTTTGCCTCAATGGAGGACACTTGGCATCCAGAAATGCATCTTTATATATGTGAAAATCTAGTAAATAAAGGAGATATAAATAAACATGAAATAGAAACAAAGAAGAGATGGACAAATTGGGATCACTCATCACTTGAAAAAATAAGCACATAAATAAATCTCACAGTAAAAATAAAATTTAATGCATTTATATTTAAATATTCAATATTTAATCATATAGGGAGATTGACTATATAAAACAGTTACTTCAGATATTACATGATAACACAGATATAATATCAAAAATAAAAGAATAATAATTATAAAATACATAAGCAAAAATAATTGATGGATTGGGCTCCACTGAATTAAGGATTTATATTCAAAAAGGAAAACATTGACAAACATAACAGAAAAGTGACATGTTGAGACTCGATATTTGAAAAATTTAAAACTTCAAATGATTTATAACTTAAAGTTTTCAAGGGTGTGCTACACATCACAAAAATGACAGGAAATCAAGAAAAATAGGTATATTACATGAATAGACAAGTCACATAAGGGAATACAAATGTGTGACAAGGAAATGAAAAATAACTACAAGGAAATAAATTTAAATCTCAGAACAAAAGAAGGCTATATTATGTTTCCATTTTACTAGGGTAGGAAGCTATCTACTACTTCAGAAGGGAAGGAAATTGGAAGAGTCAATGTTTCTGGGGGTTGCAAGACTGTAGCTATTTTGAAAAAAGCACTAACTAACAGTAACTTTTCAATAGATTATGCAAAAGATACTTTGGGACTAGAGATGGCTCAGTGGATTAGAGAACTTGTTACTCTTGCAGAGGACCTGGGTTCAATTCCCAGCACCTTGTGGTGGCTCACAACCTGAATTTAAATAAATCCTATTTGAGAGATTCTGAAGCTCTCTTCTGACTATTGTAGGCGTCAGGCAAACATGATACACACACACACACACACACACACACACACACACACACACACACTATATATATTCATGTAGGCATTCATACACATAAAGAAGAATAAATAAATGATTTTTAAATATTTATTTTAAAATTAAAATAGATACTTAAAATTAAATTAAAAAAAAAAGAAAATGATAGCCCCTATATGTTATTCTCCAAAATATTGCTTATAAGTATTTAAGCATTAGCATGGTCCAATGGAATAATTTTTGCAAATTATATAAGGCACATTTTCAATTTAGATATTTACTAATAAATGAAATTTTTTCATAATTGTTCTCTACTTTTTGATGTATTTACAATGCTGTCTATATTAAACTGCATGTTTTAAACAAGGAATAATTAGAAATAGGATTTTTTCATTTGAACCTATGAATAAATTATAGAGTATATACTCACTTAAAATCAGTGGTTCTCAAACTTTCTAATGCTGAGATCCCTTAATATAGTTCCATATATTGTAATGGTCCCAATCATAAATTTATTTTTATTCTCATTTCGTAAGTGTAATGTCACTACTGTTGTAAATTGTAATATAAATATATAATATCAGGTACTCTTTGGCAATTCCTGTAATTGGGTCTGTTGAACTCCCCACCCATAGGGGTCATGACCTACAGGTAAGAAACTCTGACATAAATAATAAACAAGTATCTTCATGTATCACACTGGATTTCTACAAATAAAACAATTGTACTATTTTGGTGTTGCCATTTAGCAATGCCAGAAAATTACAATACTTTCAACCACAAAATATCCTTTCTGATGTATTTATAGCAACAAAAACAGTAAGTATTATACTG
Source organism: Mastomys natalensis (assembly GCA_021653895.1). NCBI lineage: Eukaryota > Metazoa > Chordata > Mammalia > Rodentia > Muridae > Mastomys > Mastomys natalensis. The sequence continues at coordinate 240,933 of JAJTUV010001978.1, forward strand.
ATCGATTTTATTATCATATAATCTCATTTAGTGTTAAAATCTAATGTTAATTGAAAAGACAGTTGGGGAAATTACTCAAAGGTCCTTATAAAAAACATTGAATCTAGTATTTGCATATATAGGGTTTTATACACAGAACTAATATGCATGTAGTAGGCTATTTTTCAAAGATTAAGATATTATCTACTATCAATTACAGAAAATGTATATATATGCATTTTATAATAGATTTCAGCCAAGTGTCAACAAACTCGTCTACTGTCCAGATACCATTTTCTCCATATCTGATGAGATATTTCCAGTAATAGGAAGAAAGAACTCTTGAATTATATGCCAAACCAGACAAAGAAGACCTGTAGAAAAGCTGTCATACCTTCAATTACTTATCAAACCTGTTCTTATTTTGTATATACCATTGACATTTCTCATGTGGTTATTTTAGCATTTAACAATAACTCCATGGAGTTTGATCCTGTAATTCATTGGAGGGACATTTGTAAAGCATGTACCAAATCTGGATTCAAAGCTCAGCACTGTAGCAGCATCAAAGCAACAAAGAAGAAAAGCAGCAGGCTAAAATACAAGCAGGAATTCTGTACATTTTCATGCTTTCCCCTGAATATAGAAATGTTACAAATAGCATCACTGTTTCCCATCACTCAGCAGGCTCATTATGAGTATTTCTACATGCTTGAGTATTAGTCTAGTCTGGCCTATAATGCAAAACCCTGTCTCAATCAGTCAATTAATAATTTTGAATAAATAATCTTCATTTTTACATGCTATTTGCCGTAGGTGGCAGTTTTAGATTTGCTAACATTGTCAGTGTCACCAATCTTTATGCTCTCAGACAGTCTTCAATTAGATTCTCATGCATAAGTTGTCTCCATGGTTGTGTGGCCCCAGTCATTCATGTGGAGGTGTTCACCGCCTCATCAGGGACTGTGTGCTGTTCCTTCTAGTGTTCTACCTTGATTTGCTATGTTCACTGTAAATGAAGGGCAGAAAGTGAGAAGCAGCCACAACAGGTAGTCAGCTACAGAGCTGGGAATGAAACTTGGAGGAGACTAGGGAGAATGATGGTTTTAAGTTTACCTACATGCCCTGCATGCCTATTTCCTTCTGTGGAGGGTTTGGCTGGTAGATTCCCAGGGAATGTCTGCTGGAACTGGGGGCTGGGATAACCGGATGAGTGTGGAGAAAGGTTGGAAGATAGGATCCCTGTGATCCTCTGGAGTTGAGGGGGAAGGGAAGGGCATGTGGGTGAGATTGGGAGATTGAATTTGGAAGAGAGGTAGGAAAGGCTACCTGCTTTCCTTGAGCTGTGTCCTATTAAGTTCTCAGGGAATGACCGCTGGAGCTGGGGGCTGGAATAAAGTAGAGAGTTGGGGGAGGGAGGGTAAGGGGAATATTTTTGGGATCTACTGAAGATCAGTTAAGGAGGGAGGAGAAGTCATATCAACTGGTCTGTTATGTAGCCGTGGATGAGACTAGAGGTTTGGATTTGGAGAAGCTGAGGAAGAAGCCAAGAACTATCATCAGCCTGTTTGCTTCCCTAGTCAGATTCTTTTAGCAAAACTATTAAAAGAAAGATTTATTGATTGATCTTTATTTGCATTTATGTGTATTCATCTGAGTGCTTCGGTTTGCATATATGCTTATGCCTATGCTATGGAGGTTATCAGCTGCTCAACTGGAGTTATAGGTAAGTAATGTGAACCTAGGTGATGTCAGTTTAACTAGGTTCATTTTGGAATTCATAATTAAATCTTGGTAGCCATACCCATTTATGGCCTTTTATGGCCTATGCCCATGCTGCAATGTATGCATTAAAATCTGTTTCCTATTAAACACTTGAATTTGTTCATACTTTCTTCTTCTGTCTTACTATATTTGTATTTTAAAGTTGGAACATAAATGGGGTCCTTTAGAGATAGAACAGTTGTTAATAGCACTTACTGCCCTTAAAGAGGACCTGGGTTTGATTTCCAACATCATGTCAAACAGTTTACAATTCTCTGTAACTCGATTTCTAAGATATCCAAAGCCTCTTCTTTCTGGCATTCACATCCATGTGGAACACAGATACACACATATACAATCAACAAACATAAAACCTTTAATAAGATTTAATCTATAACCTATCAAGAACAAATAATCTTCCCTTGGATCTCAAGACTTAATATTATGATGCTCTGTTATACTGCATGAGCCCACTGACTTGAAATGGTATGCTTCCAGCCTGTTGAATATCGGCATTATACTCCTCTGACTTTTGCACTTACCTTGTTTGTGACATTTTGTTGTCACCTTTATATCAGAGCATGGAGACTCATATCTGAAGAGATAGATTTGCACCAGGGAGCACTGCAATCTGTCCCATGTCACTGCACACATCCCATCATCTTATACTGGGATCACACGTTGACTTTTAGAAGACCTCCCCCAATCCCTGCTGATGCATTTGTAAATTTACCTTTAGCCAAATCCCTCAGAGCCAGGGATCCATGACCAGATAATGGGTTCATTCAGGCTGGCTGATTTATTCAGCACCCCTTGAACGCTGTCATCAGGCAGCTCTTCCTTTCTTTCCGCCAAGAACTACTCAGACAGAAATGACTCCAGCACTTTGCAGGAACAGCCTTGAGATGCTAGCATTAAAGGTAAGAAAAGGAGCCTGAAATTACTATTCCTGGTGTAACATTCCTCATAAATACATATAAATGTAGAAAACAAAAACAAACACAAGAAACCCCTTTTTATTAATATAGGTCAATTACTTTTCTTTGATTTTGCTGATATTATAAAACAGTTATACATTGCAGGAAGTCAATCTGATATTATATAAAAGACCAGTGTTCAGAAGTATGAAAATCTACTTATATCAAAGTTTTGTGACATTTAACAATTTCAGTTCTCTGTACTTTGTTTATGTAAGTTTTCTCTTCAAGTTGCTATACTTGTTTTCTTTGCAATTAAGAGTGTTTAATATTTGCTTCATAAAAGTGCTTGTACAATTAAATGCAGGCATGTTTCCAAATGCCTTTTCTCTCACTTAGGACATGTTACCCGGATGGTAGTTGACTTCCTTCTGGGGGAAATTCTGCATCTGAGGTAGTTTACTTTCAAATCTCTTTGGTACTATGAAGCAGAGAAATGATGTGTTCTGGGAATCCAGAAATAAACACAGTCCACCACCTACTTCCCATTATCAACCCCACCACACACATAAACCTTATGGCAGAATGGTTATAATGATTCACATAGATTAGATATTCTCATCACCAATGAGGGCAGGAAAAGTAATGAAATTGGCTTGTATTTAGTTGCCTAAGATAAAAGGACATCATCTTTGTTTATTCCAAGTCCCTTACCTTTCTTCTCATATTAAAAAATATCTCTTGTGTTTGTTCATCTATATCTAATTTTTTCTATGACTATTGTCTCTTTGTGTATCCTGGAGTCTGTCACATTTAATTAGAATTAACATGCAACTTAGGCTTACCGGTTTCAAATACCTGAAGCCTACCAGCACAATAGTCTGATTGGCTTGCATATCTTTCAACTCTGAAAATATTCTACTATCTTAAAGATAACGCCTATGTCTCTAAAATGGGGATTTAAAAATTCTTAAGGGGATAATGTCTATCTGCATTGCCAAATTGAATTTTATCATACATTTTGTCTCAGCCTTTAATATACAAACTTAACAACTGTTTTCAGTTCTCTTGGCATGTTTTAACATTAAAATGTATTGGCATACTCCCCTTAATATATCCATCTCCAATCCCCTGTATTTCTCTCTACATTCATCTTATTGCTAACTCACACTCGTCTCTGTTAATGGATTCATAGAACACTAGAAAGATGATAGATAAAAGATGGATAGAATCTACAACTGTTACAGATTTGTTAAATGACTTTGAAGATAGTCCTGAAAGATCACTTTTCACTCCCATTGTCTCCTGTTTTTAAAACCTTATCTTATCATGTTACATTAGGCATAAGAATGACTTGATACTGATATCTTATTACCAGCAGAAGTCAGCACTTTATTCAGACTTCCTGCTTTTCCATGTAATCATTTACATCTCAAAGGCCAATTGAGAAGACTACAGCATAGGAGGAACGTTATGAAACCTTTTTGCTTCAACACTTTGTTGCACTTCTCCAGATTTTAAGGAATGAACTTTTGTTAGGACTTCTGAGTGCCATTTTGTAGAATGATTTTCTGCTGACATCTTCATGTCATGCTCTCTTCATGACATATGTTTGTGGAAGGAGGACCACAGAGAGAATGAAACACAGTTTACATAGAGGCATATAAAAGACATAGAATTTTTATAAATAAATACTGTTATTTTTTCTATGCTAACATTAAGCAAATGACTTCAGAAATTGATTATTATTTTTCATAAAATAACTGTGTACATGTATTCTCCCTTGCCACACAATATTGTCTCATTTTATATAACTGTGGCCTTGTTGAACTTATTTTTTATTTTATTATGCAATTTTACTTATTTATTTTTCATTTTATTTGTATGTGCATAGATGGTTTGACTGAATATATCTCTGTATGCCTCATGTGTGTGTGTGTGTGTGTGTATGTGTTTTTGTGTAACATGTAGTGACTATGAAATTATAATTGATCTCCTTGAATTTGAGTCATGGATGGTTATAAGCTGCCAGGTAAGTTCTGGCAACTAAATGTATGTCATCTAGAATAGAAGTCAGTCCTCTTAAGCACTAAGTCATTTCTCCAATCTCTCTTTTAGCTTTTTTTTTTCTCTTTGCTTTCCCAGGTTATACCATTGGGATTTCTTCTAGATCGCTTCTGTATCTCTGTTTAATATGTCATAAACAAATGCAGATATTTGATTTATTTTCAGTCAGTCTCCATGCATTCTTTTTATTTTCGTTATCTTATTTAATTACTTAAGACGGAAAGGAAATTTTTTTTGCCTGCTGTGATAAGGGATAACATCTAATTCCTTTCGATTGCAGACGTTCTCAATCTGATTGAGAAGGCTCTTCTGAATTCTGAGTTAGCTGGAAATTGTTATTAAACTTTGCTTGTTGGAATGTTGTAATACTTTCTCTGTTGATATGTATATTTCTCATCATAAATTTTTTGGTTTATAAACACAAATCAACAGAACTGACATCTTTGTATCTCATTTAGAATTGTTTAATTGTGACTAGATCAAAACTAACTAAGGATAAGAAGATATAATCCAATTGAAAAACTCAAGTTGGAAAAAGGAATGCTTGACTTCACTATGTTCTTGGCTGTTTTTCTCATCTCAACAAACTGCCCTGACTAATTTTCATTGATCTATTTTTCTGTGCCTATTGATCTTTCTTCTATAATAAAAAGTCTCCAGAATCCAACACCATGATAGTTCTGACAGCTATGACAGTTGCCACTAAGAAAGTGTATCAAATCATAAGACATATCATTAGATCAGTCTCCTGTTGTTTGGAAAGGAAATTTTGACCAGCATTATCGGTAGATGGGAAAGGCTCTGAGAAGGATAATATCAGCATATGAGAAAAAGTAAGGAACAGTTCCTTATGGAAAGATGAGTACTATGTTTATTGTTATTAATTACTATTGTTTTATGGTTTACTTCCAGAGAGTTAGAGAAGAATCTTCTTAATGAATCTGTGCCAATATGAGAAAATTAATTACCCATTTTAAAACATGGACTAAGAAAAAGAATGTTACTGGCCATTTGCAGAACAGCTAAATGGTGATCATGAACACATTGATTTGCCAAGGCTAGGCTCCTCCAGATGGCAACCAATTACAGAGAACTTGTTTTTACCTTCGCCTTAACACATAGAACTATTAACGTTTATCTGCTAATTCTTCCCCAATAATCCCTGCTTGTGAACTCTTAAACATTAAAGATTTGAGCTCCCAAGATACAGTGAATATGCTGACACTGAGCTGTGACTGTTATGCAATCCTGGATAATACAGATATAGCCACTTTTCTGCATAATATGGTAGAATCTGTGTGAGCAGGAGAATGCTTCTAAAAATCTCTTAGGCTGTGTGATCTTGCATATTGGTTAATAATTTTCTCAAGCCAACTGTCAATCAGATCATTAACCAGCCATATTAATCAGTGCACCAGGCAGTTGGGAAACTTCTTATCCTAAATCTTAGCAGGGCAACTCGTCATGCATGCAGCCAGTCAACCAGTAAGCTAGCTAGTTAACAGCCATTGAGTAAGCAGATGGTCAACCCCTTTTCCTATGAGGTATTGACCAAGTGAATAATTCTTAACCATCGGGTCAGTGATCAGGAACGCAGGCTGTTTTGCCAATCAATCATCCATTTTGACAGCCACTAGAAGAGACTGATTGTCTGGGGAGAATTTTTTCTTTTTAATAATTGTGAGGTTTTATCCCATATCACCATTAATCTTTACAGTTCTTATTAACAAATAATATCAGCCTATTGTAGATTTTTTAACTGCAGAGGACATTTAAAAAGCATATTTTGAGTTCCGATAATTAGAGAATGCATTGTCCTTTACAGTGATCACAGAATGACGGCATTGCAGAAGCGATTTCAAAATGCTAAGAACTACCTTTTAGAAAAGTGTTTTTAAAAGTTTATTATTTTAACATAATTCTCTTGGATGTTCTATGCAGTAAATATTCCATAATAACCCAAATATTGAAAACTTGAAATTCAGTTTTTGTAATTACAAACTTAGGTGTTTGGGGAAAATTGAAACGTATCCTTCTAAGTTATTTAAAACAAATGAGCTTGTACTATTTAAAAGCAAAACAAGATTCAATGTTTGTTCATTCTTAAATTCATTGATTTTGGTGAGGACAAGCATAAGTTCTCTATAGGTTCTAATTTTGACAAATGTACGTGGCTGGAGGTAGTGAGTCAAGATTGGGGAAGAAGGATATGCTAATCAGTTAAGTAGACCTGGACCATGAGCACAATCAGAAACAGTGATTTCTCTGAGAAATATGCAGGGCACTCTGAGAATCCCCCTTTCCTATGTGTGTCTGTATTAGCTTGGAAAGGAGCATTACCAGTCAAGGCTCCAGGCTCTGTGAACTTACTTCATTACAGAAAGTATCTGAAAATGCTGTGTGTGTGTGTGTGTGTGTGTGTGTGTGTGTGTGTGTGTGTGTGACAGAGGAAGAGAGAGAGAGAGAGAGAGAAAAGAGAGAATTTCATGCTCTCACACAGTTGGTTCAGATTAGTTTACATATTACTAAACAAAAAACATCTCCTTTTTATATATGAAATTGACATTTAATATTTAGATTTCAGTGAGAGTAGTTGCAAAAGTAATTACACCTTACATAATTCACATACTGTTATATATAACACTATATATCATGTATATAACATATACATATATAATATGTCTAATGAGTGAGATTTCTACATATGGTGACACAGCTATGTAATGCCAACACATTAGAGACAAAGGAAAGAAAAGAATGAATTCCAGTTCAATTTGGACTCCATATCAATTCTAATAAAATGAATGCAATAAAATCAAAGTCCAGTTGTAAGCTAACAGCCCTTATTATTTATTTCATATATCATAATGCTTTGGGATAAACATAACAACATTTTTTTCCTATTTTAATTTGTTTCTTCTTATTATCTTCTTAAAGAATATATTTTTAGTTTTTTAAAGTGTTTCACTTTCTGTACATGATAAAACTTTACAACAAAATTAAAATAGAATTTTTATAAATTTTGTACAAAAATGATGTTTATTATTCAACCAAGGCCTTCCATATTTAAAATCATTTACATTAACATTGTTATACTTCTTATAACTTTAGTAACTGTTTAAGACTTTAGTAACTGTTTTAAAATGTGTCTTTTGAATGTGTCTGATAATGTGAGTGAATTTTCCAATTAGACTACACATCTACAGCACATCTGTTATTGATAGTGTGAGATTATGAAAACCACCAATAATATCCTTTAAAGATGGAAGTAAATTCGTATAATCATTTTCAGAGAAAGAATGGAAAAATCACTTATTATTGGACGACTTTTAAAACTATTCAAATATTACAGTCATCTATCATCAAAACTTTTCTCAATGACTTCTTAATAGATACATTTATTATATAATCCTATAATTTTGTGTGGCAGTGCTGAAAACATTTTCATTCACAGTCACACTATTCTCTATTAATAGAGTCATGACTTATCTCATTTTCTGTGATCTAATTGTCATTAATTTCTTTTTTACACACTTATATTTTCCATAGTGTTTGGTGGCATGACGTATCATTAACTTAGAAATAGATACCAATATTATAGACTAACAAACACAACTTTTATGTTTAAATATAACTTATATGTAAAAGGGTGTTTCAAAATTTAATTCATGATGTATTAGAGGCATACATACCCTGATACAATCTTATGCATAAAATATGTAGGTAAAAATATTACCTTACCATCTGACTCTGTGAATATTATCTGAAAATAATATGTAGGTTCAGTTGTTGGAAACCTTTTCATAAAAACTGGCTTTCAGAAACAAGAGAAAAAAGTATCTTGATCATTGTCACATCTCATATGAGAGAGACAGTATGAAGAAAGGAGGAGAATCAAAGGGAGACTGTTTCATTGTTTCAGAAGAAAATGAGTATCTAAACTGGACAACACAATTCTTTAAAATTTATTTTCAGACTGGTACAATCACTCTGGAAATCAATCTGGCAGTTCCTCTTAAAATTAGAAAGAGTTCTACCTGAAGACCCAGCTATACCACTCTTGAGCATATAACCAAAAGATGCCTCACAGGGGCACATGCTCCACTATGTTCGTAGCAGCCTTACTAGTAATAGCCAGAAGCTGGAAACAATCCAGATGTCCCTCATGTAAAGAATGGATACAGAAAGTGTGGTTGATTTACACAATGTCATACTATTCAACTATTAAAAAAAATGAGGACACCATGAATTTTGGAGACAAATGGATGGAACAAAAAATTATCCCATGTGAGGTAACTCAAACCCCAAAGGACATGCATGGTATGTACTCACTGAATAGTGGATATTAGACAAAAAGTTCAGAATACCTAGAATATAATCTAAAGACCATAAGAATTGTATTAAGCAGAAATGCCCAAGTTAGGAGGCTACAACCCCACTTAGAATGGGGAAGGAAATAATCACAGGAGGTAGAAGAAGGGAAGAGGACCTGGGACTAAGAGGAGAGGGAGAGGGAAAGGGAAAGGGGGAACAGGATCAGATATGGTGGGTGGTTCAGGAGAGAAGCCCAGATGGCCAAGAGTATAAATAGAGATAAACAGTCTCAGAGAGTGGGAGGTGGGGGCAACTCTCTAGAGAATACCAGAGACCCAGGAAGTGAAGCATGCTCAAGTCTCATTGGACGTGACCTGAGCCAAAATACCCAAAATTGGTTAAGGGGAACTTGAAGAGTCCAGCGTCAGTAGATAGACAGGGCCTCAAGTGGAGTGGCAGGGTTAGTAACCCACAGTCAAAATTCCTCACACAGAATTGTTCCTGTCTAAAAGAACTGAAGGGGCTAAAATGGAGAGGAGACTGAAGGAAAAGACCTAACCCTAACAGCCAATCATTGGACTTCAACCCCATGCTTGAATTAGGTGAAATATTAAAGAAGCAGAAAGGTGGAGTGACCCAATAGAAAAATAAGCAGTGTCAACTAACCCAGACCCCTTCGAGCTCCCTGAGTCACCAACCAGGAGCATATATTAGCTAGTCTGACTCCCCTTGCACATATGTAGCAGAGGTCTCCCTGGTCTGGCCTCGAGAGCCTTGAGGGCCCAGGGAAGGGGGAGGTCAGGTGGGGAGAAAGAGCACCCTCTTAGAGGCATGGAGGGAGGAGGAACAGGATGTGGAACTGTGGGAGGGGCAACTGAGGGAGGCAATGACTGAAGTGTGAACAGATAAAATAACTTCGATTAAAAGAATTCATTTTCAGTTTTTCATGTAAGCATATATAGTACATTTTATGTGTACAACTGGAGCCCCAGGATATTCCCAACTTCACAATTCTTAGCCCTCGCAGCTCTCATCGGACCGTCTGGATCCATCAGACAGTTCCTCTTCTACTGTCCTGCCAGATTCCATGTATTTATATGAAATCCAGGATGTACAACATATATTTGTCTTTCTGAGCATGATATAATTCATAGCTAATTATCTTAATTTATCCCTTTTCATTTCTGGAAGTATATCTTCATTCTCCATAAATAATTTCATCCTGTGTACACACTCTTTTCTCTTTATTGATTCCTCTAACACTGGACACTGAGATTAAGTTCATAAATCTGAATCACGAAGAGTCATACAATACATCATTGTGCCTGAGTATCTTGTTGATATGTTGACTTGAGGTACCTCAAGTAGATACCTAGAGTGATATAGATTATTATATCGTAGATTTTTTTTAAATGAGAATCATAAATCCTGCATTAAACCAGTAGCCCAGTTTACATTCTCACCAACAGTTCACAAGGGTCAATTTTTCCACATCAGTCTCACACTTTTTACTGATATTCTTACTAGCTACCATTCTCACTGTGGTAAGGTGGGGTCTTAATGTAGTTTTAAGTTTTCATTTTCTGACAGAAAGTGAGGGTGAAAATATATTTGTAAGTTTATTGGCAATTACATCTTTTAGGAACTCTTTTTATTCCGATAGCCTATTTATTGTTTGGGTAGTTTAATTTCTTTTACTTTCTATTTAAATTTTTTTATATATTTTTTTAGTTCTTTGTATGCTCTAGGTATTAATCCTCTATCATTCACACATATAGAAATACTTTTTTCTAATTCTGAAAGCTAGCTATTTACTTAGTAAACTTTATTTTGTTGTACAAAGCTTTTAATTTTTTGTAAGTAACAATAATAAACATTCTCAAAATATATAGGAAAATTCAAATTTCCAATTGTCATATGTGTGTGTGTGTGTGTGTGTGTGTGTGTGTGGTGTGCTCACACATGCTCATGAGCTTGTGTGCTTGATTAAACCTCATTAGGGATGTAAGAGTGCTCAGTGTTTCAAAATAAAAGACACTGAAGAACAAAACAACATTAGGAGATGGAAAGGCTTTCAATGCCCATGATGGGAATAAAAAATTAATATTGTGAAATGGCTGTCTTATTAAAAGCAAACTACAGATTCAAACTCAAACATTATATTTTCATATATATATATGTATATATGTTTCATATACATATATGTGTGTGTGTATTCATATGGAATCATAAAATATCAGACACCTAATGAAACAGTAACATGTTTCGTATCACCTTATTTCAACTTATACTACAGAGCTATAGTGACTAAAACATCATGGTACTAGAACAAAAAGAACACAATAATCAACAAATAGAACAGAGGATCCAGCTATAAGCCCATACAACTACATTCGGTAGACTTTTGACAGAGATGAAAAATTTATGCTGTCGAGAAAAGGTTTTTCTTTAGCTAATGAGGTTGGGAAGCCTGAATGTCTACATATGTAAGAATGATTGAAAATTCTCAGCTCAACTTGCACCTTGCACAACAATCAATTGCAACTAGACCTAAGATCATATATATATTTTGCATTTCTTCTAGGCTTTGCCCCAGTTACCTGACAATAACCAGAACAGTCATGTATACCTAGCAGTATAAAATTGGCTGCTTGCCCCCTCCTCATCTCTTGCTCTCTTACCTTCTTCTCCATCTGTCCCTTCTCTCCCCATTCCCCTCCCCCACCAATCTCCATGTGTTCATGTCTGGCCTCTAGTTCTTTATGCCTCCTCTCCTCTTCCTCCTACTATTCCTCCTCCTCCTCCTTCTTCTTTCTCTCTATTTCTCTCTCTCTATATTTCTCTCTTATATATTTCTCTCTCTCTCTCTCTCTCTCTCTCTCTCTCTCTCTCTCTCTCTCTGCTCTCTCTCCCTCTTTCTGTGTCTCTACTCCCTTCCCAACTCCCCTTACTATGCCGAAATAAAATCTATTCTATACTGTATCTCTATTTTATACTGTATCTGTCATGTGGCTGGTACCTCACGGGGAAGGGATGCCTCAGCATGGGCCCACAGAGCCACAGAGGCATTCCCTTCCTCTGCACCCTACTGAGCTTCCACCAAACATATCCCTCCCTTGTCTGTATATATATATATATATATATATATGCTTTATTCTTGAACTCTAAGTTCCATATATATATGGAACTTAGAGATCAAGAACAAGAAATATACAAGTACCTTCTAAATATAGAAATATACAAGTACCTTCTAAATTCAACTCTGTTCACAATTTACATTTTATCATTTCTTGATACCTAGAAACTCCACTGTTGTTTAAAGTCTACAAAGTTGTCCAATGTCATTGACTAAACAGTTTCTGTCCCCTTTCTATTAGGTTGGTAACATCTGTAAATCAGGACTGTATGCTTGAGTTTTCTTTAACTCCTGACATCTGAGAGTTCATTAGGTTAGCACAAACTTTTGCAATTATTGTGCTTTTACATTAAGCCTCTTAATTTCTTTCTTCAAGATCATTTCAGTGATCTTTGCATCTCCATAGAATTGAAAATCCAGTTTTGATTCTACAAGCAGCAAAAATTCTACCATGGTTTTGACTGGATCTATTGTAATCTGAAGATAATTAAATTTTTTTTCTCTTTTTTTATTTTTTATTTACAAATATCACTTCAGGTTTCATTACCTCCATGTAACTGGTTTCATTAAACAATGTTGAATTTTACATTTTTACATAAAACCTTAAGGGATGGTGGAATTCACTGATTTTTTTTTTTAATGTATATTTTCATTGGTTGTTTTATTTATTTACATTTCAAATGTTCTTCTTCACCATTTCCCTCCACATACCCTTTATCCCATGCTCCTCTCCCTGCTTCTGTGAGGATGCACCCCACCCACTCACCCACTCCTACCTCACTGCTTTAGCATTCCCCTATTCTGGGGCATCAAACCTTCACAGGACCAAGGGCCTTCTCTGCCATTGATGCCAGATAAGGCAATCCTCTGGTACATATGCAATGGGAGCCATGGGACCCTCCCATGTACTTTTTGGTTGGTGGATTGAAGGTAGAAACAAAATAATCATGGTAGTAGAGGTAGGTAGGAACCGAGCAGAAAGAGGGGAGGGGGAGAGAAAAGAAGGGGCAGGATCAGGGGTGGGAGGAGATGTACAGAGGGTCAGGAAATTGAACAGAGGTGTGTAGCAATGGGGATTGAGAACTGGGGTAGCCAGTTCCCGTCTAAGGAAATGCAGGGACTAAGAGTTGAGCAGAGACTGAAGTAAAGGCCATCCAGACACTGTCCCACCTAGGGATCCATCTCATCTTCAGACACCAAGTCCAGACACTATTGCTGATGCCAAGAAGCACTTGCTGACAGGGTTCCTTGAGAAGTTCTGCCAGAGCCCGACCAAAACAGATACAGATTCTAGTAGCCAATCATGCAACTGAGCACAGGAACCCCAAGGGAGGATTTAGAGAAAGGGCTGAAGAAGCTGGAGGTTATTTGCAACCCCATAGAAAGAACAACAGTATCAACCAACCAGAACCCCCAGACCAGGGAGAATTAAAAGTCGTATAATTTACCTGTCTTTATATCATGGATTTTTATGTCTTTAGAGTGAAGATGTTCTGAGCTTCATTATTTCAATGATTTTTCCTTAATAAGTATGAATTATAAAACTGTTTATACATTTCCAGGAGCTGCTCGTGAATGAAAAATTAACAAATAGCTGTAGAGATCTGGAACTTATTTTTATTTTCTTTAGTGATATGCATATTTGTATTTCCTTTTTACCACGTTTTTCCAGTTCCATAAAATTTATGCCTTTCAACCCCTTAAATGCTTTGGTACTAATTTCATCCAGTTTATAAGAGGCCCAACACTAGCTGTTAGCATTCTTCTCAGTGCTAAGAAACAAGCCCTGTTTGTGTTTGCAGTTGCAAGTTATAAATTACAATGAAATATCATTCAGTTAGAGTCATTCTCCAAGACTGTAAAGAGATGGATGGTCTCCAGGGGAGGGTTGTCATAAAAAGGAAAATCAAACCAGCTGAATAATACAATAAGTCTCTATATAAAGCTGGCTCAGCCAAGCAGGGATATGAAAGGTGGCAGCCTTTGAGGAGACGGCTGACAGATTTCATTTGTCCAGGATCAGATCCTGCCCTAGTGCCACATGTCATATTTCCCCCCACCCCTTCAGTGTTCTACAGGCACCCTGTCCATGTGTGTCAAGGGGAGTATTGAAGGACTGCATGTTAAAGGCCAGGCATAGTTAGGACAAGTGTTTGAAAAACAACCATTTTCTTTTCTTTCTCCTGCTACAGACTTCACAGTCTCTCCAGACATCTAACTAATCATGCAAAATAAAAGTGATTATAGAATAAATGTTTCATTTTTATTATTTTTTTTCATTCTCTTACTCTTCTTTCCCTTATTCTTCTTTGTTATTCTCTACTCCATTTACTTGTTCTAAGATGTTTTTAGATCTACATTTTGTTTCTATATAATTTTCCATCCTGGGATCAGATTTTTGATTCCACTATTTCTTGTTTTAAGAAAATTTATATTTTATAATAATTATCTCCAATTGTTCAATGAATGCAGTGCTTTTTGAATGAGAAGAAAAAATGTTCGGGCCTTCCGATGATGCTTCACCAACATTTTAAATGATCTCACTCTCTCTCTCTCTCTCTTCTCTCTCTCTCTCTCTCTCTCTCTCTCTCTCTCTTCCTCTCTCTTCCTCTTCCTTCCGGCATTGGCACTGCATCCTACTACCTGACATATTTATGTCTTCAACTTTCCTATCTTTCTATTTTTAGGAGCATTAAGCATGACAGTCTGTAATTTCTTTTACATAAAAAGGGCATCTTAGCACTGTTTTCTAATTTTCTTTTGTGAATTCACATTTAGAATCTGATAAGTGAGTTAAGATTTTTATGAAATCTCTAAGTCATTCATGTCACAGAAACAAAATCCAAACATTTGTGAATGCACTACTTCAAGCTCAGGGATTCCCTTTTAATCTTCTAATTTAGGGCAAGTGTATTATGTAAATGAAACAACATTAGTTAATTTTTTTTTTTCATTTAGATTTGCAGTGATTAACAATGTTTCCTCAATTTGAGTTTCTTTTGTTTAGAAAAAACTTGACTTGTAAAATTCACACCAACGTGGCTGTTTAAAGTCCTGTTTGCCTAGAATTTTCTTCTTTGATCTTCCACATTTGAAGCAATCAATGTGAATTGGTTAAGTATTGTTGTGTAGAATCTCTGAAGTTCTATTCGTTTTCCAGAACTGAAAATCCAAAACATTGTGATGCTACTCCCACAGTGGCTCCATTCTGAACTTGCACACTTAGGCTAAAGTGATTTATGACCTGAACATTTAACATATATTATTCCATCTTTGGAAGTTATGTCTGTTGTAGATGTAAATTCTTCCTCAAAGATTATGAGTTTATTTTGGGTCTATGAGATAAAAGACTATCAACAGCCTTAAAATTTACACGATTTTTAAAATGTCCATGTTTGAAGAAGTATTGTACTACATTAGAAGTCTATGGCACTACAGGAATACTGTGTAATGGAAGCCATTATTTGTCTATACGAATGACAGAATTTCTGCTTAATAGCTCATTAGAAATTAAAGTTGTACTAAATGTATTCTTAAATAACAACTGTACTTTTTGTCTATTGTGTAAGTGGTCAGTAAATAATTCTAATGTTTAACAGCATGGTCTATTGGACAGTACATTAAAAACATACTCTCAGGTTTTACATGGTATTTTTACATTTGAATATTTAAGGATTTTATTTTGTTAATATTTTTAATAAAACCTTTGAGTAGATTTTATAAAGATAAAATAGAGTAGTCCATCCTAATTCCCCCACACACACACACTTATTTTAGGGCTTAGGGCTAGACACATAACACACATACACACACACACAGGCAAGAGAGAGAGGACAGAGAGAGACAAGAGGAGAGAGAGGAGAGAGGAGAGACAAGAGAGAGAGAGACAGAGACAGAGACAGAGACAGAGACAGAGAAAAACTACTCTCACAACAGAAACAAACCAAACAGACATACAGGGACAGCTACAGTTACAAATGCAGGCACAGTTTTAGACTTGTGTAACAGACAAGAGATGAAGGCACGAGACCAAGGAACAAACTGAGACAGTAGCCTCTTCTGATGTGCAGATTAATGCATTAGTGATGAACCCTGAGTCACCAATAGTGCATCAGTGTCACATTACAGGAAGAAATAAAATTAAAATATCCCCTTTGAATAGTTTAACAAAGAGTGGTCCAGGTGTGGAGTCTCTATTTCATGGAGTTTTAAGTCATAATTGACAAGAAGTTGTATTATTAACTTTGGATGTGATCTTCTTTAAAAGTTCTAGTCCTTTTGAATGTGTGTTTTCAGAATATTGCATTTCCACAATCTGGAAAGAAAAAGAGAAAAAAAAATCTGAAGGCTTTCCATAAGGGGGGAAAACTGTCCAGGTATGTTTGAGACCAATGTGGGCATCTTTGGGAAGTGTTAAAGGGTATATGCTCTGATATATAGCATGTATAAACTCCAGTTCTTATCCAGGAAACCCACAGAGATGGGTTCATGAACTTTTGTGGAAACTGTATTAACTTGCTTAAAGCACTGTATTGAATTCAGGGATGAGATTTTCTTAAGATGTGTTTAAAGACATCACCAACATGGCTACAGAAATAAACTATTTGGAAGTGCCAATGAAATGTATACATTTGTTATCTTAAGGTCCTTGGGAGGGAGATACAGCATGTTATTCAAGAGGCCACATGGGTGGGACTTCCTGGAGATAGTCAATCCTGAATGTGAATACTGGATGGGATTTGGTTTGGGAAAGAAGGCAAAAAGAGGAGAGGGAGGTAGAGAGAAAATGCTGATTCCTGGGAAATCTAAGTTACAGCAGTCTAGAAAATGTAAAATATGGAACTTGTGGGCACCTCACAGTAATACACCAGGCTATTTAGACAGTAGCCTTAATCTTGCTTGTGGGGATATTGAGGCAACCAAAAAATGTGAGGCTTTAAATTTAATAATGTTATAGAGTGCTCTTGTCAACAGAAGTGACAGCTTAATATGTTAAAGTGATAACAACACAAATATTTCTACATGTTTTTGAAAGATGCAGCATAAATCTTGGACTTAGATTTATGAAGTGACACTATTAGTAAATTATGAAATACACTGAACAGATCAAAGGAATAAACTATTGGTCCATTATGTTTGGATAAATTTCAAGAGAATTATGCTAAGTGAGAACAACCAATCTTCAAAGTACATGTAAAATATGATTAAAATGTAACATTCTTAAAATGACATATTTATAGAGATGGCAACAAAGTAGTGATTTTTTTTCTTGGACTAAAAGAAGAACAGTTTGTCTGTTTATCAGTAGTAGATAGCTAGAGGCTTTGTGTTGGGAGAATAGATCTATATTTTCTTTTTAAAATTATTTCTAGTGTCAATGAGATGGCTCAACAAGCAAGAGCACTATTTATTTGATTATAGCAACTTTTCCAGGTTCTATATCCCTGAATAGGAAATAAGTTCCTTATTTTCATTATGATCTTTGTTACACGCATCTTTAATTATTGTTTAATACCATGGATCGCATACAAAAGAAAAAGAAACAAATCAACTAGCAAGCTGATGATATCCTAGTTAGGATTGTCTAGCTCACTGAGGCATACAATGTCAACTTCCTGATTGCAAAACAATGTGTTTTATTTCGGTTATTGTTTAAATTCAGCATATGTATCTGCCACTTTACTTATTGCTAATGATGCAATTTGTAGAATACCCAAGAAACTGATCCTCCTAAGAAACCCACATATTATTGGGTTCACTGAAAGAAGACTTGAGTATATGAAGGAAAGCAGTGTAAACAGATGCAGTTTCAAAAATAAATGTATTTCAGCTGTATTGAGGGAGTACTGAGACAGGAGTATAGTAACATGAGAGTTTTGGAACATAGCAACTCAAAACTAAAATACATGAAACTTGTGGGATAAAATACTGTTTCCAGTTAATTTATTAGCACATGGAAAATGAATTTGTTATTTTTACATGTCAGGAATAAGAATAAAATAAACATACAGGTAATTAATAAAGAGTATTTAATATATAGGCAAATAAATATACTCTTCTGCAAGGTGGTGGGGTTTTATTTTATTGGAGAAAAATTTTAAAAGTGCAAGATTGGAAGAGAATATTTTTGTGGATTATGCTTGTGCCTAGTAATAATAATAAATACAGAATAAATAAATATAGAAGGTATTGTTTTCACATATTATACATGAGATCATTATACAATGCATTCTTTAACATTTCATCACGTTTTATTAGATATTTTGTAAATACAGATAGAGTGTAATTCATTTTTGCATCAAAACTTCTCTGAAAATTGTGTGCTGTTCTACAAAAAAACATATTTTATTTGTAAGGAAAGTGAGACTTAAAGAAGAAAAAAGACTTTCTAAAGCAAGATTAATCTCCTACTGTTCAGATGAAGAAGAAGCCAGAAAACGGCAGCCCTACAACCTCCAGCTATTCCTGTGAATGCATCTAAAGACTAGAAGAGACATATATATCCTCTGCAAGCCCTGGCCATCTCAACTTCCTAAACACCAATGCAGTAATTTGGCTTGGGTTAAGTCATTTATATCAAATCTAGTACTAAGATAATGATTCTCCAGACCTTGAGAGGTAGGTAACAGCACCTGGTACTGGAGCTATGCAGAGGACGAATCAACTCAGCCACCATTGTCTTGCAGATATACACAGATATGGAAATTATCAAAACAAATGCCTTCACTCCCACCCACTTCACCTTTCTTGGGCCTAGCCAGTTTATATTAGTGTTCCTGTCTGCCAGTTTTCATCAGTAATTTCTTAACACATTTACCCAGGGTGTATTAACCTATGGAGTAGAACTCCCAAAGGGATAAAAATACTTCCATTCCCTGTGTATGATCCCAGTGCACAACCTTCAGGAGTCTTCTTTCTCCTTATAGATCATTGTGCTTTTTGTTCCTTGGGCTGCCATAATCTATATGGTAGGTTCACAGCTAAGCAAGAAATCATAAACAGTGTATTAATTTGTCCTTTCTGTGACCTGAGAAGCATTTGATTTATAGGAAGAATAGTTAATTCTCCAGAAAAGAAATTAAGGAGAATTCATTGTGTGAGATAACTCGACATGGATGAGAAAAACACAAGCCAGCCAATTACAATCAAGTGGAATTTTTCGTATGTTCCACACGACCTTGGCTAAATCATTTAATGACACTAAGACACTATTTCCTTCTGTGTAAGACTGTTAGAATTCCATTAACTCTCCCTGCAGTTTTGCAGAGGTTTAGTGATCTATCACGTAAGAAGCCTTGAGCAGGGTTTGTATACAGATGACATTAAATGAGTATCTGTGTTCTTCTCATTCTCTCTCACAGGTTAAAATGACTGAGAAGGTTCATGTGATTCACCAAGGACATGCAACGGTGTTAGCATCAGAGAATCCTAAGATATGAACAGTCTTTGATCATCATATACTGTTTCCCTTGATGGTGGTTCCAGAAATCACGGCTCTCTGTAGTCTCTGTGCCCTGCATTAAAGCAATGTTTTATCTACCTGAAGAGCTGAACATCTATTCAAACCCAACTACTTAGACTGAAAAAAATGCACAATATATCAAACAGGAAATAATTTGATATCTCGAGTGTGTCATGACCTAGATTATGTTGACTTTCTGAGTGCTGCATTTGTTCCTCTTACTGAATGTACTTTTAGTAAAACATTTCCTTTAAATAAGTTTCTGACTTTTCCTTAAGAATCAGATAGGCAAATTTCAAAGGGAATTACATTTGTTCTTAAGATTTTAAATCATAGCTTGGCTAAGAATACTCTTACCTCTTTTGTACTACAGAACCTTATCTAAATTAATTCTGAATAAACATGAATCAAAAAAAAAGCATTAATAAGGAACAGTATCTCTGGAATCTAAAATTATGTCTTATTTTTTAGTGTGCCACTGCTTAATAAAACACTAATTCTGAACCCCCCCTACTCCAACACAAAACGGAAGGTACATGAGAAGTTTGCTTCATAACTGCTTTCTATATGGTACAGAAGAGAAAGGAGTTTCCAACCTGTCTCTGTAGCAAGCCACCCATGGAGTTTTGTGGAGAGGATATTAAAATTCAGCCTTGAATGTGATTCAAAAGATCTGACCATGGCAGTTTCTGGCCTCAGTGACGTTTGACTGTCCAGACTGATAATTGTTCTGAGGAAGATTTGCTTCTTTACGGTCTGCAATAAGAGTAGCAACAAAACAAATAATGATTCCATGGGATACGGCAATCAAGTCATTCATTATAATGTGAAATCAGTGATGCTTGCTAGTCTTCTTTAATAGCACATGACGATGCTGCTTAACATTGCCACTAGGATCAGTGGTGAATAAGACAGGTTTGACTGGTTTTCAAGTAGAACCAGCATGTAACCTGGAATTTCCCTTTGAGTGAGTAGTCTATGTTCTTCATTCTTGGCAAGGCTACTGTTGGAGAAGGGCACCTCTATTTTCTTCTCTCTATATAATTTTTTTTTCCCCGTGGAGCCATCTCTTTGGAGTAGAACAATACTGCTGAGCTCTACAGGACAGATGGATTTGATAATGTCACTTAGGGCACACGTTCTATTCCCAGTACCTCCCACTTATGCATTCATCCCAGACTACAATGATCTCTTATAAGGGATCTTATTTATCCCATCTTAAAAAAGATCAAAGAAGTCTGATTAATCAGGATCAAAGTTCAAAATCTTTTCTACACTGGCTCCAGTTTCATTCAAATTACCACATGCCTCTTTCCCCTTTGAAAATTATGTTTTTTTTCTTCATTCTCTTGGTGTCTGGATTATATTGAGAATTTTCTGTGATTTGGGGAATTCATAATTGCTTCCTTCCCTCTCCTTCTTGTCCTATCTTGTTCTCTAGTCACCCCATCACCTCTGTTTTATCCATGCCTTCCCCTCTTTCAAGGAACATCTTGTATATGACTGTAATCTAATTTCTTAAGTAAAATATCAACTTTCCCTTTCAGGTCTTCCTTGGCTTTCCAATATCTATTCATTATTATTAAGTTCTGATTCCTTCAAGGTGAGTGCTTCAGGTCATATTTTGTTTCCTTCTGTATGTGATTTTGGTTATTTTGCTGTCTTCCCTTCTAGAATGTAAATTTTATGATAGCAAAGACAGGTTTCTCTGCTGTCCACTTCACATTTCAGTGAGTAAAACATATGGAAGGATGCTCTGTGCTCAGGACTCTCAGGGCTCTAAGTACAACTATACACACAGAAGTGCTTAATAAATGTTGTAGTGCAAATGAATAGATGATATAGTTGCCTTTTTAAACTGACAGAGTCATTTCATCAGAACACTTCTGAATCTAAATCGCCCGAAATGGAATAACTGATACTCTGCTGTTATTGTACTTATTAGATTAGCGTATGTTAATGCAACTTGTTCAATTATTTATATGTTAGAAGATGGAAGAAATCTAAAAATAACATCACCTGTTGCCACATAATCTAAACTTCTGGTGAAAACTACTGCTAAGAGATATTTTTATTCTTCTTATTAATGGCAATTGTATTAGCTTGAATGACATGTTTGCATGTATTATTAATATCATTAAATATTTGTATTTGTGCTTGTATGGTCTATGTATGTGATTCCAAACTATACTAAATCATTTCAATTGCTTTTGACATTTTATTGTAAGCCATATCATAATGAAAACATTATGTATGATTCTTGATGTATTGCCTTAGTTATTTTGGTGTAAATTTGAGTGATTTCTTTAATAAATGCTTATAACACTTGTATAGTGAGGTTTCATTTTTGCCTGAGGTGATTATATTTTTCATTTCTCAGAACTTTATCACCACTGTGGACTGCACCTGGTACATCACACATTCTGGTCTTGTGTGTGTCATACAGCTGCATCATCAGACCTCAGACCTCTGTCTTATTATCACTTTTTCATATAGAATATCGCTACTTCACAAAATATGGTTTGGGTTATTTTTATATTAAAACTGTGTTATTGTTGTGGGCTGTGCTGATATTGTTTGTATTCTGATGCCCATTCTGCTTCTTCCAAAGGGTTGCTTCAGATGAGCAGTCCATCACATACTCAGGTGATCACATATGAATTTTCTTCCCATTTTAACTGGTCAATAAAAGCTAGAGCATATAATAGGACAGTAGAGGGGAAAGGTGGTATTGGAGGTTTGAGAGAGGGCAGATGGAGCATCAGAAGAGGATGGGAGGGGAAGGAGAGAAGATGTAGGAAGAGGAAGAACTTCTTGTCCACAACGGACAAGAACCACATGGCCAGGAGAGTCCGCTAAGTAGCAAGGCATCTTACAGCTGTGGAACAAGTGTGTATAGGTAAGATCTGCCCCAAATTGGCATATGGCTTATAGTTATAATAACTGCCTTGTGTGTTTTTTATATGGGATTATTGATGTTAGGATTCCAGCAACATGCCATTTTTTCAACTCCATTTTTACACTTTATGTGTTTCCAATGATAGAGCCACACTTTAAATGGATATATTAAAAATTACACTTGTAGTTGAAATACCACTGCTTATTTTCTGGAGAACTAATTTAGATACTGTTACCTGTCAACTGTATAATTCATTGAAAATTAGGCAATAAGAATAAAAATATTTTCTCTGAAAGTGTAAAATTGTCTTACAAACATCAAATCAAATAAGTTCAAGGTGTCAATATAAATATAAATCTGATTCAAGGATTCTGAGGTCTAAATAACAAGAAGGCATCCTAAGATGAACTTTACATTTCAGTAACTAAAATACACCAAAGGGTACCTTTCACTTGAGACAACACCTCTCACATCTGTTGATATAGTGCCCCTGAACAAAAATGTGACTTAGTTAATCTACTCTTTATATATAAAAATAATATGTTACTAGTATGTCATATGCCCACTCACATGTAGCACAAAAAAATTTTCTACAGTTATCTTCTTTTGATAATTTTTGAGATTTAATGAAGTTACAACATTTCCCCCTGAACTTACCTCAATCCAAGACATCCCAAATATTTCACATCCTCTCTTTCAAGTACATAGTCTCTTTTTCATTAGTTCTTATACTTGCATATATATATATATATATATATATATTATATATATATATATATATATATATGTTTATATATATATTTCCTATCTATCCTGCTCAGACTTCATATTACTTATTACTTGTATGTATGTCTTCAGTGATGTTCATTTGGTATTTGATAGCCAATTTGTGTGCTCTTTCCTAGGGAAGAGTCTCAAATTCTTAGCATTCCTTAGCTACCTATAATATTTTGTGTAGAGCTGAGGCCTCCTGGGCTATTCCCTTTCCTGTTTGGAATGTTCACTTGTTCTGTCCTTGCTGAAATCAGATTTGGAGGGTCATATTGTTTAAACATTATGTGTGTAAGTTCTGACATTTCTAGATGAAAATGGAAGGTCTTACCATATACTCTCTGATCTGGCTTTTGCAATATTTCTCCCCTCTATCAGCAATGTTTCCACAGCCTTAGGTCTAGGAGCATTTTATAGATGTATTTATTGAGAATATGCTTCACACCTCTCGATTTAAATTAGTTGTGCTTTTCTGTAGTGGTCTTCATTTGTAGCAAAGAGAAGTTTCCTTGATCAAGATTGGAAACTACTCTTTTCTGTGGGTATAAGACAAATATTTATAGATTTTTGTTAGGAGTTTAATAAAATACTGGTTGTAAGTCTTCCTTCAATATCCATGACTTAGCAAACACTGAGTACATATCTAGAATTCCAGTATGAAAAATGGTTCCCTTCTAGTTGAATGGGCCTTAAATTCAATTAGAGGGTTGTTGGCCACTGATATGATATACATGCTACTGCTTCATTCTTAAGGTTACAAGGCCATGCTAGTTGTTGATATGGTTCATAGGTGTCAAAGCTGAGCCCCATACATCCTTTGGAAGTTTATGTTGTGCATTCTAGTAGGCTGAAAATTATTCAGGAAGGAGGCAGCACACAGATCATGTCCAGCTCTGGGGAGCTTTTGGCCTCACTTCTGATATATGAGGCATCTTGAACGATAGAGACTTACTTTCCATCTTAGGGAACAACTAATGACAATAGCAATACCCTTTATTGTGTGTTGGATAGCCTTGGCCAACTACTCAAAAGAGATCTCCTCATGGTTAATATTAGAGCTCTTGATAGGGAATCATTGCCTCTTGTAGGAAGCATTATCATCACAAATGAGAAATCGCATTAAATCTACATACACATATTTCTACATAGAATTACATGTATTATAGATAGTTTTTTTTTTTCTTTTCATAATCTTCTTCATAGCTAAATCAGAGATCAAATTAGTGGGGAGAAGCCCACAGAACACTACAAAACTTATTCCAGCTATACATCTGATAGGATTAATAGGCAAAATATATAAAGATTTCTTTTTTTTTAAAGATTCCAAAAAAAGAGCCATTGGAAAACCTGTGTCTCAGACCTAAACAGAGAGTTCTCAAAAGAAGAACAAAATAGCTGAGAAATATCTCAACATATGTTTACTGTATCTACCTATTAGGGAAATGTAACTCAAAGGAACTTCTGATTTTTCATCATTCCCCATCATACTGGCAAATATCAACCAAGCAAGTGACAGCAAGTGCTAGAGGAGATGTGGAAAAATAGAAAGTTACATTCGCTAGTGATGTGGATATAAACTTGTGTAGGCACTAAGGAAATCAGTGTGGAGAAGTCTCAAAAGCTAAAATAAATCTACTATGTGACTCATCTATACCAGTGTTTTTCCTAAAGTACTCAAAATTCTTCTCCAGAAATACTTACTCTACCATATTCATTGGTTTATAGTAGTTAGGAAACAGAAGGAAGGTCAGTATAATTTAATTTGTGATTGGAAAACAAAATATGGTACTTATACAGTAAGGAATTCTACAATATTATATAACAATAAAGAGAATAAGTCATGAACTTTACAACTAAATGGATGGAACTAGAAAAGATCATAAGGAATAAGGTAACACAAACACAAAAAGGCAAACATTGCATGTTCAAGCTCATTGGGGGCTTCTAGCTCCAATCTTCAGATGTGAATATATAGACAGGAATAACTTCAGATACTGAAAGTAAATGGAAGCATTGTCAGGAGAGTGTTTAATGAATCCATTGTATTTTTGCTGATACCATTGTTTTGGCTTTGGTTCTCTTTCTTCTCTTAAGAAAATTAACTGAAATATAAAAAGGTTTTTGTTTTGTTTTGCTTTCTTTTAAAGTTCTAGGATCAGAAGAGAGAACTTGCATGCTGCATCTCTGAGCTACATCCCAATTCTGAGTCCTCTTTTCCCTCTTTTAACTGTTAAGAGTATGTCATAATCTTGCTGAATTTCTTAATTTAGACTTGCTTTGTGGTCCAGGCAACACTTGAACCTATTTTCCTCCTGACACAGACTACCAACCAGTGGGATCTTTTCTTTTCATTTTACGTTTTATTGATAAGAAAAAATGGATTCTTTTCTCATACAGTATATCCTGATTATATTTCTCACTCTTTTTGTTCCCCCACACATTTCCTCCCTTCTGGACCTATTCCATTTCTAGCACTGGGATTCTAACACTCCACCACATGGCTAGATGAGACACTTATATACATGGCAAATACATTCTGATGTGAAAATGCCTTTTCACATTTTTTTGTATGTTTACATTTTTATTAGGGTTAAGTTTTAATATATTTTCAAGAGATGACAACAATTATCCACTTGAACAACATTTTTGAGATAAATAAATGTATTTAATAAATGTGTTTAGCTTTCTTCAATTCTATGATAATAAAATTCAACATGACATAGATCAACAGACAACATGTTTACATGATAAATTAACAAATGGTTTTTGAGATGAACTTCATGTTGTATCTTTAATTTCTAAATATTAAATTGCAATCAAACAAAATCATTTCTGTACAGATTTATAGTTTAGCAGATACCCCCAACAGTTATATATCTCTGGCTTCTATTCTATATTAATTAAAAGTCTTAAAAGTCTAATTTCTTCTGTCCTTCGCCACAGACCACTGATCTGAACAATTACTCCAGGCACAATCTGCTGCCAACACCAGCACAGGTGAATAATAAAATAGAAATATAATTCAGTTAATTTTGCAGTCACTCAATGCCTTCACATAAAAAATACCTTTACATTTGATAATAGAAAATAAGCATTTTTCCCAAAGGCAAATCTGGTTGTGTGCTAAAAGAAGATATTTATTCCTCTTGTGACCATCATGATAATACTTTAAAGATTATCAACAGTGCATACAGTCTATTCTTGTATTCAGTCAATAGATAAAGAAGGTGTAGCACTCTGATACAAGAAACTTTGTATGTGATTGTGTTCATAATTTTATTAGATCTGTAAAGTTGGTTTTTCTAAGATTTGAGCCAATCAGATAAATGATTGGTTTGTTTTAATGAACATATTTAGTCTCAGCTTATGTAATAATAGTCTCTGATTAGTAAAAATATAAGATTATATTCAGTTTAATAAATTAGAATCATATGTGTGTAATATTCCTTGTTTATGCACATATGTGTATACAGGCTTACATGAGCATTTCATGCAGAGGTCAGAGGAGGTTGTGTGGTATAGTGTTCTGCTCTATCTCTCTTTCTCTCAGTCCCTTAAATAGAATTTCATTCAGGCTAAAACTAGTATGCCAGACAGCAATTTTCACAATGCCCCTGTCTCTTGAACCAATAGTGCTGGAGTATTGGCCTTTGTAAGCCAGGCCCATCTTTGAGCTTGGTCCTAGATTCTGAACTAAGATCCACACCCGTACATTTCCATGCTCTTTCCAACTGGACTATCTCCCTAGTTCCTAAAACTATCATTTTGCAAATTAAAAAAAACAACAACCATAAAGGGTCATGAAACTTATTGGTTCTTAAAGATGCAAAATTCTAATTCTCAAGTAATTATTTCATCTCTATTGATCAAACACTGTGTTATACTTTGCCATCAATAGACATTCAACAATACCAACATGATTGTAAATTTAAAGCAGTGTTTTGAGACTTGTACATTTCTTGGAGTGTCTGGAGTCTTGCTCTGTTTTATTGTTTTGTTTGTTTCCTTTTGCTTTTGTTGTAATGGTGGTAGTTTGCTTCTATGTCTGTTTGCTTTATTTATCTTCTGTAATAAATCAAGGATACAATCTGAGTCATGGAGATAGACTTCCAAGAAGCAAGACACTACAGTGGAAGCTAACATATCCAGCCCAAGTTTGCATTATGCCTTTCCTGATATTCAAGAGCATTCAGTGCTGACACCATTCACAATTGTGCAAATGCCATTATCAGATTGTCAGATAAATTGAAGCAATTATCTCATGAGTCTTAAAGAATACACACATTGATATACATTTGCCTTTTGATAACAAGAAATCATCTCTCATTCGAAGAGCAGTTTTGTCATTGAAATCTTTTTTAGATATTTATTTCAGTTTTCTTGGTAAATGACAACTCTGGCAATAAACACTGATATTCTTTCACTTATGGTGAGTTTTAGATTAGACAGTTGAGTTAACAGTGGCAGCTTGGCATATATTAGCATATGAAAACATTCAGCAGTGCAGCTCTTGGGGAAAGCCATAATTATTCATAGATAAACAAATTGTAAATTTTCATTTTGCCAAGTAGTGAACTAATAATGTCTTAGCTTCACACAGGATAGATCTCAATGAGAGATGAAGAGCTAAGCACTGCACAGAAGGAAGCCTTCTAAGAGGATCTGAACACAAAGATCATTCATAGTATGATATCTTTCTTGAACTGAAAGAGTGAAGCAAAACAAAGCAAAATAGGATAAATAATCATAAATTATCAGCCTGAATAAGACTTTCTCTATTACAGTGAAGAGTGGTTATTTAAGATCCATTTGTTCCAAGTGCATGTTTTTAAAAAATGTAGACTAGCTTAAAGACAATGTCTGTATTGTCAAGTGTAGCATATGGGTGGGTAAAGTCAAACAATTCAGTTTTGGCATCTGTCTGTTTGCTATGTGTACCCTTCAACTGTGACTCTTTGCTTTTTTGGGCTACTGTGTATTTAGAATGTAAAAACATCTCCTACCTGTACTAAGATGGCACATTATTGTCACAAAAGCCACAATGATTCTTTTTTTTTTTTTTGTAAAAACTTGCAGAGTTTCATGACATTTCCTACATGTTGAGTATTACTCATAAATCAGACAATAAACATGTAAACCATATTTTGTGCTACATATGTAAAGCCAGATATTATCTATTCAGATTTACTCATTTTTATTTCTATTTAAGAATGCATCTTTACCATGGGTTGTTACTGCTTGTCATTGGTAGTGGATGTATTCTACTTCAGTGCTACATCAAGTCCTTTGATGAGATGAGAGTCATTCTCATAGATTAAAGACATCACTCTGTCAATTTGTTGGTTTACTGTCATTTATAGGAGAAGACTCAGAATGTGGATCTTGTGTAGGGCCGTGAAAGGAGTCTTGCTTTTTGGTAGAAGCACTGCCTGGATATAGCCTTGAGACTGTGTGCACGGCGTATTCCGCTGCGCTCCCAGAATCCAGGCTCCTGACACATGGCATGGAACTCCATTGACCTGCACTGTTCAGTCACGTAGGGCAATGCAGCCCCTCCCAAAGAGCACAGGTAGAGGGTGTGACGACAGGCCTCAGGCCCTAGAGAAATTTACATACTAATGAGATACCTAAAGACCAGAGTGCGGAGCCAATTAAGCATTCCTTCCCAGACCCTCCCCTCTTTCTCCTTCCCTATTTAGCTCAAGTCTGCCCTGAGTTTCACAGAGGTACATCCAGATCCATCTACCATCCTCATGAAAATAAACCCTTTTGGAACCATAGACTTTCTCGTGTCTTTAGGGCGCATGGGAAGACACAGAGAAGGCCTTTAATGCCAAGCCGCTGCAGCTGCCTGTCTAACTTCCCACCTGAAGGACCTCTCTGTGTTGGAAGGGCTACGGGGACCCACATCTTCAAGCAAGCTAGCCAAGCCCCTGAGTCTGCTAAGCGAGTACAGTAACAGAATCTCACCCACAGGGTGCTGCTGGGGCCTCTTTCTTCTCTCTCCCAGCTCACTTCTCTTGGCTGTGGACTAGCCGGTCATGCACCCACACACGCTAGTTTCAGTCCTTCTGTGGCCTCTCAGCAGCGTCTGAGAGCCCAAGGACTTGAGAGCAGTCAGTCACCGGACACCTCCTGGTCCAGGGATTCCCAATCCAAGAGCTCTGCCCCCCCCCCATGGAACTTCAGACTGAGTGAGAACTCCCCAGCTGTGTGGGGCCCTGTAGCACCCACCCAGTGCTGTGGGTGGAGTGAACTCGTCAAGACTCCCGCTCTCCAGTCTCTTTGGAGCTGTGGGAATCACAACAGTCCAACAAGATTCAAGAACCTCGCCAGTACCCAAGTGTGAGCTAATCATTCCCCGAAGATGTTGGACACAGATATAATCATTATCTAGACTTGATTTACACGAAATTTGTGTAAACTATTTAAAAGATGAAAGGAAGGTAAGACTTCTTTGGGAATCTATCATATTGCCAAAGGGTTCTATAAAAGTTATAATTTCAGTTCAAAAAGAAAGCTTTTTGTTTAATAGTTTTATTTAGTTATGATATTATTGCCTTCCATTTATTTTGAGTTGTTTGAAAGGTTTTGAAATTGATATGACTATTTGCTTGTCATCAAATAATATTCTTCATGTCATATCTGGGCTGTTACCTATTTTCTCTGGTGATTTGACTTAAATACAGGTTGTTTGACTCAGAACCTGGGAAGGAAAGTGTTGGAAAACCAAGAAAAATTGTGAATGCTATATCAATGAACATAAATTTGAACCTTTATATATGTTTAGACTGAGCCATTAATATATAAAGTCATGATTTAGGTCTATCCCAAGTGGGTTACTATATATATGGTGTCTACTTCATGGTGTTCCTCATACTAGCTTCTCTATTTCTGAAATCTCATATGTTCCCAATTTCTGGATTTTCCTCTAGTTCTAGAAGACTTACTTATACAGTAAATATCTTACTCATTAAGAATCAGTCCTTCTTAGAAGGGGCACAAAATACTCATGGGAGCATATATGGAGACAAAGTGGGCAGCAGAGACTGAAGGAAAGGCCATCCAGAAACTGTACCACCTGGGGATCCATCTCATAAACAGACACCAAACACAGACACTATTGCGAATGCCTAGAAGTGCTTGCTGACTGGAGTCTGATATATCTGTCTCCTGAGAGGCTTTTCCAGAGCCTGACAAATACAGAGATGGATGCTTGTGGGACAGTGAAAGGATAGCTTGGTTCCTGGTTGAGCACAGGTCTCAAATCCAGGACCCAAATGGGACAACGGCAGGTGTTCTACTATGCCCCCAGACTCCAGGCTCCTGACATATGACCAAAACCTCCACTGATCAGTGCCTTGCAGTCACGTAGGGCAACGCCCCAACCAGCCCCTCAACAGGAAGAGGTGTGACTACAGGCTTTAGCCTCAAGAGATTTCCGTATTAATTAGATACCTGAAGGCCAGAGGGCATAGCCAATTAAATATTCCTTCCTAGACCCTCCTCCCTCCTCCCTCCCTATTTAAGTCAGGCCTGCTCTGACATATGTGGGGATGCAGCCAGATTCATCTATCATCTGCCATGACAATAAAGCTTGTAAATCCATGGATTCCCTTGTGTCTTTGGGGCCTGCCATGGAAGAACCAGGGAGGGGTCCTCCAAGTTTTGAGCCATAGTCTAATTCCTGTGGAAAGCTTCTCTGCATTCCTACCGTGAGGCTGCTGCTTCAAGCAAATTAGCCGAACAGCCAGCAATCCACCAAGTGAGTACAGTAAAAACCACCCAGTGGCATCTGGGAGCTAAGGACAAGACCATCGACTCTCGGTCCACTCAAGACCCTACCCCTCAGGACTTCAGACTGAGTTTGCCCCACACCCAGATGGCATCCCGCGTGCCAGCCCAGTGTTCACCGAAAGTGAACTAAGTCAAAATTCCCATGCTGTTGCCCTCTAAACCATGGCAGACAGGCAGGAACCAACTCTGCCCAACAGAATCATGCCCACCCACATGTGGACACATCAGCCCCACAGATGCTCACAGCCAACGATTGGACTGAGCATGAGGTCTCCAATGGAGGAGTTAGAGAAAGGACTGAAGAAGCTGAAATGGTTTGCAACCTTGTAGGGAGAACAACAATATCCAACAATCAGACCTCCCAGAGCTCCCTGGGACTAAACCACAATCAAAGAATACACATGGAGTGGCCCATGGCTCTAGCTGAATATGTAACAGAGGATGGCCTTGTCAGGTACCAATGGGAGAAGAGGCCCTTGGTCCTGTGAAGGCTTGATGATCCAGTGTAGGGGAATGCTAGGGCAATGAGGCAAGAGTGGGTGGGTGGTTGGGAGAGCACCCTCATAGAAGCAGGGTGAGGGGGATGGATAGGGGAGTTTCCAGAGGCGTAACCAGGAAAGAAGATGACATATGAAATGTAAATAAATAAAACACCCAATAAAAGAAAGAAAAAAAAGAATAAGAGGCAATTTCTAAGTTTCGTATGTGTAAATTTGAAAAGCAAAAGTGGCAAATAATAAATACATAATAGTCTTTCATTGTGTGTTGAGGTGTAATTAATGAATAACACTATGTTCTCTAGAGTTGAAGAGAATGCTTACAACACTGGAGTACTAAGATATCATTTAATGGGGACTTTATGTTTTGGTGATTTAAAGTTTACGACTTCTTGAAATGGAATGAAATGGAAGATAACTACTTAGTTTCCCTCCATCCTTTATGAGACACACAGAAACTGGAAGATTATCATTAAGATAACACTCTTAAGTTTGACCACCATTTCCAGAAATTATAGTTTACTGTATTTCATTGTTTGATTTTGCTCTTAGAAATATAAATTACAGCAAGAAAGTTGTAAAGTGAACGTTAATGTTTGGGCCTCAGAATAAGGTGGTTGGATTACATGAATTCCATTATGATAATTGGATTAGATAAATGTTCATTTGGGAGATTATTCTGAGCCCTGTTAAATACAATACTGATATTTTACTTGTTTTCATCACATATAATTGCCATAAAATTTGTGCCTGCTATAATAAACTCTTACATATCTTGCCTCAGAACATAAGAAGGGAAATGATTCAAAGAAAAAATACAAATATAAGTAGTTTAAGATGCAATAAACATTTATTGCATTTGATTCGAGTTTTTTCAAGCTACGTTAAAACTAGCAGAAAAAGCTTTATCTGATCATTAGTTTCATATTCTACAAAATAACATTCTTTAAGAGATATAAAGCTGGAATATGTGAATTATCTCATTTGAAGGAACGCATATGCATTTGCTACAACATTTCTCAATATGAATTCTCTTTTACATGTTTCTTTGACTTGCATAATTAGCAGCATGAAAATTACACTTAATATTCTATTTGTTCCAAGTCATGCTCCTGTCATAATTTGTTCTCTAAATTGTCTCCAAAGTCATGTCATTACATGTCAATAAATTGATTTTATATGGAAATAGATCTACCTGAAAACTGAGCTATACCACTCTTGGTCATATATCCAAAAACCATGTTCCACTATGTTCTAACAACCTTATTTGTGATAGCCAGAAACTGGAAACAATACAGATGTCCCACAATGGAAGAATGGATACAGAAAATGTGGTTCATTTACACAATGGAATACTTCTCAGCTATTAAGAACAAGAACATCATGAGTTTTGCAGGCAAATGGATGGATCTAGAAAATATCATCCTGAGTGAGGTAACTCAGACCCAAAGGGACATGCATGGTATTTACTCACTAATAAGTGGATATTAGCCATAAAAAGTACAGAATATCCAGGATACAATCCTCAGAACTCAAGAAGGGTACCAGCTGAACTGCCCAAGTGAGGATGCCTCAATCTCTCTTGGGAGGAAGAAGAAATCAATCATGTGGGTAGAGGGAGGAAGGGACCTGGGTTGGAGAGGGCACAGGAAGGGGAAAAGGGGAACATGATCAGGTATTGCGGACAAGAGGAAAGAGGACTGAAGCCCTAAAGGACAGCAGAAAGAATGGAAACAGACAAACTCAGGAAGAAGGAATTACAAGGCCCTATAGAAAGCACCAGAGACCTGGAAAGTGAGAGACACAAATGTCAGTTTCTATACCAACATTAATATCTACAGATTTTTTTTGATATCTATATCAACAGTAAAATATATCAAATTTTTAGTCATGGTTTCCTTACTGAGCTAGTTATCTGCTCATGCTCAGACCTTGAACTTCTAAATTGCATTCCAACGTCATTGAGCAACACTCATGAATGTAATGGTAATTTTAAAACCGGCATTATTTCTCTTTATCTCCACATGAATTATTTCTCTTTATAGCTACCAAATGAATGAGATTGAGACTACTAGATTTATTCAGTCAAACTTTACAACACCAAACCTGGAAAGTTATTCTAACCTTCTAAACTAATCTGGCTACAGTCCAGCCAAATTTGCTGCTATTCTTCCATTTTAGTATGGTCTGGCTCTCTGGGCTTGAGGTCTTTTCTCCCATGATGCTTCCAGGGCCCCTTCCTCATGGCACACCCTCTTAGTCATCACTCTCCCATTTCACTGACTGGTGGAAGTCTAGCCCTGTTATTCTTTCACCAGCCATTGGCTGATCAGCTTTTATTGACAAGGCAGAGAATGATGTGCATTGATTACACAAACATTTTTTTTTCTTCTGGACCATTTAGGTTCCTTAACATTGTACAACATACACATTCTTCCATCCACTACACACACAAACAGGATAAATAACCTTTAAATTAAGTTACTGGCTCAAGATTCAATAAGTGAATATACATTCTTGGTTTTGAGAGCCGACCTACAAAGTTGTTTGTCTTAAATTCACTGGTATATGTTAAGATCAAACCCTATTTCTGCAAAAGGAGTACTTTGTATTAAAATATAGCTGTGAAATAAATCACAAGGCAATCCTTATAAGTGCTAAATTTAATCATTTGTCACTAATGAGATTGTTCCATGTGTAAAATACCTTTAAATTTAAATGTTTGAGAAATATATTCAAAGATTGATCCTGGTCATGCAAACTTTTAGGCAGATATCAATCACATTTTAAAGTTTAAACAAACCAAAATAACAAGCCAATCTATCATGAGTTTTCCAAGCACTTTACTAGAGTGTGAGCAATCAAGGATGTTCACCTGAGATCAAGTTCTATGAAGGGGTTACACTGCTTATTCTGTGCTTGTTCTTAGAGAACCTTTGCTCAGATAATTTATCCTTCATAATCTTTCCCACTACTTGGTTCTTTATTCTATTTTTCTCCTTAAGATAAAGTTCTGTGATGTTAAATTTCTTTATAGGTTCTTCACATTATTTTGAATTAAACCTTACTAATGAGCACAGAATGATCATTTGTACTACATAGAGGGTACAGAGCATGAGCTACTATTGTTAATTGTTCTGTCTCAGTAGGGCATGAGTCCCGAATAGGCTCTTTACTACTCATTATATATAAACGTTAAAGTATCAATCAACCACAAACCACTTTGTCCTCTTTGTTCTGTTAGAAAGTGTTCTGCAAACTTTGAAGCTCAGGATTTATTCTGGGATTATTATCACTATTAATTGCATTATTTGCTTAGGAGTACAAGTGAAAGTGAATCGAGGTAATGCTGAAATAGGCCATCAATTTAACCATATACAGATTTTTTAAAGTGACTATTTAACTGTATTTATTGACTGTAAAGTCCCTGGTTAAAAGACCTCCCACCAAAATAGACTTCTTATGAGTCATAAGTGTGCATGTATGGTTAGGAATTCTATTTTCTGTTGACCTCAGTATTCCACTGCCTATCCTAGTAGAATTAGACCAGTCTAGCTGCAGTCACAGTATACTTATACTACGATATTCATTTGCATTGAACATGCTTGGTCATTATGTTTATGGTACTAGGCATGGTGACTTTTTTTGAGGTTTGCATGTTCTATTAAGCTGGTGTTTCCCCAATTAAAGTGAAAGGGGATAATTGTTCTTTTCAGCATTGTTGTGCTGTGCGTAGTCTGAGATGGAAAACTCTTTATGGATGCACAGCACTGGGATATTTGCAGATCATAATTATCTTGAGTTCCCCATCCATCCCTGTGTTCTTGTGCTTTTGTTCTGTGAAAATCAGTTACAAAGACTTGACATTTGGGGCACTTTTCCTGTGAGAATCTTGTCTCCAAATTCACTTTATTTTCAACAAGCTCTCGCCAAGTAGTCTCTGAGAAAGAGAAATGTAATATTAAGGTATAATTTCCTTTGCTGATACTAGGGCTTGAACAATAGGAGAATGAGAGTTAGTGGAGACACAGCGAGTCCTCTACCTGTCCCAGCTGTATCATTTTGTTCAACAATCGAGAGATTAACCCAATAATGGAGTCCATTAGAAGTTCATAGGATAGTGGAACGAAGGCTTGATAAAATGGGATGATATCAAAGAAAATCATCTAGTTCTGCAGTTTTCTTTAAATTGCAGCATTCACTGTCCTAAAATCCACCAGGAAGAACATTGGAGTGACATTCTACCTCTCTCCATGTTGTGTTTTAATTCTGTGATTGTCTTCCTTTGCCATTACTCAAATTGAAACTAAGATTAGCAAAGAGTCCGTGGGCCTCTGATTTACTTGCTTATGTCCCCAATTCTAACTATAACCCAAGCTTGGAAGTCACAGGTGATTGTTTTCAAAACTACATCTATGGTGCTTCAAGGAAACCGTTTTGTTGTCTCTGCTCCTAGAGCATGAGTTGCCTCTGGTCTGCATGAACATGTTCCTTCTTAGACATTCAAGGCTCCAAAATACCACTCTGATGCCCCTAACTGGTTTGTTATTACTGCAATAAAACAAACAAACAAAACTAAGCAAAATCTCACATGAATTTCAATGATTAATATTACTAAAATAAAATAATTTGTTTTGTTTTCCTTTACCTAACCACCATCTTTCTAGAAAACAAATTTTCCTTTTAACCTCAAGTAGTGCAATGGGAAAGGCAAGACATTCATATATCCATGTATTATTTATGTCTTTTTTAAAGAAAGATACATTTATTTGGATCTGGACACACTTTATAATATTTATAGAGTCCAGATAATTAAGTAGTCTAAAATACAATTAAATTCAATGCTTAAAATCTTATTTTATAAACCAAATTAGTTTTCAAGATAAAGATACATTAATTCAGCTAACTTGATGTTATATTGGATAAAAGATCAAGCAAGAACACTGGCCATGCTGTTAGTACAATTTTAGACACTTGAAGTGCGATGTATTATATCGCCTGCACTGTAAGACACATACCAACTGACAGAATTTAACTTATACTATTTAGAAACTTTTAAATACTTTACTGAACATATTCTTATCAATGTTTTAAGCTAAATTAAGGAAAACATGATTTTTCTCCTAATATGATTTCCTCTTAGAGAATTAAGTTTGTCGAAGCACTAGGAAGTCCTACTTAGTAAGTGATAAATGACAGACTAAGGCATCATAAAGCATCACAAAAGCTGCCCTCTAGACACTTGTCAAGTTACATAGAGAAGATGTTTGCAAACATTCAATGTTTATTCATTTATTGATGCATTCCAAATGTACTCATTACTCAAAGGAGGACATCACAGTGACTCATATTAGGAGAACACTTTATTTGTTTATTCACAAATGCAGTTTTCTAAAAAACACTTCGAGCTAAATTGTCTAAATAGGTCCTATGTGCCATTGATTAAATTTTATCCTTAGGAAATGGATATAACTTATTATAAATAAATGCTCTTCTCTCAGGCTAATTGGTCAAAGCGGGCAGATGTATAGTTAGAAAGTAATACTGAAAATCAAGGAAAGCCCCATGATATCAATACAGGTAGGTTATAGCTAAGCAAACAGTATGGAATCAAATATCCATATTGAAACCCACACATGGAGAGATGTAATTACCTAGGCTATCATCTACTTAGTATAAGTCATCACTTAGGCAGAAAATATGGTTAGTGACAGCAATAGCAATATATATATGAGTCACTATTTCTGATACCAAGTTTTTACAACTTCCTCTGTATAAAGTAGTGGTAGTTAATCGGAATCTACCCATTAGGTTTAATTATAGCCAGAAGAAGATAATAAACCCAGTAATTACTTCAAAAGAATCAGGTGTTTGTACATATGGAAAATCAACAGATACAAAATTCATTCATATCAAAAATGTGCTTAGTGTTGATCTAAACAAATTAATAAACACACGGAATGTAAAAGAATTAGAAAGGACTTCCAAGATTTCATTAACAGCAAAATAACTTCTTTTTGTTATTCCTTTCTACAAAGTATTCAAAAGGAAAGAGCAATAGTGTCTTAGACCCAAATGTGATGGCATTTGAAAACAGGGAGATAAGTAAGCCATGAGTTTGAAACCATCATAATGCATATAGTGGCTATAATAGTCTTCTAAAAATAGTCATACAGTCTGGGGATCTGAATCAATGGTTAAAATGCATACAACAGATGCACAAGAACTTGATAAAAGAGCCCCATCTTGGGCAACACATGAGTGTAGTTCCAGGAGACAGAGAGTAGGCTGCTAAGGGGTCACTGGCTAGCCAGTGTAGCCAATTACTGACACTGAGATACTTGGTGCCAAACAAACAAAATAAAGCAAAGAGACATTGAAGAAGATACAGAATAGAACTCTGTTACCTGTGTCCACTTGCATAGGCATATGTACTTGCACATACATCTGGACACACACAGATGCCCAAAACCAAAGTGAAGCTCTTTTTCTACCATATGGGTTAACAGTCAGAAGAGATCTGCCTAAAAATCAGAAAGAGAAACCATTTGTTGCTATTTCCACTAATTGAAACTCTGGAGGGAAAAACAGATAATTAACTGGCAAGATTCAGGAAGTAATTTGAAGAAGAAGGAGGAGGAGGAGGAGGAGGAGGAGCAGGAGGAGGAGCAGGAGCAGGAGCAGGAGCAGGAGCGGCAGGAGCAGGAGCAGGAGGAGGAGGAGGAGGAAGAGAGAGAAGGAGGAGGAATCTTCAGAGATTAAGGGCACTAAAGGCAGCTGTAAACTTTTAAGTCTGGACAAGCTCAGAAAGTTGTAAGATTTTCACCGGGCCTCCATCAGGCTATATAAACAGTAGCAAGTGTGGGGGGACTAGGGGACTCTCTTCAGTGGACCTCTCTTCAAGATATCCAAGGAGTTACAGGGATAAGCATTCCTGTAAGTAATTTATCACCTATGCCAAAGCAGTCTATTCAAGTGTGAGGCTGGCTTCCTTTGAGTCTCCCATGTGCCTACAAGTAACTCTGATAGAACTGTCACTTTACAGCAGATCTAGGTTAGAATGGCATTCTTCCTGATCTCTACTATTGGTGTCTTATTGGCACGGCTGTACATTTGTTCATATCTTCTTGGGAAAAAACATGGAATCAAATTGTTTGACTTTTGTTTTAAACTTCCTAACTCCCACTGCTGCGGCAAATCAATGTCCAGACATGCTCTGCAAACCCTGCATTTAATGGCAAACCAGACAGACTGAGAACTTCCTTTATTTTACTAAGAGATTATTCAATATTCTGAGACATCGCCAATCAGGAAAACCACAAGTTTCATTGTTATGCACTCTTCTGTTGTTGATTTTGTTTTAAACAAACACATGATGTAGATATACACGTTTTAAAATAGCATAGTACATATGTTGGTCCCTGAGTAAGATCTTCTGCTCCATGGGAGCATCATGATATTTTCAAATTGAAAGGCTAATAATCCTGATAAAGGCATCCTTGGATTAGTTTTGATGTAGCAACACATTACAGCTTCAATGGCATCAAGTCAGATACATTTATTATCTTATTCTTCTTGAGGTCAAATATCTAAAATGGGTCTGGAGGTCTGTAACAATTTTAGGGTTTATAGGGGTGATTTATTTTGTTTCTGGAGGGATCCTATACCTTTGGCTCATAATATGTGTGTACATATTTGAAGCCATCTGAGCACCATTGCTTCATTCATTTGACTGCCCCTTCAATCTTAACATCTTATATCTTCTCTGCTTCCACTCCTCAACCTTACTGCAAATATTAATTTGATGTATTTTTATTTTAAATAATTGACTGTAAAAAGATATCACATAGTCTATGAATAAAATGCTATCACTTAATATATAGATATACAATATTTTCACTATCAAATTAGCATACCTATTATCTCCAGGTTGTACATTAAACTCCAATGTTTTGATCCTAAAAATGGAAGTGCCTACTCTCTGAATAACATATCATTCATTATTCTCTCCACCACCACCCACACCCTTTTGAAATGATTGTTACACCCTGCTTCTATATTTTAATGATTTTATGATTATTTTTGAGATTAATTTTATATGATATAAGACAAAGATCTGATTTTAGTCTCCTGCATGCAACTGTACAGTTGTGCATATCTTCACCATGCTTCCTTCTTACAAATAATTCTGGTTAAATGGACTTTGCCAAAAATCAGCTTACCGAACCAGGAGATCACCAAGACAGCTACATTGTCTAGCCAGCAAGTGATAAAGATCATTACTTCTTCACATTCTCAGAACTGTAATAATAAACAAGAAGATTTCTAGGTGGACATTTAAGATCCAAAATTAGGTCTTTATGCTTGCCTGACATGTACTTTATTGATGGGGCCATCTTTCCAGTCCCAACAATATATTTTTAAAAACATACAAAGATGAAATCAGGACAAGTAGAGTCTAGTCCTATGGAGTGAACTAGACTGTGGATCTGCATATACTTACTTGGATATGCATATCACATTAACAGCTTAACCCCCAGATTTTATAAGCCAGGTAAGCAGAAAGCTGAAGTTATCTTCATCGAGATTCAACATCACCATTTTCAGAGAAATGGAATGTAAAAAAAAAAAAAATCAATATCTCAAATCCTTTCTGAGGGCTCTGTTTTAGTCTTTTAGTTCTCTGCCTCCATGGCAAGCTATGATATTATCTGTTCTCTGCAAGACACCAAATAAGAGAGCTGTCAGGATGGCATACACTGAAAGGGACTACTTTATTCCTAGACCAGATCTCCTCCTTGGACTATTCAATAATGTTTCACTTTCTCCCAGGGACTTTCTGTTACTATTTTTTATTTGTTCAGATAAATAGTACCAAGTTGGAAGAAAAGGGGGCAGGTGACTAAGACAACAGTAAAAATAACAGTAGTATAAAATCACCAGATAACATACAACTTATGCTCTGGAAATGATGGTTACTATGTATTTATTACACAGAATCCCCTCTCCCATTTCCAGTTAAACCCCAAGAAAATGGAGTGCAGAGCCTCTATCTGATTTTCTACAATACTTCTCAATGAGAACTTCTCATGACACTCAGTTATTTGTAAAATTCTGAGTTGAACATGACTGTGGAAGAAGAAACAGGTAAAGTATTAAAAGATGGGACATTAAATTGGGAACATGTAAATGGTATCAGATTGACTCTGATATATCCTTGAAATAAAAATAATTGGATACATATGTTTTGTTGTTCTTTGGATAGAGAGATAAGATCTAATAGAGTGGGTTTATTATATTATTATTATTATTATTATTATTATTCTTTTCCTGAAGTATCTACAAGACTGTGCTGTGCAAGGACTGAAATTCTTACCTTGGAGAGGTGCTTTTAGTTTGTACATTAGCAATTACAACTAGTATTTATCCTTCACAGTCATAGTAGTCATTAGACTGTATATATAACAAAAGTTGAAGAAATAGAGGCCATGAATGAAGAGTGAGAGAGAAACAGAGACAGAGAGACAGAGGGAGAGACAGAGAGAAAGAGAAAGAGAGAGACAGAGAAAGGGAGGAGGAGGAGGAGGGAGAGAAAGAGAGAGAGAGGAGCACACAATGAGCACAATGGATGTGTATATCTAATAGGCTGGAGGGAGAAAGGTAAAAGTGAAGGGAAAGTGATAATAATTTTAAATTCAAAACATAAAAATGCTTAAAAGTAACCCACATAGTGTGGAAAATGCTTGGATTAGCATGATGCCCTTATGCAGTTTTGACAGTGAGCACGCTTTGTCCATTTGAACATTTGTTCAGCTAAAAGTTCAATAGAGGAGCAATTATATTTTGAAGAATTGTCCTGTTATTTATTTTTTCCTCTCATGAAAATCAATAACAAATTCTCCTTTTAATATTATAAAAATATAAAACAGAATAAGATTTTTTTTTTTTTTTGGTTTACTTAAATGTCCATTTTCCCCAAAACAGCTAATCATTTTCTGTTTTCAATTTTGGAGCATTTCAAGGACTTATTAGTCTGCAGTCTGTACTTTAGTCAATGCTGTTTTCTAAGTCCCTTGGGGAAAATCTGCCTCATCTACTTTCCCCCAGTTACTTTCAATCCCTCCCTTAAATGCTCATTAAAACAGTTATTTGAGCCATTGCTGAAAGTCAAGTGGAGAAAAAAAATCACTTCCTTTTCCCCTCAGTGTCATGATCCTGGCTCAATTTTTAGTGATAAAACCTCAAGAGAAAAACATCAGCTTTCAAATTGACTCGTAACAGGTGATGATACCTGGTTATTGCAGAAAATCTCTACATCAACATCTCATTTTGTTTTCTCTGAGCTGCTGCAAGAATGGGAAAGTCTCACATCCAATATATAACCTGCACTCTAAAATCTGTGTTAATTGTTCTTCTCATGACACAAAAGGTCTGAAGCAGAGGCACCCAGGGAAGAAAGCATTATGAGAACAGTCAGATTAGATTTGTGACGATAATTAAGCAGAATTCTTTATGGCTTCTTCTTATTCTTAGCTTTGAAATATTTCTTGCTGTTGAGTCATTTAGGTTCCTGGTAGCATTGCTCTGGGGGGAAAAGGAAAAAGCTATCTATTATCCAAGCAAACAAGAACAAAGCAATGAATCCAGTCCTATTCTAACTATGTGAAAACCAATTGAGGTGCTTTAAAAGTTAGTATATTTGAGATGTGCTTTCTAAAGAAAGCATCTTGAGCATTTTCTTTCCTACAGCCTTGTCTCCACAGGATGCTGTCAGGTTGTAATAGTTCCCACAGGACAGGTTACAGGTGGTTAAATTAGCCGTCTCCAGCAAAAAGTACTTAAGAAACTTTTGAAGGCCCTCTAGTTATACCACGACCCTTGAGGAAGACATTTTTCCATTGACACAATTTGTTAGAGGTTTGTCTTCTGCAGAGAAATGAGGTACCACATTCCTCCAAAATGC
This sequence comes from Mastomys natalensis, assembly GCA_021653895.1. NCBI lineage: Eukaryota > Metazoa > Chordata > Mammalia > Rodentia > Muridae > Mastomys > Mastomys natalensis. Next base: position 283,499 of record JAJTUV010001978.1, read on the forward strand.
CTGTCTTCTGTTGAAGAATACAGAGCCACAGGGTTTCTCTTCCTACTGTGACCACAAAGTGAGCCTCTCATTTTATGGCAACTCATTTCCATCAGTGGAGCTTTATGAATGAACAGGCAATGTTTATCTCACAACCTAAACAGTTTAGAAATTAGGCAGCACAAACCCTTCTCTCAAAATGCAGCTTCTTCCTGTGGGCTTTTAGGATACATGGATATTATGAGGATTTCGTTTTTTAATTGTAGCATGTTCACAATCTAGCAGAGAATATTTAGATTAGCTTGGAAATTGTGCAAGTTGTCTCTCTTACCTCCCCATCCCTTTCCTCACCCTTACCTGTCAGTCTTGTTCTTTAGTCAAGTTTAGCATGTGGAGTTCTGTAGGAAGGTACAAACTTTAAAACACACTTTGCTTGTCTTGAGTAGTATTTTTGCCTCAAGCAGTGTTTCCACTCAGCAAATTCTCAGTAAATGCTCATTAATAAGGAAAATCACGTTAGAGAAGAAAAGACATCCTTGGATTTGAACTTAGATAATAAACGCCATCTTTCCAACTTTATTTTGAAAATTAGAGAATATTAAACTGATGCTTTTATTAAACATTTAATTTTCATAATATGTAGATGTGTGTCTGGGTGTAGGAATGAGCTGGCATGTATTTGTTCAGAAGCAGGTATCAGATCCCATGTGGTTGAGATCACAGGAGGTTGTGAGCCATCAGACACAGGTACTAGAACCAAGCTCAGGTTCTGTTCTAGAGTGGTGTACACTAGTAACACAGGTTTCTAGTCTTGTTGTCCAATGATAGGTCTTGAAATTTCCATTTTTGTCTCCACTACTATTTGCCAAGATAGTATTAGAAAGCCAGTAGGCCTTGGACTAGACAGGAATCCTTCTCACAGGTCAAGACTTGTGTATCCTCTAATGTCCATGACAACATATGATTCAGTAATATCTCCTTGAGGATCTAGAGGTAAATGCATGGCCGGATAATTTGAAGTTAAAAAAAAGTAGAAACAATAATTGATAAAATGGAATAAAATAGACTATGAGTTTATCAAGAATAGAGTGGGCAATGAAAGTAGACTTGATTCGGCAACTAACAAGAGCAGATAAAGCACCCTATCCCAATGATAGCCTCTTAAAAGGCGAATGAAGGAGTGGGAAGTCAGAAGAGGTGACATATAATCTGGAAAAAAAATCCCAGGAGGTATGTAAAGTTAATATCATCACACTAGCTAGATTTTATATTTTATTTTTAGTTTCAGTTTGTGACTTTTAAAGTTTGGGATTTATCTAATCACAAACATTGAATATAAACACCACTGAGATTGTGGGAGATATATTAATGTGAAAGAGAGAGAGGAGGTAGTTGAGATTAAAATTTCTTTGGTCAGGAATGCTCTAAGAAGAGGTCAGAACTACACCAACGTTTGGTTGTCTCTCTGCATAGATGTTGCACTCAAGTGTATCGCATGATGGATACAGCACATTAAGAGTACCCTATGTACATGCCTTTGACTTTCTCTGCCCTTCATATGATCACCATGACATCATCCAATGCTATGTATCCAGTCACATCCTGCTCAGTGCTACTATGTTGCTATAGTTTTTCATCTCTAATTGGATGGCCAAGGATGAGAAGCACAGATGGAGGTGTAGCACAAGTAATAGGTCATGACACGCTTCACATAGTTTTGGAAATCAGCTCCCTAGAAGCAGTGATATGACTCTTGTTGTATTAGCTGCCATTTTCTCAGCAATAGTCATATCTGAAGAATTGTCATGCGTGGGGATGAGATGTAAAATGTTGTCCCATTTTATAGAAAAACCTTCAGGAACTTTCCCCTACAAATTTTGCCCTAGCTACAGTGTGAATCGGTGACTTGTTACTTATTAGCATTTGTGTCAAATGTATAATCTTTATTCTACTTAACCAGGTATGATCTATACCATGATCCTAGCTATATTTCCACATGCATTATTCAACAGGGAAAATTTACATTACGATTATACTTTATCTGGATAGCAGCGAAACAATGCAGTAGTTGGAGAAGAGACATGGGTTAGATAGTAATCATTGTGTTCTGGCATGATTGCAAATGTTTTGAAATATATTTATATCTTTTGTACATCATCAAAATCAAGCAGAGGATATTTTAGTCCCTTTGTAATGACATATAGGAAAATAATACCATATAAACAAACATATTTACAATTTTATCATTAAAAAAATCTAAGCTTCCAGATTTATAACATGTGGCCTTATTTACCCTCCTATGTTCCAGAATTTATGAGTGAATTATAATTTCTGACTCTGTAATTTCTTATTTCTTCATTTATGTGAATCCTTATATCCAGGGGAAAAAGTGGTGTAACAGTATAAGATACTGTTACACTCACACATACACACACTGACACCCGCGCGCACACACACACACATATGTGAGAGTACTAAATATAAAATACATATATGTGTATATCTATATGCTTATATATATATCATATCTATATATCTATATCTATAACTTTGTTTTGCTTTAAAAAGACGAATTCTTCAGTGTCTGAAATATCAAATAGTATATTCAGCACCCCTTCTAAGTAAAAGGCAATCAACTGAAATTTCATCTCTTCAAATTGGCTTCTTAGCATCCTTCTCTTTAAGCACTATTGGGTGGCATTAATCATCTCTGCATCCCTTTAGCACTTTTAGCCAAATAGCACAAAGTCATGGAACTTTTTTGATGAAATAATTCTGTGCTTTAAATTACTCATCATTTCTCCAAGCTTGCAGGGGAAATCATCACACTCCTTCCTGCTCAGCTATGTTGTTGACAGAATCCTCCAGCAGCAATAATTGGCTTGATAGTCATATATTATATTCATCTCAGGTAGAAAGACGTCCCTCGTCCTTTCATTAGAAGAGGATCAAGAATAGGCTCATTTGCAGACAATTTTCTTTTCACTCTCCAATGACATTTCTAAAATGGAGCAAAATCTTGATTCAGTGGTGAACATTTACTCTGTTGAAAATCCATATTGGACATGATTGCATCTTGGTTTACATGTAATACTGAATTCAAAACTAACTTAGCAGCCACCTCATTTGGAGAGAAGTAATTTACTGTGCTTTCACGGTTCAAATTTCAACGTTGTACCTTATTTGCCAGGATAAAAGTATGAATCCAGGCTTTCTTATTGAAAAGATGATAAGACCATTTAAGTTTTTGTGAATAAAGTATAGTATAGATTAGGGGTTAAAAACAAAAGTTCTTCTTCCAGCTGAAGATTAACTACATAATCAGACTTCTAGTTGTTTTTCAAAATAAAAATTGACAATGTAATTCTTATTCTGTTAGCTGTAAGTGATTAAAGAAGGCTAGAGCCTGACATACAGAGGTGAATGCTTATAGCTAACCATCAAACTGATCACAGGGTCCCCAGTGGAGGAGTTAGAGAGAAGACTGAAGGAGCTGAATGTGTTTGTGGCCCATGGGGAGATCAACAATCCCAACCACCAGAGCTCCCTGGGTCTAAACCACCAGCCTGGGAGGGACCCAAGGCTCCAGCTCTATGTTTAGGGGAGGATGGCTTGTCGCATAGTGGAGGAGTCCTTATCCATGAATTCTGGATGCCCCATTCGAGGGCAGGGAGGTAGGAGTGAGTGGGTAGATGGGGGCACATCCTCATAGAAGTAGGAGGAGAAGGATGGGATAGAGGGTTTCTTGAGAGATGGAATAGGGAAAGGGGATAACATCTGAAATGTAAATAAAATATTCAATAAAAAAAGAGTAGTCAAAATAAAACATTGCAAGTGTTTCTGTCTTTTTAAAGCGATAAATTCACTGTGCAATATGAACAACATTCAATAATTTATTATAATTAATGATAGCATCATCAGACTGAGAGAACACAAACCTCTTTGCCTTTCCCAAATACTTACAAACAAAACCTCCTGGGATTCATTAGCCAGATGCCTCAAAGAGTCAGGTGTGTGAGAAATATCTGCTGTAGCTCCTTTAGGCTGAAAATGGGGACTCTCATTTCTAGAATGTAACTTTTTTATAACTGTAACCTTCTTACTCCGGAGTTCATATACAAGGGCACAGGGTGGATCTCATCCTGCATTTATAATTATATTTTTCATGTTTATTATTTACTTTATTTCTTTAGAATAATGTAATTACATCATTTCTCCCTCCTTTTACTCCCTGAAAAGTTTCCCTTATAACATTCCTTGCTTTGTATTAAATTCATGGCCTCTTTTTCATTAATTATTATTAAATATATAGATACATATACATATATATTCATAAATAAATAAAAATCCTTAGACTGGATGTTATTTATTTGTTAAAATTTTAGAGCTGATGATTTGGTATCAAATAGCTAATTGGTATATTCCTCCTGGGGAAGATCATGTGTAACACACACACACACATGTACACACACATATATGTTATAGGAGGTGAGAAAGAGAGAGATTTATGTATGTGTTGCTGATCCCATCCATTTAGAATTGCTTGTACATCAGAACTGAACTGACCACTTGGTTTTGGATGACCAATTATTGGGTACCTCCCTCACAATTTTTGTAACTTACAATTATTTCATTTTCTTTTCTTGTACCATAGCAGACACATTTTGCTTGGGTGCTTGGCTTTCTTTTCTCTGCTTTTTTTCTACCCTCTTCATTTATCAAATGTTGATTCACCCTCATATTTCCTTAGTTGCTAGTTTGACAGATTGAACATCTGAAATTCATACTTAACTCTTTCCTCTCCATTACAGTCCTGTTTACACACCTACAATAAATATCTGTCAACTGTTAATTCCAAACACTCCACCTTTTTCTCAAAATCTTGTCCAGTTTTGTAATCATAGTAGTTTTTTCAGAATATCAAGAGTTTATCTATTTCAGCTATTATTTTCAGTTTTATGACATAATTTTTATGTACTTTATTAATAGCCTTTACTTCTCTATGTGCAAATATTTTTTAATTGAAGTAACATTTACACTTCTGTTACCACAGACTCTCCAATGGAAATGGAAGCATGGTCCTATTTGAATCAGCTCAGTGGCCTTTCATTTCTGTGATCAGTTGTTACACACATAACTCAGAGGCCTCTGATGGCTAATAAATAACCAATTTGGACTATGAAATCATAGGACAGTTTGACTTATAGAGGTTTCTATCTTTAATGAACTTAAAAATAATTTCTCACGATTAAAGACGCATAAATATTTTCCCTTGGCTTATCCATGACAAGGTTTTCAACCTTGAACTATAATCGACTATCTTTGAAGTCAACAATTTCTTAAACAAAAATAATGATTTTTAATTTAACTATATATTCATAATTTATAATTTCAAATATTTAGTTATTATACTTTGTTGTCTTTTTAGATATTGATCTTGGTCAATTATTTAACATTTTCATCCTATTATATGTGTAGCATACATAATAATAAACTATATATATATATATATATATATATATATATATATATATATATATATATTCACAATTCAAGATTAGATATAACAAAAAATGAAATAAAATTGAGAAATATTCTCTTGCCCTAGAAATTCTGTAGTATCTATCCCCCTCTCTTCCTCCATCTCTTTCTCTCCATCTCTTTCTTATTCATTTGGAATGTTTTGTACCTTTTCCTATGTAAGAAGATTCAAATGCCCTTACTAAGAAAATGAGTTTCTATTTTTTCTAGTAATTGAATTCTGAAACTCTAATTAAGTGTACAGAATGTTCTTTCCCAAAACGCTGAAAATAATGCTTTCTTCCCTTACCCCTCAGAAATGTGTCTGTCTTATGTAATTCATAATGGTCCAAGAGACTCTGAGAATCTTTAAATTTATTGGTGCAAGAAGCTTTCTCATTCATTAAGAAGAATATGTCCAGAGAAATCCTCTTGCTAGGTAATTTCTTTAAAAACACGAACAGAAAGGGCTTGTAAAGAGTAAAACCATCACAGAAGAAATTTGAGATGCAAATGTGAGATGCAACAAAGTATAGAGAAAATAAAATTTAAAACAGAAAAACCAAATGACCATATGATCTTAAGCTTTTAAAAATCATTACTATTGTTTAAACATGTATTTTATTTCAGAATAATTGCTAGGTTTTATGTTTCTCATCTTCTAGAATTAAAAATAGAGATAGATAAGAAAAAAGTAAAGTACACAAATTATTTCCATGAACATTCTCTCGAGGAAGGAGGCTGATCATTGTATGGAAACTAATTGAGTGATGTCTTCTGAGCGTTGAGCATCTTGCTGAACCAATCCCAGAAACTGAATGCTCATAGTGGAAGCAGTAATGTCAACAGGATGAGGGTGGCCGCAGGAATCCTACAGGTTCATGTTGTTTTCTATTTTGCACAAAAACAGACTCAGTGAAAATTCGTATGCCAACAATGATACATAAATTTCAACGTGGCTAACTTCCAATCATGGAATACTGGGAAGCTATACATATAGAAAGGGCGACTGTGGAGCTATGTAGGTCTCTGTGTCTATGAGACGTTGTGTACTCCAACCTGAACAAATCATGTGAGACATAAATTACAATATAATAAACCTTAGAAGACTAAGAAAACACTCGAATTTCTACCAAGTCCCTTGTAATTAGTAGATGGCTCATATTGGATATAAGAGAATTCCTAGGCAAAGGATTTTAAAACTATTGTTATAAAAAGTGTTCAGAAACATGATTTAAGAGTTTATTAACATGAACCAAAGCATGATGGTGTATTAATACTCTTGTTGGAAGTTTCATATGTTTATTTTTATTAATTTGAGTTGGTTTTTTAGCATCATACCTTCCTTAACCCCCTTTAGTCTTGTTGGATATCATTTTCTCAGCAGGTCTGTTTCTACTTTCATGTCTTTGTGTGTGTATGCATGTGTGTGTGTTGTGTATATGTGTGTATGGAGGGATGTGTGTATATGCATGTGTGTGCCTATGCACACAAATATATTGGTTATTGAATAGCCACTTTTACCGTAGGTTCATCAGTCCAAATTTGATCTCATGAACCTACTTAGAAGTCAAATGCATTCTAAAAAGGACAAAAGCACCCTCACTTTGGTCTTCCTCCTTCTTCTTGAGTTTCATGAGGTTTATGGGTTGCATCTTAAGTATTGTGTGTTTTGGGGCTAATATCCGCTTATCAGTGAGTGCATACCATGTGTGTTCTTTTGTGATTGGGTCATCTCACTCAGGATGATATTTTCTAGCTCCATCCATTTGTCTAAGAATTTCATGAGCTCATTATTTTTAATAGCTGAGTAGTACTCCATTGTGTAAATGTACCACATTTTCTGTATCCATTCTTCTGTTGAAGGACATCTGGGTTCTTTCCAGCTTCTGGCTATTATGAATAAGGCCGCTATAAACATAGTGGAGCATGTGGCCCTGTTGCATGTTGAAATATCTTCTGGGTATATACCCAGGAGGGGTATAGCTGGGTCCTCAGGTAACACCATGTTCAATGTTCTGAGGTATCGCCAGACTGCTTTCCATAGTGGTTGTACCAGCTTGCAATCCCACCAACAATGGAGGAGTGTTCCTCTTTCTCCACATCCTCGCCAACATCTGCTGTCACCTGTGTTTTGGATCTTAGCCAATCTGACTGGTGTGAGGTGGAATCTCAGTGTTGTTTTCATTTGCATTTCCCTGATGACTAGGGATGCTGAGCACTTCTTTAGATGTTTCTCAATCATTCGAGTTTCCTCAGTTGAGAGTTCTTTGTTCAACTCTCTACCCCATTTTTTAATAGGGTTATTTGATGGTCTGGAATCTAGTTTCTTCAGTTCTTTGTATACCTTGGATAAAAAGTATTGCTTGTTTGAAGGCCCTATAGAATTCTTGTATAAGTATATCTGACCCTTGGTATTTTGCTTGTTTGTTTCTTTTCATTTTATTCTGTTTGAATGCTTTTTAAATTTTTTTGATTTGCTGAAAAAAAAATTAAACATAAAAAAAAAAAAAAAGTCAAATGCAGTGCTAAGTCTCTGCAGTCAGAGCATTGCTACTGTGAGATGAGACTCAGATATGGAAGAACCATGTGGAATCATGTAGTCCAGCTAGCCAAGGGCATGCAGGAGCAAAATTAGACACTCCACCTCATCAAAGACCAAGGCAAGACTTGATTTTTAAAGCCATCCTCTGAGTTCCCCAGAAATGCTGAAATATGATGTTCTCGCACCATCACAGAAACACGGAGGCAGACATAACCCCTACAATTCACACACAAGCATATTTATTACCAATAAGTAATAAACAATCAATCAAATAAACAAAAACAAATCCTACTAGACATGAACAGATACATAAAGATACAGATATGTGAGTGGGGTTTAGCTCAATAGTAGAGTTCCTATCTCACAAATTCCAAGACTTAGTGTCAGTCATTTATAGATCACAAAGAAAAGACAGAAGTTTATGAGATGTCAACAGGGTGCAGAGTCTCACATCAACACTTAAGCATCTATTACAATTATATTCCACTGGGGATTCTTACATATATTCTTAGAGAGAAAGGAAATACAGATAATTGCCCAAAAAATAGTATACTTAAATTAGGACATATAAAATAATATGAAAATATTTTAAATTCTAAAGTCACTCAGTGGCTCATAAATAGAGTACAGATGACAAAGGAAAATGCTTCTTACTTAATCTGAAAAAGAAAATGCAAATCCTGAAGTTGGAAAATATCTGAAAAGACCTGTCAAAATAAATAATATCCATTTTGAACATATATTTAGAAATATATATTTATATGCATACATATGTGTATGTACATATACATATGTTCATGTAATAACAGTAAATGTAAAAGAATGTCCATAAATTGAACAAGTGCTGGCAGGATTGCATGGGATGAATATGGATTTAGAAAGAGAAACAGAAAAGGAGATATGTTGTAATTATATTGTAATCTCAATCAATTTTTTAAAATAAGTAATAACAACTAGAAAACAGATTATAAACAAACATTAGATATAACAATGGTCACATCTCAAATTGATAAAAGACAGATTTACAAACCCAAAGTTAATCTGCCTGTTCTGGGCAAGATGAACTCCAATAAAGCTATGCTATAGATGGGAACTTCACTGAAGAATATATACAAGTATGTCAAGGCTAATTAGACTTTAAGAAAGTGCAGATTAAAACTTGAATGTTATAGAAGTTGGTAACTGCTAGAATGACTAGCAAATAACACCTAAAGCATAGTAACATGGAAATGCACTACTGAGAGCGTGACGCAGATATAATATCCACCGATTACTGATATCAAATATATCAGATGCTTTGACAAGCAGCCTTATCTCTATTACTCAACCTAATTCACATGTACTCTCACAGGATGAACAGTTCCACATAGTGCCTTTATGACCAGTGAATGGACACTTATATTCAAACTGAAATTGGCCTGTTGGTATTTATAATAGAGTTTTCTGGTCACCAAAATTTGGGAGAAAATGGCCTTCTTTGAATTGCTATGTAGTATATTGCGATACAATGAAATACAACCCAATAATTAAAACAGAGCCAAAATGTTGACAAACACAGCAACATGAGTGACTTTTAAATGAAATATGCTAAGTACAGAAGGCCATTTTCAAACTGTTGTATTATCTGATTGCAATTATATTACCTTATAGAAAACATAAAATTACAGTGATGGAGAATAGATCACTGGTTGCCTGCAGCTAGGAGTTTTAGGACTGATGACTGGAGTAAAAACAAACACATTATGGGCTTTTGAATCATTCTGTGTCCAGTATTCTGATGGTTAGACAAAGTTATGAAATGTCCAAATTCACATAATCAAATAGCAAACTGAAGCAATAAAATGGCAATTCCTGTCATAGACAAATTGAGAGTTACATTTCTATTACATTAATAAATGAGCCATATGCAAATGAATGAATACACACAAATCTATGAAAGGATTATAGATACAAAAGTAAGTAGGTAGACTGACAGACATACATACAGACAGACAGATAGATAACGAATTGAATTGAATTGTACTGAAAACTTGCAGTTTGTTGACATTATCATTAGAGACTCAATCATTCATGCATGGATTAATTTACCAATCTCTATTTTGATTCAGCAACATTCCTTGCATTCACCTTCACATTTTAATTATAGGTCAAATTATTTGAAACTTCTTCCTCTATTCTATCTTGTGAAAGAGTGTGATTGGATAAAGTTTCCTTATGACCAATGAATCAAAATTCCACTAATAAGTACAGCATTCTTAATAAATGAGACAAGATTTTATCAGCATATAAAAATTGACAGTATCAAAAGATTTGTTATCTATTACTTGAATCTGAATGCATCCTTATCATTTTTGAGTGAAAGTCTTGGTTGCTAGTTGTTGGTGTTTTGGAAGTGATTTGGTTCTAAGGACTCTCTGATTTCAAGGAGGGACTATTCTATTTATGAGTCATCATTAGAATCTGTGAGGCTTAGAAGATGGGTTCTGGTTGATGAAATTAAGCTACTAGGTGTTTGACTTGAAGACTAATTTGTCCCTGACTGCTTCTTGACTCTCCTTTCACTCTAGTCACTATGAGGAAAGAAACTGTACAGCTCCAATTCCTTGCTTTGCATGAGCACACATCTGCTGTGATGGAGATACACGGACAATGGATGGAGACTTCTGAATCCCAGCAAACAAACATTTTCTTCTTTTAAGATATTCTTCTCAGGCATTTGCCATAGCAACAGTCTTCTAACTGTGGAGTTGTAACAGTTTCTTCTGAGATTGAAATATTTCACCTTTCAGGAAACTCTTTAAGTTCAAGGTATACAACTCAACATAGCTTGAGAAAGTCCCTGAGACTCACCAGATTCAATAGGCTCCTCCTTGACAAAATAAGCAATGAAACTGAGAGACTCCTTCAGAGGGAAAGAAGCTGAGCTGCAAAGATGATTCTTAGACTACAGCACCTTCTGTAAAGAAGCAGAAACTAATTGAGCTGTCTAAAATGTGTTTAAAACAACTGAATACTTGGAAAACACACCCCACAACTTGTTGATTTGCTTTCAGGCTGAGCAAATATTCCTGGTTCCAAGCTTTGTGAGCTGTATTCATGTTGGACTGGTCTTTCATCATGTTTCTGTCTTTGAGTCATTTATGCTACTGTAAGTAGCTCCTGTACCCATACTCCTGAATTAACCTAAACAAAATTCATTAGTTCACCAAGTTGGAAATTGGTAATATCTGTATTTTGGGCCTTTATCTGGGGTGGGTAGACAAGATATATGTTGTATCAACCCAGAAAAATTTTGGTAACAAAACATACATTATACAATTCTCTGCTCCTTTTCTTTTTCTCAGTTTGACTTGGTTGATGACAGAAATGTCCTTTGGTTAATGCAGTAGTTCCTGGGTTTGAAAAGCCCTACATGTTGCAACACAGATAACTAGAGATGAATACAGGAGAAAAAAATTGTAACTGTATCTTTTACTTTATTATGTCAGATAGTTCAGTTATTTGTAAAATCAGTGACAGTATAATTAGTAACTAAGAATTATTTGGGAGGTGAGAAACCTCTCTTTAGAGCAACCAGTGCTAACGTTTTATAGACAAGTTACTTCAAAATTATTTATGTGTACAGATGTACGTGTACCTTAAAATTTTCAGTTCATACTGTTAAATAACTGATGGACTAATAAGAATGTTTTAAAAGTTTCAGCCAAGCATTGTTAACCGTGCCTATGATTTGTCTTAGAAAGCTGTGTGAAAATGTATTGGCAACATAGAAAACTTCATTGCACAACAAAGTAACAAATCAAAATAAAATCAAAAGGAAGTTTCACCATCTTTGGTAGAGACAATTTAAGCATATATCTTCATATTTTGAAATGTTTATATGGATGTAAAATCCAGTACAGTCCAAGACACGAAATATCTGTAGGTAAAAATTGCCTCTATATTTAATGAATAAAATTCATTTTAAGGATAAGAGTTATACAATCTAAAATATTTAAGAATCAATACACTTTTTGTCCTTTAACTTACATGTGAGTGTTTAGATGCAGTTAGTCTAAAGTAATGATGACACTGTTTATACCTCTCTTTCCATGTCTATGTTATTTTCCATGTCTAAATTTCATCCCCAGTGTAAATTCACAGTTTAATATGCACAGTACAAATCTCAGCATCTTATTCACAGTTCAATCTTGATGTAAAATATTAACAAAAGCCTTGTCTTTTAAGCTAAAACTAAATAAAAACAAACAAACAAACAAACAATTTTTTTCTAAAAGATCATTCTTGTAAGATGTTATTCATTCACATAATAGTAGCTAGTCGAAATCTGCAGAAATATTGTTTATTTTGGGAACTCTGACATCTGCTAAAGCAAGAAAGCTAATTCTGATGTAAATGAGATCAATTTGGGGATGAATTGTTTCTCTGCAACACTAATTTTAAGGAAATAAGGTTTTGACTATGGTCTAATCATATGCACACATTTGTTTTTGTAGACAAGATGATGCGAGTAAAGAAAAAAATAGTAATATATATTTTTTACATTTTTATATTAAAATTTAAAACTACTGGGCCCTTAATGTGGAAAGATATCAATGATAAAGCAATATATAATAAAAAAGTTTTATCTATGCATATACATAAGTATAGAATGTCAATGTTGCCTTTTTGGTTCTAAAAGAGAATAAATACTACTTTGTAAAAATATTAAAAATAATTTCACATAGTTTTTCAAGACAAAATCTATCCTTCTTTGTGTCTAAATTTTCAGTATAAAGAAAGAAAAGAGATAGTTGATGATGTCACTCAATAGTCAGGCATTCCATAATTATAATGAGTATTTAATTCAATGGCAATGATAAAGTATTTTCCTATAAAAACAATATGTCTAAAGAGACAGTAGATGGTAGGTGGGGCTTACATTTTCCTCCAAGGCCCTCGGGAGGGGAAAAGTAAGGAAAGAGCCATTTCATTTGTCAACCATAAAGGAAATGACTTGACTCTTTATTTGGAATCCCAAATTTCCTTGAAAATTGCTCATCTACTCCCAATCATTTGGTTTCTTTTAAATAAAGAAATTTTGTTCTCATTTATCACAATATGAAAAATGGAGTTCAATTTCAGCACAGAAGATCATGGTAGCTAGTCCTCTAGTTTTTTTTTATCAATAGGTTTTTATAAATCAACTTGATATATATGTATATTGTATATATACATGTATGTATATATGTATAGTATAGATACTTTACATATACACACACATATACATACTTACAATGTATATATAATACATATATACACATGTATAGATACATATGCATGCACATATACATATATATGCACATATATATAGACTATGTATTTGTATGTGTATACATAGTAATATACACTATATATGTACATGTATTATATCTCTACTAATATTAATATCTGTATCTATAGCATATAATATACATATATATTATATATATAAATATTAAATACAAATATATATCATGTTCAATATTCAATAATTTTTATGCAAGTTTTGTGACCACTCTTCAGCATGTTACTGGCTGCAACAAAATAAACAATTATTTACAAATGAGAATAGAACACTAATCTGAAAGAAAACTAAGGATTTTGGGACACTGTGTCTGGAATAATTGGTTGGAGAGCTAAAAATCTCAAAGTATTTTTGTTTCCATTTTTCATTTGTCATGTAAGCTGTCATGTAAGAAAATCTATTTTGTGACCTCTCTCAACCCTGATTTCCTCTAATAAATCCAGTATTCTTATATTAATTCTACAAACATTTATTGAGTATCCTTTACAGGTCAGAGAGTTACAAAATATTAGAAGATTATTGTTTTTTTAACAAAGAAACAGGCATGAGATTTGAGGGCCTGGGCAATGGCTTAGCAGGTATTAATATATGACATCAAGTCTGATCACCATCTTGGATATCCTGGTCTCATATTGTCTGAAGAATGAACTGATCCCTAAAAGTTGTCCTTGGACCTTACTACATGGGCCACAACTTATTTACTCACTCACACACAGACATGTAATCCAGTGTGCATATGTGCCTATAAAGAATACTGTGTCCAATAATTGATATTAATGTAATTTCTAAAATTGTCTGAATTCCTAGAATTATGTTTGGAGCACATCTGAATTCTGAGGCTTAACAATATAGGTTTCACTTCATTTTCTATCTAGTTTGCTTAACAGTGAACTATAAATTAAAAGAATGTTGCTTTTTGTTAGAATATCAGTGTATAGCTAAATTCTCTTGTTTTTTTGGAACAGTTTATAACTACATATTCATTCTCAGGTCTTTGGAGTATTATTAAGACAGTAATTCCTAGAGAGTTTTGTCATTTTAGCACCTATATGCCTCACAAGACACATCCTTAATGGCAATAAATGTTATTCATGGAATCTTTTGTCTAATTTTAAAAATTAAAACATTATGTGGAATTATTGTCTTCTGACTCTGTCTTATAATAATTGAGGATTTGATACCAAAATTGGAACATTCATTCCTAAGGTTGATTTATTTCACTCCAGCTTAGTCCCATAGGTAGCAAACATATCATCACCATGATTCCAAAAATCCTGTCATCAACAGGACTCCCCTAGTAACTATATCAGAGCATTCTAAAACTACACAAGGAGGTCTTCTAGTAAATTATGTAGACATATATATTTTTTCATCTTCTTTGGACAGTTAATTTATGTTCACTATATATATAAATCTTTCACAGATGTACTACTTTCAGCCCAAGGCTATATGGAATATTTATTATAGCAGTTAAGCCCTGTTTGTCTTTCCTTCTGGAATCCAAGCTGAGCTGGCAGATTAATAATTGTTGCTAATCAGTCAGTCTGCAAGAGTCTGGTTTCGGCCGTAAGGTGCATGAAACAGGAAGGCCATTCCAGCATATGGGTTATCCAGGAGACAGGAGAATCATGTCTTCTCTTACACATCAACAGATTGTGTCAAGGAAGACAAAACTCTCTCTAATAGCTACTCAGAGGAGAAAGCTGTCAAATATGATATATCCTAAGCTATCATTATAGTATAAGACATGATATGTCTGGCAAAACAGAAGATGTGAGAAACAAACAATGGCAAAAGGAAAATAAGGTTAATAGATGTTGCTCCTAGTGAGTTCAGGAATATCTCAAATGGCATACTATCACTAAGGCATCATGTCTGCGAAGGTTATTTATAGAGGAATGTGTATGTCAATAGGTTAATTTTGGTGTGCTTTGGACACAAGGAGCCAAGCAGATGCCAGTCATAGCTCTGAAAGATCTGAAGAGACATGGAAGCTATAGAATGCCTGGATAGTGAGACAAATCAATCATTTGATTCATAAAGAGAACAAGTTTCCATGGGAACTGTCCCTTCAATTCTCTTAATAATAAGGACATGATCCCTGACATATGCAGCAGCTAGAAATCTGAAGTACATGTTTTATTGCCTCCCTAGACCTGACTTCATGAAATCTTTACTCTGGAAATATTCAGTTTATATATGTTAATCAGTAGACTGCTGGAGGCTTTTACAGCAAAAGATTGTAGCTGATATCCTCAGCAACATAATTTAAACAGATACAGTCTAAAGCACTTCATCAGTAATTTTGAAGCTAAAGCAGAGATTATTTATTTCAATTCACTTGATTTGATGTCTAGCATGTATAAAAGTACTTTTTATGCTCCAGATGTAATTGATCTCTCAGAGTCTTACTGCTGAACACACTCACCTTTCCTAGTTTTTTCTGAACATTGACTGGACGGTTCAACTCAGCTGTTCAGACTCCTGACCATTGGTTCAAAATGGCTTTTCAGGAGTTCTTACTGAATTTCTCTGCTTGATGTCAAACTAACTTTGGTAATTTATTCTAATTTTCTGGCTTCTTATCAATCTCTGGCTAGTATTGTCTTTGCCAGCAACCTGTCTCTGTTAAACTGCCCAAGCCCCCACTGCACTGCTCTCTTTTTTTTTTTCATTAGATATTTTATTTACATTTCAGATATTATCCCCTTACCCATTCCCCCCCCGCCAAGGAACCGCCTATCCCATCACCCCTCCTTCTGCTTCTCTGTGGATGTGTCCTTACCTACCCCCAACTCCCACCATCCCGCCCTCAAATTCCCTCACACACAGCATCCAGTTTTCATGGGACCAAGGATCTCCTCTCCTACCTATGCCCAACAAGGCCATCCTCCTTTACATATACAGTTGGAGCCATGGATCCCTCCCTAAGTGCTACCAGGGTGGTGGTTTAGACCCTGGGAGCTCTGGTGGTTGGGATTGTTGCTCTCCTCATGGGGCCACAAACACTTTCAGCTCCTTCAGTCTTCACTCTAACGCCTTCATTGGGAACCCCTTGATCAGTTCAATGGTTAGCTGTGAGCATCCGCCTCTGAATATGTGAAACTCTGGCAGACCGCTAAAGCCACAGCTATATCAGGCTCCTGTCACCATGCATTTCCTGACATCCACATCACCTTTGGTGACTGGACACGGGATTGTATACCCAGGTGGAACGGTCTCCAGACAGCCCCTCCTTCAGTTTATGCCCCACACATTGTCTCCATATTTGCTCCCTTGTGTATTTTGTTACTCCTTCTAAGAAGGACCAAAGCATCCCCACTTGGTCTTCCTTCTTCATGAGCTTCATGTGGTCTGTGAGTTGTATCCTGGGTATTCTGAGATTTGGGCCTAATATCCAATTATCAGTGAATATATACCATGTGTATTCTTTCGTGATTGGGTTACCTCACTCAGGATGATATTTTCTAGTTCCATCCATTTGCCTAAGAATTTCTCAAATTCATTGCTTTAATAGCTGAGTAATACTCCATTGTATAAATGTACCATTTTTTGTATCTATTCCTCTGTTAAAGGATATTGGGTTCTTTCCAGTTTCTGGCTATTATAAATAAGGCTGCTATGAACATAAGGGAGCATGTATCCTTGTTATATGTTAGAGCATCTTCTGGGTATATGCCCAGGAGTGGTATAGCTGGGTCCTCAGGTAATGCTATGTCCAATTTTCTGAGGAACGGCCAGACTGATTTCCAAAATGGTTGCACCATCTTGCAATCCCACCAACAATAAAGGAGTGTTCCTCTTTCTCCACACCCTTGCCAGCATCTACTATCACCTGAGTTTTGATCTTAGCCGTTGTGACAGGTGTGAGGTGGAATCTCAGGGTTGTTTTGATTTGCATTTCCCTGATGACAAAGGATACTGAACATTTCTTTAGGTGCTTCTTGGCCATTCGAGTTTCCTCAGTTGAGAATTCTTCCTTAAGCTCTATAACCCATTTTTAATAGGGTTATTTGGTCATCTGGAGTCTAATTTCTCGAGTTGTTTTTATATATTGTATATTAGCCCTCTATCAGATGTAAGATTGCTAAAGATCTTTTCCCAATTTGTTGGTTGCCATTTTGTCCTATTGACAAGTGTCCTTTGCCTTATAGAAACTTTGCAAATTTTTGGAGTCCCATATGTCAATTCTTGATCTTAGAGTATAAGCCATTGGTGTTCTGTTCAGGAACTTTTCCCCTGTGTCCAAGTATTTGAGGTTCTTCCCCACCTTCTCTTCTATTAGTTTCAGTGTATCTGGTTTTATGTGGCGGTCCTTTATCCACTTAGACTTGAGCTTTGTACAAGGATAAGAATGGATCTGATGATTTTTTGAATTTCCTCAGTTTCTGTTGTTATGTCTCCCTTTTCAGTTCTGATTTTATTAATTTGGATATTGTCTTTGTGCTCTCTGGTTAATTTGGCTAAGGGTTTATCTATCTTGTTGATTTTCTCAAAGAACCAGCTCCTGGTTTTGTTGATATTTTGTATAGTTCTTTCTGTTTCTATTTGGTTGATTTCAGCCCCAAGTTTGATTATTTCCTGCCATCTACTCCTCTTGGATGTGTTTGCTTCTTTTTGTTCTAGAGCTATTAGGTGTGCTGTCAAGTTGTTTGTATATGCTCTCTCCAGTTTCTTTTTGTAGGCACTTAGAGCTATGAGTTTTCCTCTTAGCACTGCTTTCATGGAATCCCACAAGTTTTGTATGTCTTGTCCACCTTGACCAGCAATTAAGACACAACACGGTTGGATCCTTCTCAGTCTGCTTTATTCCAGGAATGAATCTTGACTTATGGACGGGGACACCCAGCAGCAGAAATGCGCTGCTTATATATCTTCCCAAGGCAGGCTGGGTGACGTGTTCTCTCAGGATAGGTTAAGCTGCCAATACCTCATTTGCATAAGCCCACTCGGGAGGGGCACGAGGCGAAGATGCACAAAGGACTTGTTTACCAGTTTAGCTGAGCTGGCCAAGCTGGAAGCCAGCTGCCTACATCATCAGGTGCTAGTCATATGACTTTGCAACCGTCCCAGGTGCTATCTTAAACACGGCTGCCTACATTGGTATGATGTGTCCTCATTTTTATTAAATTCTAAAAAGTCTTTAATTTCTTTATTTCATCCTTGACCAAGTCATCATTGAGTAGAGTGTTGTTCAGTTTCCACATGTATGTGGGTTTTCCATTGGTTTTGCTATTATTAAAGACCAGCCTTAGTCTGAGGCGGTCAGATAGGATGCAAGGGATTAATTCAATCTTTTTGTATCTGTAGAGGCCTGTTTTGTGACCAAATATAGGGTCTATTTTTGAGAAGGTACTATGAGGTGCTAAGAAAAATGTATATTCTTTTGTTTTAGGATGAAATGTTCTATAGATACCTGTTAAATCCATTTGGTTCATAACTTCTGTTAATTTCAATGTGTCTCTGTTTAGTTTCTGTTTCTATGATCTGTCTATTGCTGAGACTGGGGTGTTGAAATACCCCACTATTATTGTGTGAGGTGCAATGTGTGTTTTGAGCTTTAGTAAAGTTTCTTTTATGTATGTGGGTGCCCTTGCATTTAGAGTGTAGTTGTTCAGAATTGAAAGCTCATCTTGGTAGATTTTTCCTTTGATGATTATGAAGTGTCATTCCTTATCTTTTTTGATTACTTTTGGTTAACAGTCGATTTTATTTTATATTAGAATGGCTACTCCAGCTTGTTTCTTGGGACCATTTGCTTGGAAAATTGTTTTCCAGCCTTTTACTCTGAGGTAGTGTCTGTCTTTGTCACTGAGGTGTGTTTCCTGTATGCAGCAAAATTCTGGATCCTGTTTGTGTATCCAGTCTGATAGTCTGCATCTTTTAATTGGAGAATTGAGTCCATTGATGTTAAGAGATATTAAGGAAAAATGATTGTGGCTTCCTGCTATTTTAGCTATTAGAGGTAGAATTATGTTTGTGTAGCTATCTTCTTTTAAGATTGTTGGAAGATTACTTCCTTGCTTTTTCTAGGTAGTAGTTTCCTTCCTTGTGTTGGCATTTTCCATCAATTATCCTTTGAAGTGCTGGATTTGTGGGAAGATATTGTGCAAATTTGGTTTTGTCATGGAATATCTTGGTTTCTCCATCTATACTGATTGAGAGTTTTTCTGGGTATAGTAGTCTGGGCTGGCATTTGTGTTCTCTTAGGGTCTGTATGATGTAGGTCCAGGATCTGGCTTTTATAGTCTCTGGTATGAAGTCTGGTGTAATTCTTATAGGTCTGCCTTTATATGTTACTTGGCCTTTTTCCCTTACTGCTTTTAGTATTTTTTCTTTGTTTTGTGCATTTGATGTTTTGATTATTATGTGACAGGAGCTATTTCGTTTTGGTCTAGTCTATTTGGCATTTTGTAGGCTTCTTGTATGTTTATGGACATCTCGTTCTTTAGGTTAGGGAAGTTTTCCTCTATAATTTTGTTGAAGATATTTACTGGCCCTTTAACTTGGAAACTTTCACTCTCATCTATACCTATTATCCTTAGGTTTGATCTTCTCATTGTGTCTTGGATTTCCTGGATGTTTTGGGTTATGAGTTTTTTGCATTTTGCATTTTCTTTGAAAGTTGTGTCAATGTTTTCTGTGGTATCTTCTGCACATGATATTCTCTCTTCTATCTCTTGTATTCTGTTGGTGGTGCTTGCGACTTTGACTCCTGATCTCTTTCTTAGGCTTTCTATCTCCAGGGTAGTCTCCCTTGGGATTTCTTTATTATTTCTATTTTAATTTTTAGATCCTGAATGGTTTTGTTTAATTTCTTCATTGTGTTTTCTTGCAGTTCTTTAAGGTATTTTCGTGTTTCCTCTTTAAGGGCTTCTACCTGTTTACCTGTGTTCTCCTGTACTTCTTTAAGGGAGTTACTTATGCCCTTAAAATCCTCTATCTTCATCATGAGAAGTGATTTTAAATTTGAATTCTGCTTTTCTGGTGTGATGGAATGTCCATTGCTTGCTATGGCAGGAGAACTGGGTTCTGATGATGCCAAGTAACTTTGGTTTCTGTTGCTTATGTTCTTGCACTTGCCTATTGCCATCTGGTTATCTCTAGTGTTACCTGCACTCACTGTGTCTGACTGGAGTCTGTCCTTCCAGTTATCTTGCTTTTGTCAGAACGCCTCAGAGTCCAGATGTCTCTGTGATCTTATGATCTGAAGATCCTGGGTGGAAGAACTCCTGGGATTCAGGCTGACTCTGGGATCCTGAAATCCTGCTGCTCTCAGTGCAGTGGTTCGTCTAGGATGGCTCCAAATAAGATGTCTCCACAGGAGCAGACTAACTAGTTGTCTGCCCCAGTCAAAAGGGGTGGGGCAGAAGGGAAGTGTTATTCCAGAGGGGTGGCATTTGGGTGGCTCCCAGTTGTAACTCTGGGGCATAGGGAATGGGAGAGGGTTCTTACCCGCTGCTCTGAGTGCAATGACTACTCTAGGATGGCTCAAGATAAGGTGTCTCCACAGGAACAGATCAGCTAGGTGTCTGCCTCAGCCAAAAGGACCAGGCAAAGGGAGAAGAGAAGTGGTATTCTGGAAGGGTAGGGTTTGGGTGGCTGATGGGTCTTAGTGCCCCTGGCTCCCATTTGTAACTCTGGGGCATATGGAGTGGGAGGGGGTTCTTACCCACTGCTCTGAGGGCAGCGGCTCCTCTAGGATGGCTCAGGATATGGTGTTTCCACAGGAGCAGATGGCTGAAGGGTCTGACATAAATACATGCTAACACAAAGTCTTGGGTCTCTGTGGAAAAACACTGAAAACAGAAAGCTATAAGCTATTGTAAACAGGCAGCTTCTGTGGAAATTTACCAGACCTAGTAGTCATAGGTCTTATAAATAGGCAGCCTCGGTGGACAGTACCAACTTAGATAAGGACAAGTGAATCATAGACAGAGCCATAGTGACCTGTCCCCTGAACCTACACCCAGCTGATACCCTGTTCTGAAAGGTATCTGTACACCCCCTGAACACCTGTGCTCCGGTGCCATTCCCTTCCCCACATCCTGTCTTTTTGTGTTTATAATCTCTGTGTACATAAGTAAATTACAATGTGATTTAAATAAATAAATAAAATTAAAAGAAATAAAATAATGATAGAGAGAAAGAAAAAACAAAAACAAAAAAAAAAGGAACACAACCAACAAGATCCAAGGCAATATGGCACCTTCTTTAAGCAGTTTTCCCCTTATAGAAATCCCTAGATATCCTAACACAGCCAAAGCACAAGAAAATGTGCTTTATACATTCAACATTATAAAGAAGATAGATGATTTTATAGAGAAAATGATTAAGTCCCTCAAAAATAAACAAAAAAATAAAACAGGTAAAGTCTTTAAAGAGGAAACTAATAAATCCCTTAAAGAAATACAAGAAAATACAATTAAACATGTAAAGAAATGAATAAAACTCTTCAAGACTTGAAAATGGAAATAGAAGTAATAAAGAGAACACAATCTGAAGTAATATGGGAGAATGAACACATAGGAAAGGAAATAGTTACAATAGAGGCAGACATCACCAGAAGAATACAAGATATGGAAGATAGAATCTTAGGTGTAAAAAATACAATAGAAGAAATTTATACACCAGTGAAAGAAACTGTTAAATCTAAAAAATTCCTGATACAAAAATTTCAGGAAATCTGTGATACTTTGAAAAGACCTAACCTAAAGTTAATAGGGACAGATGAAGTTAAAGAGTCCCAGCTCCAAGTACCAGAAAATATTTTCAACAAAATCATAGAAGAACAGTTCCATGATCTAAAGTAAGAAGTGCATATAAATATAAAAGAGCTTATAGAACACCAATTAGACTGGGACAGAAAAGAAAATCACTCCTTCTTCAGTTGAGTGACATCTGGGACTATGTCATCAACCAAAAAGCATACATGGACTGGTCTGTGACCCCTCAGCACATACGTAGCAGAGGACTGCCTTGTCTGGCCTCAGTGGGAGAAGATGTGCCTAATCTTTTAGAGACTTTATACTCCAGGAAAGGGAGACACATGAAGGGGTGAGGTGGGGAAATAGATTGCTGAGAAATGGAGGAAGCAAAAGGAGGGGAATGGAATGAAAAACTCTAAGAAGGGGCCCAAAAGAGGAGGCATTTATAATGCAAATAAACAAAACTTTTTAAGCCTTTACCAACATTTTAACAGACACTAAAGCTTGAAGGGTCAGTATTCATGTCTTACTCTTCTAAAAATCACAGATACCAACCTAGACTACTATGCTCAGCAAACTCACTATCACACAAAGAGAAAAGGAATATTCAATTTGTTAAACAAATTTAAACAAAATCTATTGTAGTGGTTTGAATATTCTTGACCCATGGAGTGACACTATTAAGTGGTACAGCCTTATTGTAGTAGGTGTGACCTTGTTGGAAAAAGTACGTAACTGTGGGAATGGGAATTGAGGCCTTCCTCCTAACTATTTGGGAGCCAGTCTTCTCCTTCAGATGAAGATACAGAACTCTCAGCTCCTCATGGACCATGCCTGCCTAGATGCTGCTATTTTCCCATGTTGATGATAATGGCCTAAATGTCTGAAGCTGTAAGTCAGTTCCAGTTAAATATTGCATTTTTAAGATTTGACTTGGTCATGGTATCTGTTCACAGTAGTAAAACCCTAAGAAAGACATCTATCCTCAAATCCAGCCCTACAGAAGACGCTTGAAAGAGAACTCCAACCCAAAGAGTTTAACTACACACCAGAAAACAAGTAATTCCACACCAGCAAAAACAAAGTTATAGAAGCACACACACACACCACAAACATAAAAATAACAGTCATTGGTTGTTAATATCTATCAACTTCAATGAACTTACTCAATTTCCCAATAAAAGGACACAAACTAACAGAATGGATGAGCAAACAGTATCCATCACTCTTCTGCACACATGAAACACATTTCAGCAGTAAAGATAGATATTATCTCCAAGGAAAGGGCTGGAAAAAATGTTCCAAGTAAAAGGAACAAAGAAGCAAATGAGGGTAGCCATTCTATTATCTAATAAAAATAAACTTTCAACTAAAAATAATCAAAAGGAATGGGGAAAGACACTTCATACCCATAAAAAAATATGTCATCCTGGGTTTTCTTGTGTGTAGTTAACCTCCTTGGGTTGGAGCTTTCCTTTAAGTATTTTCTGTAGGGCTAGATTTGAGGATAGAAGTCTCCAAGATGACATTTCAATTCTGAACTTGTATTGGCCAAATGAAAAGGCACCCACATTCATAAAAGATGCATTACTAAAGCTTAAACTACACATTAAGTTACAAACATTATTAGTGTGAGTCTTCAATACTCACACTCACCAATGGACAAGTCATCGAGACAGAAACTAAATGGTGAAATAATTTACCTATCAGAGGTTATGAAACAAATGGACCTAAGAGAAACTGTCACCTAAACACAAAAGAGTATACCTTCTCAGCACCTCATAGAACCTTCTCGAAAACTGATCATATATCTGGTCAAAAAACCAAGCCTCAATAGATACAAGAAAATTGAAATATCTCATTATCTTGTCAGAACACCATGGGTTAAAGCTTGATTTCGACAACAACAAAACAACCAAAAGCTTACAAACTCATGGAAACTCAACAGTTCTCTATTCAATGACCACTGGGTCAAAAAACATTACATATTTTCTAGAATTCAATGTAAACAAGGTACAAGATACCCAAACTAATGGGACACAGTGAAAGCAGTGCTAACAGGAAAGTTCATAGCACTAAATTCCTTGATAAAGAGACTAGAGAGTTCTCATACTAGCAATTTAAAACTCCATCTGAAACCTTTAGAACAAAAAGAAGCAAACATACCAAGAGGAGGAGACTAGACAGCAGGAAATAATCAACCTCAGTTTGAAATCAATACATTGGAATCGGAGAATAATGCATCAAATCAACAAAACCAAAGTTGTTGTTTTTTGGGTTTTTTTGTTGGTTTTTTTTTTTTTTTTTTTTTTGAGAAACTTAGGACATTGTGTGGGGACAGTACAAGCATGAAAAACAAAGAAACATTCAAACAGTAAGAAATAAGTCATTCCTGTTTTGGGCAAAGAGGTACAATGAAGAGGTTCCTAAAGCACAGACACTGATTTACTTAATAAAATTTGGTTTGCTATTTGGAAAAATGTGTGTTCTATAGACTTATGGATCTTACAACATATTTTATTCATAGTATTGTTAACATTAAGACTGTATTTGCAGACAGGCAATCTTGCTTAATATAAGAGAAAGATAACAGAGAATGAAGATTAGTCATATCAAATTTTCCAAGTATACCTGAACAAAATCTTTTTAGTGTCACAAACTTAACATTTGTGAGTTCTTATCAACTGGAGATGGTTTCTGGGTTACAGATGAAGGTTTGTGTTTACTTCTCTCAGTGTTGAGAACCCATCTGGCCCATTATCATGCAGGTCTTGTGCATTCTGGAACATTCTTTGTGAGTTGGTATATGCATCAGTCCTGCTGTGTTTAGAGAACCTGGTTCATGCAGTCTCTATTCTACTTGCCATACAGTCTTTCTGACTTCTCTTTTGCAGTTTTCCCTGAGCACTAGGGGAGGGATGTTATGGAGACATCCCATCTAGGACTGAGTTTTTCGAAGGTCTGTTTGCACATGGTCTGGATATGGTCAGTATTTTTTGGACCTACTGCAGTAGGAGACTTTTCAGATGATGACTGACCCTATTGATTGAGCTCTACAAACTAATGGTAAGATGTTATTGGTGAAGATAACACCCACACAACTCAACAAACATGGAAACATCAAGCTGGTGCCTACCTAAACTTTCATTCCTGAAGACTAATGTTCAGGAAACTGAAAGGAACTCTGCCATCTACCAAAAAAGAAAGATACATTTCAACCCAACTACAAACCCTTGGTGGTGGTTTGGTTATTCTTAGCCCATGGAAATTGGCACTATTGGTAGTATGGCCTTGTTGTAGCATGTGTCCTTGTTGGAGAAAGTGTGTCACTGTGATTGAGGGCTTTGATGTCCTATGTTCATGGTACACCCAATGTGGAAGAGATCCTCCTCCTGACTGCCTGCAGAAATCAGACTGGATCACTTCAAATCAAGATCTAGGACACTCAACTCCTCCCTGAATACCATGCCTGCCTGGAAGCTGCCATGCTCCCACTGTGATGATAATGGACTGAACCTCTGAAACTGCAAGCCGGTCTGAATTAAACATTGCCCATTATAAGAGTTTCCTTGGTCATGGTGTCTTTTCACAGCAATAAAACCCTAAGAAACCCTTCAATTATGGCCTGTCTGCAAGATGTGCTTGTCCCATCATGGCACTAAATATGTGGGAGTAACCAACCAACATGTAATTTTATTTAAGATGCGGTATAGTTAATGGACTCTTCCCACTTGTGATATTGCTCTGGTTGATGAGAACCTGAGACTAGATAAGTAAAGGACCTATAGGGAAACCAAATAATTTTTTTTTGGCTAAAATAACATAGTCATAAAATGACTCATAAAATAATTTTGCTGTATACTCAGGTCAATGTAGCATCTTTTTGTGGTCATGTTTCTGTGTTTGAAACAACTGTCTGACGAAACATACAGTATGGAGCCATATATAACACTTACCCTGCATGTAGCCATTTCTCAACTATCATATATCTTGATAATAAAGCACTTTATAATATCTAAGGCCTTATAATCTCTGAGAGCCCAAATAGTTAGGTGTTAAATATTACAAATCTCAATTTTATACATAGAAATGTTTGCCTTTAAAGTGTACTATCAGAAATTTTCAGTTATTTATTCAGTGTATTGACTCTTTACTGGATGTTAAGAGGAAAATTTTATTCTTAAGTGTAAGTAGTTTAAATGGGGCTGACATGAGAGTATACAGTATGAGGAAACTATAGTCCTTTTTATGAGTAGGTATACAAAACTGCACATCCGCTGTAAGATTACGAGGAAATTCAGTACTTTATAAAGGTAGATATGAAAACGTAATGAAGGCTTAATATTTCAAGACTTTGGTTAGTTGTCTTCTTTACAATTATTTCAGAGAAGATGTTCTTGTACACATTTGTTTCACAGGTTTTAAAAGTATCAGTAGCTGGGTAAATTAGCTAAGAGAAATATATTGTTTTTCAGTTATGGAGGTATGAATACTAAAATTACAGAATCTACACAGTTAGGATTGTTCTGAAAACTAGTGATGAAGATATATCCATGCCTTTCATCTACCCTTGGTGAATTTATTTTTTAAAGTCATTGGTATAGAATGTCACTACATGCTCTTCCTTCTTCCAAGGAAATTCTCCCCAAATGTGTGTTTATAATGTCCAGGTTTCACTTTTAATGCAGACACACTGGCTTACGTGGTACTTAATGATGCAAACTTGACTAAACTAATTACATCTGTGATTTGATTTTCCTTTATTTTTTAAATTTTTTTTTATTTTTGCATATCAGTTTATACCCTGGGATATTAAAGGCCAGAACTTGGAATGCGAATCTGAGCTACATAGGGATACTTTTATAAAATTGGAGTCTTACCTGTCTCCGTGAAATTAGACATTATATGTCAAGTTTCTCTATGTGCTTTCAGAAAAACCTATCTTCATGTCATGACTCTCCTTTTCGACCCGATCCTTCTATTGCTTCCTCTGTTTT
This sequence comes from Mastomys natalensis, assembly GCA_021653895.1. Lineage (NCBI taxonomy): Eukaryota > Metazoa > Chordata > Mammalia > Rodentia > Muridae > Mastomys > Mastomys natalensis. The sequence continues at coordinate 310,574 of JAJTUV010001978.1, forward strand.
CGGCTGTCCCTTACTGTTCCTTCCTCGTCTTGGTTGATACATCTTACAGTGATGTGCTGCAGAGGGGCAGCTTCTGCTTGATCATTCTGCTCAGGAGAGAGTTTTTGTGGAATGCTTCACTTCTACCTGTTTCAGATGATTAAATTTTCCTTATATTTTGACCAGATCGTAAATCCAGCTTTATTTTCAGGCAATTGCTAAATTGTTCTGCTCATGTCCTTTGTCAAAGAATAAACTAATCAGTAAATTTTGCAGGGGAGAGAGTCTGTCTCATAAATTTCTTTTACAAACACCATAAACAGTCAGCCTAGGAAAGAACCAATTTTAATTTATTATTTTTTTTTTTATTTGATGGCACTTTTTTTCAAGATAGTTAACGTTCTGGTATGGCTAACTTCTACATTGAATACAAAAACGTTTTGACTGCTGAATCAGCACAGGGCCAATTAATATCTCCAGTATTTGTTTCCTTTACACATCATTAAAAGAGAAACACTAAGACTGAAAGACTTAATCGTACGCTATTCTCCGCAGTCCTAAACAGCAAACCACTTAGCCTTTAAATCAAGGCCAAAAGGCACTGTGTTATGGTAATAAGAGGGAGATGGAGGGCTCATATGTATTTTATAGAGAGTCAGAACAATATTCTCTTCATTGTAATAGAGGTCAACATCTTCTTGTCTTTGCCAATACCAAACTTGAGCTTTGTGTAACTGTTTGAATATTGTAAACTTCAATGGGAGATAGATTATTAGAGTTTATTTGTGTTTGGACTTTTCATCATATCATTGATCCTAAAGCCATTTTCTGTTCCCACTTGTGCCTTAACAACCCTCCAGTAAGCTCATAAACAGATCTTTTATATCCAGGTCAGTGGTCAGCAAAAGGCTGGGCTGCATGCATTGTTAAAATTTTGCATGCACTTAGGATTATTGTTTTAAAAGCATAGGTTATTTAGAAAAAGAAAAAAAAAAACACTGTCTTCACAGCCTTATGGGATAATTAAGAATCCATTAGTTAAGTAGCCCTATTACTGCCTAAGTGAAGGAAACATTTTTCATTTTTATAACTCCATAGAAATTTTAATGGGTATTTTATCTGCAATGTTTCAATTCCTAGGAGGAAAATGTCCTTAATCTTCACTATTGCATAGGACATGGCATAATTTATTCTGGTCATCTGAATAGTAAAAGTGATTCATCTTAAATCCCATTTATAAATTTCATAAATGTTAAACATTGAATCTATACATATAAAATGTTTACATTTTCATGTGGATTTAGAAAGCAAAATCAATGTTACCCAACCAACCTTGCACTCAGTTAATAAGTTTGACTCAACCTGCCTCTTTTCATAATGAATTTATTTAACTGTCCTGTGTAAATAATTGGCTACCTACCCTGTATGTGTCTTTGTAACCTTAGTACTGAGCTGCAGCTACTTGCAATTGTCAAAATTCACTTAATCTTATGCTGCTCATTGATGTTGTGTAGCAGTGTTCTCAAAGATTAAAAAATTTCCCTTGGAAGAAGACTTAAATCAACATCCTAACAGAGAGAAGAAAAACAAGATATTCTAATGAAGGGAAGGGTTAAATATTGCAAGGAACCACGTTAAGACAGGAAGTAAACAACTCAAAATAGCTTTAGGAACTCCCCTAAACTGATCAGATTCATTTGTACCCTCTCTAACTGAGAGTAAAGAAACCATAAACAGGGCTAAGAGAAGACTGTCACGGAAGTCTAAATTCCTGGAAGCAGCAGAAGGAAAAAAAAAAAAAAGCAGCCTAAAGAAACCAAAGAGCAACTAACGGTTTGCCTAGAGCATCTGATCTAGGCATCTTAATCCCTTAGTCTATTAGAAAACACAAACAGCAATGAATGAAATTTAATGGTTGGGGGTCAGTACAACATAAGGAACTGTATTGAGGTCACAGCATTAGGAAGATGGAGACACACTGGTCTAGCCATAACAAAGTCTAATTATGTTGCTTGAGAAGGTTCAGAACAACTGACTACCTGAAAAGGATGCCCCAGGGTGTACACTGTCCTCCAGGCTTCCAGCTTTTCCAAGCTGTCACCCATACATACTAGAATGGCTTCGTTATTATAGTTGTCTTGAGTCATTGTATCATTTCTGATCCTGTTAATTACTTTCACCCAGATTCAAAGAACATCACTGTTTCACCAAGTTAGACTTTGGTGATAGCTACACTTTGATCTGTTGTGAGCTTCCTTTATGGGGTGAATATACATGTGTGGAAAATCTCCAAGGAAACGTCTGTCATACAACCTGATAGGGAAAAAAATCCAATTATAGTGAACAGGATAGTTCTTTAATCTACTCTTCTATCTACCTATTAAAATGACGTTTGAACATGGAAGTACTGTTTCCTAATTCATCCAAGAATGTTGCTTGGATCTAGAAACTGTTTCTTATTTAAAACACACACCCCACACACACACACACACACACACACACAAACACTTACAACAACCATGAAAACATCTGAGTAATTTTTTATTTAAAAAGATTTCACTGTTATTTGGTTGGGAACTGGTAAGATAGAGTAGAACTAGCATACTTGAACCCAAATGACTGACTTTATGGAACTTCTTTGTATGTTGTTGTTTGTATTTAGTTTATTTGTTGTTTGTTTTTTGAGACATGGTTTTCTGTGTAGTCTGGATGTCCTGGAACTCACTTGTAACCAGCTGCCTTGAACTCAGAAATCCGCCTGCCTCTGCTCCAAGAGTGGATTAATCAGGCTCCCTCTTGCAGTAAATGTCATGTAAGTGAATAGACCTTGAAGTGATAGAATTGAAACTATCCCGAAAAATAGATCATAAATAATGTCAATTTATGCAAATTCATTTAAGACTAAATTGTTGTAGAGATCTTGAACAAGGCAAGGTATGTCAAGAGCAAAGGCACATGAGAAATCTGTGCTTTCATTAATTTCTCGACTCCTGACGTCTATCTATATGAAGAGTCAAGTATCCACTTAATTACTGTTAATTCCTATAATTTATTAATGTCATTCAATTTAGTTTCAATATTAAGCTTTCTTGCGCTTTATAGGTATCGTATTCTTTTCATATCTCATTTGTTGAAGAAATTTCGATTTTTATTCTTATTTCTTTCTTTAGGTTCCTTCTACATTGTTGAATTGATTTTGCTTCCTGAGACTTATTTTGCTTAATATTGTGGGTTTTAGCTGAAACCGTCTTCCTGTAACTATCAAAACTGCATTTTATATTTTAATGCAAACTTATAGACTTTAAAATACTGGTATTATAGAGATGAAGTTATTTAAAACATATAATGGGCATTTTTATGTTTTACCTTAGTATGGAAAAGCTTTGCTTTCTAAGTAGAAATAAGGTACTTTCATAATATCTTAATTTACAAAAATTATGCAAATTGTTGAGAAAGTGTCTGTAGAAACGAAGTAGAAAAATCATCTTTCACATACTCTGATGTTACTATTGAGTAATTTTCAGTTTAACGAACTCAAGCAAAACCCACATGAGGTTGATGGAGATCCATGGCCAAAAGCTAATTTTTTTTTAAATCCTAGACAATTGCTTGAAACTTTTTTTTTTTTTTTAATTCTATGTTTAATGACGGCAAGCTGACAGCAGCCTGATATAGCTGTCTCTTTAGAGGCTGTCAGAGCCTGACATATACAGGGCAGATGTTCACAGCTAACCATTGAACTGATCATGGGGTTCCCAATGGAGAAGTTAGAGAGAAGACTGAAGGAGCTGAAAGGGTTTGCAGCCCTATGGAGAGAGCAACAATACCAACCAACCAGAGCTCCCAGGGTCTAAACCACCAGCCTGGGAGCAATAGGGAGGGATCCATGTTTCCAGCTGTATATGTAGGGGAGGATAGCCTTGTTGGGCATAGGTGGGAGAGGAAGTCTTTGGTCTCATGAAGGCTGGATGTTCCAGTGTGGGGGAATTTGAGGGTGGGGAGGTAGGAGGGGATGGGTGGATGGGGGCACATCATCATAGAAGCAGAAAGAGGGGGAATGGGATAGGGCTTTTCTCGGTGGGAGGGAAATGAGAAAAGGGGATAACATCTGAAATGTAAATAAAATATCCAATATAATATTAATAAAAAAATTATGGTTCTTAAAGGCTTTAACCTCACTTCTAGCCATCATTCACTAGAGGTAGTTGAAAAGGAAGAATTCTGGGGAAGTGGACCTGTTTCTTTAGTGCAATCCCATCTGCATTTGCACTGCAGTTCAGTTCACAGGTCAGCAGCAGAGCACAGCAGCTCCATCCACTTGCAAACTTGAAGGATACACCTACAGTCCAGTTTGGTAGAGTCAGGATAGCAAACAGGTATCGTCAGTGGTAGTAGGGACAGCCAGGCCTCAGCCTGCAACAGTCAGCAGGGCCAATAGGAATGTCAGAAAAAGTTCTTGAAGAAATGTAAGATCAGCAAAGATCTGAATCCCATAAGCATTGCACAGCTAGCTCTATAAGCAAGCCAAACTCAGCCTCTGTCACTGTCTACCGAATCCTTTTTATACTCCCTCCAAACATCATGTGTTCTCCACAGGTCTTGCCTCAGCAGGTGTGTCTGTCTCAGCTAAGGTCACTCTGCCAATCAGCCCAAGTTCACTGAAATGGCAAGAAGCTGCAGCACACCACTATGGAGTCCTGATAAAAGGAGCTCAACTATGCAATGTAAGGTGGACCAATACATATGTATTGTTAGTGGAAAAATTCCTCCATTACGTGTCCTTTCATGTGTTTGTGTTTGTTTTTTTAGTAGAACATCCTTTTACCTGTGTTCCTTCATGTTTCTGCTTTAGTAAATCATACTTCCACTTGTGTGCACTTCAGGAAAACACTCTTACATGTTTGCTCCAGTAAAACACCATCTATCACTTTTCAAAGATCCTGTATATTTCCAGTTCATTTGCTGAACATTGGCCACTGGTGTATGTGGTCATGTCTTCAGAATAATTACTTTGTCTACTTAACTGATTATAAGCAATATATTAGACAAAGGGAGACATTCAAATTGAATTTATATATATATGTGTGTGTATATATATATATATATGATAATACATGCTAAATACATATATAAAATATTTCATATAATTTATATAATATATAATATATAATTTATATAATATAATGTGTAAAATGTATATATTCTTAAAGATAATTTCTTTGTATACTTAATGGAATATAAACTATGTGAGTGGCTTGAAAGAAAGCCACTCATATTGAATTGATATGTATATATTTAAATATAATATATATAATTTAATAAAATTTTATACTACAAGTACATGATGCATAAATAAGGAAACAAAAACTTACATAGGTATTGCTCCCAAATGTGATATGACTATGACAATGAACTGTGAACTGCAACTTCCAAACTTGTGTGTTTGAACAAACATTTAACTTTTAAGTTTATTATCTAAGAATTTAATTTGATACTATATCAGAGAGGAAACTTATACAATAGTTATGTGCTTTCATGTTGTTTTTTTCTTCTTTTCATATTATGGAAAAAGTGAGTTAGCTCTCTGTAATCCCTTTCATAGAAAAACAGTAATGCTATTCATGTGGGTTCTTCCCTCACAATTGAATCGCCTCTTAAAGACCTCAACTTCTAGTGTATCATTGAGAAATTTCATTTCAACTTATAAATTAATAAATTTAGGTGAAGTCAGAAATACTCAAAACCTAGAATTTTACCAATGCTTCCCTAAATGTATGTGCTTCTTACATATAAAATATATTCATTCCATTCTAGTACCCTACAATATGGATTCATCTCAGGATCAATTTTAAAGTCTAATTTCAAACTCTCAATTAAATATAATGGAAATCAGCTGTAAGTGAAACTGGGCATTCAAGTCACCTTGATGAATATGTTCTTCAGCTTTGAATCTCTGAAATCAGTTGTTATTTGCAATGCACAGTGCTGAGAAGAGCTGAGGAGAGTGTTTTAGTCCAGGCTACTATTGCTGTGATAAAACACTATAACCTAAAGTAACTAGGGAAAAAGGGATTATGTGTCTTATTCTTCTACATTCTGTTCATCATCAAAAGATGTCAGTATAGGAAGTCTAACAGGGCAGGCACCTGGAGGCAGGAGCTAATGCAGAGGCCAAGAAGGGTTGATACTTACTGGGTTATTCCTCTACTTTGATCAATTTGCTTTCTTTTAGAAACCCATGGTCACCAACCCAGCAATGGCACCACCCACACCAATCTGCCCTCTGCCAGATCACTAATTGAGAAATTGACTCAGAGGCTTGTCTACAGCCCTGTCTCACAAATGTTTTTTTCTCAGGTGAGCTTGCTTTAAATTAGCACACACAAACACACACAAAAACCAAACAAAAATCCCCAAAAAAAAAACAAAAACAAAAAAACAAACCAAAACAAAACAAACAAAACAAACAACAACAACTAAAAAACCAGGCCTGATAACCATCATCATTTTCAAAATAAATAAAGAGAAGGAAGTAACGATTCCAGACAACACTGAAATATAAAATATAACCAACATTTAATTTTAAGGGGAAAACGTGTCTTTAATGTCATGTCAAAAATTCTAAGCATATTAAGATCAGTACTGAGTCTACAAGGCATTTCGAAATTTCTTGTATATCTTTCCTGATTATTGTCCCTGTCTTAGTTAGGATTTCCATTGCTATGAAGGGAGAACATAACCAAAGGCAACTCTTTTTTTTTTTTTTTTTTTAATTGGAAATTTTTTATTGGAAAATTTTTTTTACATTTCAGATGTTCTCTCCTTACCCCATTTCCCCCTCCCTCCCAGGAACTCACTATCCCTTCCCCCCTCCTCCTGCCTCCACGTTGGTGTACCCCCACCCACTCTCCCCTGTACCTCACCTCCTCACCCTCGAGTATCCCCCCCCCCACGACGTCCAGCCTTCATGGGACCAAGGATCTCTTCTCCCTCTTATATATAGCTCCCTTGCATATATAATTGGAGCCATGGGTCCCTCCCTAAGCGCTCCCAGGCTGGTGGTTTAGACCCTGGGGGCTCTGGTTGGTTGGGATTGTTGCTTTCCTCATGGTGTCGTGAATCCTCTCAACTCCTTCTGCCTTCACTCTATCTTCTCCATTGGGAACCCCATGCTCAGTTTAATGGTTAGCTGTGAGCATCTGCCTCTGAGTATGTCAGACTCTGCAGACCTCTAAAGAGACAGCTATATCAGGCTCCTGTCAGCATGTACATCCTGACATCCACATCAACCTCTACCTTTGGTGACTGCAAAAAGGTAACCATTCAATTGGGGCTGGCAGTCTATTATCATCATGGTGGGAAGCACGGCAGTGTCCAGTCAAGCATGAGGCTGTAGAAGCTGAGGGTTCTACTTCTTGATCTCAAGACCACAGTAGAAGACTGGTTTGTAGGCAGCTAGGAGGAAGGGCTCAAAGCCCATCCCCAGAGTGACACACTTCCCACAACAAGGCCACACCTCCTAATAGTTCCATTCCCTGGAACAAACACATTCAAACCACTACATTCAACTCCCAGGCACATTTAAACACATGAGTCTATGGGGGCCATATCTAGACAGAACATAATGCAAAATGCATTTAGTCCAACTTCAAAAGTCCCCATAGTCTATAGCTGTCTCAACAATGTTAAAAGTCCAACGTTTAAAGAGCCTTCTGAGAATTAGGTAATCTCTTAACTGTAGTGCCATATAAAATCATAATGAAAAAGTAGATGATATACCTCAACCATCAGATGATATGCATTACCATTGCAAAATGTCAAAGTGTGGAAATATTGATGAGACTAAGACCAAAAGCCAACTGGACAAAATAAAAACTCATCATCTCCGTGTCTTATGACAAAGCATTCTTTAGATATCCAAATCATTCTTCTCTTGGGCTGGTTCCACTACCTGTTTGGAGCTTTCCTCTAAAGGGATCCCATGGCTCTGGCATCTCTAACATCTTGGGGTCTCTAAGGCATCTAAGGCATCATCAACCCCAGTTCATTGCTGCTGCTGCTCTTGGTGATCATCTCACAATACTGGCATCTCCAATTTGCTTCTATTGGAAGATTTCAGTGGAGTCTTGCATTGCAGCTCTGCTTTTTCCTTAGCCTCTCATAGGCTCTCTTCATGGTGCCAAACCTCACCTTCTTTGCATGACCAGTTCAGACCTGGGCTTTCAACTTCAACTGAGACTACACCTTCACCAATGGCCTACCCCGGCCTCTCACAATATCAAGTTCAGATGATCCTCTTGACCTCATCATGCCCTAAAAATCAGTACCACCTGAGTGATTCTTACACACCACCAAGTCCAGCTGCAGCATGAGGCTATGTCTGGAATACAGCTTCCTTGTTCTGTCAGAAAAAACTTCGCAGAAGATTTCACATAAGTGATGCGAGTCTCTTCTTAATTGCCAGTAATTTCTTAGCTCCAGCTAAGCAGTGTCAATTGTTCCAGTAGTTCCTTCTGTTCTTAACTTGAAAGCCAGAGCCACATGGTCAAAGCTGCTGAGCTCTGCTGCTTGCTGGAGCAGGAACATGGCTCACTTATTCTATTATATTATCACCAGCTTTTCGTTTTCCAGCTCCTTTGCTGCCTAGGCTTGCCCCCATGGCGCTTGCTCCATAGATTGAAGTTGAACTCAGAGATCTGCATGGCTCTTTCTCCTGAATGCTGAAATGAAAAGCATGCACCACTATTCCTGGACCTAAACTTTTATTTACCTAGATCTTACTCTGTACCAGGCTGGTCTTGAACTCAGAGATCTGCTTATTTCTGTCTCCTAGAATTAAAGGTATGTACTGCCATGCCTCAGCCTAAGCTTTTCATGGCTATTATACCTCAAGATTTTTGTAAAAAATGTGTGTCATCCCATGTCAAGATCCAGATCAATAGCTTGTGTCTTCTATCTTCAAGGTCTGGATCACAAGTGTGCCATTCATTTCATGATTATAATTCATTTGATATTAAAAGTCCAAATGAAAACAATAACCAGGTAATAACAGCTAACATGATATAACTGCAAACATATAAACAATAAGCTTATTTGGGTGGGATCTTACCCTGAGGTCATCATTTCCTTCAATACCATTTAATATCTTTCAACCCAGGATATAGCTCCATTGCACTTGCTGGTGCCACTTTGTGGGACTTTGAAAGGCAGCCTGGTTTCTGTTCAAGCAAAGGCTGGAAGTCCTGGTGACTCCAGGTAGCCCTGAAGGAGGGCAGGTGCTTCACCACACCCCCAGGCTCCAGGCTCCTAACAGGAGGACACAGCCCTCCATAGATTTGTGTCTTTCAGTCATATAGCCTCAAGACAGACTCCATATTAATGAGGTACCTAGAGGCCAGAAGTGCTTGACCAATTAAGTTTTCCTTCGCAGACCCACCTCCCTGCAAAAGGTATTTAACCTCAGGCCTGAGAAAAAGAAGGTACAATTTTTCATCTACTTTCTGCCATGACAATAAACATCTTAAAACCATGGACTGTTTCTCTTTCATCAGGATCCACCATGGGGAGCAATGGAGAAGACCTTCACCTACAGAGCCAACTTCTAATCTCCTGCAGAAGACCTCTCTGTATTCCCAACTACTGCCACAACCAACCCAAGCCAGCTGCCCATGGGCCCCTACTTTGTTCTCAGCCATTTCATGGCTTCCAGAGGTGCCTGGGTGCCCAAGAGCCTGAGAACCAGATGGTCCCTGGCCTCTATGCAGGCCCACAGACTCCCCCCACATACACACAAGCTAGCTTCAGCTCTCCTGGACCTCAGACTGTACTCCCCCACCCTTGGAGTGGTGTCCCTGCAGCAGCTTCTCACAACCCAACACCTACCTGGTGCTGGTGTGAGGCAAGAGTGCAGTCAAATGTTCCTGTCCTGCCTCCCCTATCAGTGGCGCTAGCACTGTGGAGAGGCAGATGCAGGAGCCCAACTTTTACCTAACACCCCCTTTTATACTTGAACCATACATTTTTTTTTATTTCTAAGTTTGCTATACTTGACCAAAATGATGTTCATAAGAGTAAGTCTATGCTGTGCATTTCCCAGTCTTCCTTTGCAATGAAGTTTATCTGATTCTCTTCACTTTGGCTTCAGTCAGAGTCTTCAGAAAAGGGCAAAAAGCAGCAATATTTTTCATTAGAACATCACAATAATGACCCTAGGGTTCAAATCACCCTAAGCACTAATGTCCTCCATCTTCTCAGTAGGATAGTAGTGTAAGTCCCACCTAAAGCATTCTATGACTCCAAATCCAAAGTCCCAAATTATATTCCTGTAAACAAAAACATGGTCAGTCCTATCAAACAATACCTCTGTCCCTTGTACCAACTTCAGTCTTAGTTTGTGTTTCCTTTGCTATGAAGAGAAATAATGACCAAGTCAACCCCTATAAAGGACAACATTTAATTGGGGCTGACTTAAAGGTTCTGAGGTTTACTCTATTATCATCATGGCAGGAAACGTGGCAGTGACCAGGCAGGAATGGTACTGGAGGAGATAAGAGTGCAACATCTTGATTTCAAGATCTCAAGTAGAAGACTGGCTTCCAGGTAGCTATGAGGAGGGTCTTATTGCCCACCACCACAGTGACACCTTTCCTTCAGAAGGCCACACCTTCTAATAGTGCCACTCCCTGGGCCATGCAGATCCAAACCACCACAGTTATCCTTAGGTCTCTTGAAGTGTCTCTCTAGAATCAAATTGTATTGGCAATATCACTCTCTTCCTAGTATTACTCCAGTAAGACATTTCTGGTGCTATAATTAATATTGCTGGGCCTCTATGTTTGGGTCACATACCTGCAATAATTCTGACTTTGTTTTAGTCTAGGTTCATGTTGTCATACATACATGGACCCTGGATACTTCGGCTTCCAGAGATGGCCATGACTAGAAAGCACTAGGGCTTCCCAGGCAGGCCTCTTGGTTCACACTAGACTTACTAGATCTAAAACTCAGACTAATAAAGGATAATATGCCTTGCTATATTTTGTTGCAACTAATTTAGTTCATGTTCTTTAAAATTCATCTTCGATTAAGAAATAATGAAAAATAAAAAGGACCAAAGAAACGTCTTTTTTTTTTTTAATATGATGGAAGTTATACTGGCTTCTTTCTTTCTTCCTGTCTTTCTGTTTGATCTTTATTGGATATTATCTTTATTTACATTTTGAATTTTATCCCCTTTTCCAGTTTCTCCACTGAAAACCCTATCCCATGCCCCTTCCCTTTGCTTCCACGAGGGTGCTCCAACAAGGCCATCCTCTGCAACACATGCAGTTGTAGCCATAACTCACTCTATGTGTACTCTTTGGTTGGTGGTTTAGTCCCTGGGAGCTCTAGGGGGTCTGGTTGGTTGATATTGTTGTTCTTCCTATGGGTTGCAAACTCCTTCAGTTCCTTCAGACTTTTCTCTAACTCCTCCATTGGGGATCGGTGCTCAGTCCATTTCAAAGCAACAGTCATTTACTACATTAGCCTCCATGTTTAAAAGGCTATAATTTGTGACAGGCAAACAATAGTCAGATAAAGAAATCAGTTTTAAATGCAGTTTTATAAACAAAAGTTTAGCTCTTTGGAAAAAATTATAAATAATTAAGCATGAAAGATGTCTTTTTACTGAAAATGCAGTGCTGTACAAGGATTTACCTGCTTCATAGCTCAACTTCTTTTTAGCAGCTGTTGCATAGCCTGACAGGGATGTAATCATCTTAATGATTTCATGTCTCAGTAAGGCTCCAGATGCTTGAGTGTAAACATAGTTATATTCCCCAAAATATACATTATTCCCTTTGAACTACAGATAATAAATTAGAAGTCTTGACACTTGATTCGTGTTAAGTGTAATAACTGCATATGTTGCTTTTATTTTCACAATAGTACACAAGCGATTCATTCATTTGGGCTTTCCGTAAGTTTTTGATCATCTGTTCTGTCCTACCATCGGATGAATGACAAGGATTGAGAGATAAAGTACAGATTCTTCCTTTAGGGGGGTCTGCAAAAGATTAAGGTTGTCAGTTATTGACATACAATTTTTAACATATTGAAGCAGAGACAAACAAAACTAATGTCACAGCAGGTTCTAATATTTATAATACAATTGTCATATCAATAGCAATCTGTGTTAGCATTTGCTGCTCTGGGACTATGTACATCAGCCTATGCTTTAAATGTGCACATCTTCACTCAGTTATTGCAAATTGAATTAGTAGAGAAAGCACTCTTTATAACTGAAAATATTTAATGTAGGAAAGGTCATTATATTTTACAAATTTTGCCTAATTTTATGCATAAATATTATGAAGGATGCTGTAGATATATGGGCTCATACAACATACTGAAACCAGGTCATGAGAAGAAGTCAAAGCAGATCTATTTGTAGATAATAGGTGACGTGTTAAGAGTAATGATGGGATCTGTACCAGTGCTATTCATGAAGCAAAAAGCAGAGCGATTTTACAGACAACTTAAGTATAAGCAAAAAGGAGAAGAAGAAAATTCTAGATATACAGCAATTCAGAAAGCCACAGCAAAGAAGCTGAGAATTTGCTATTGGATCAGTGAAACATGTTAAACTCAAAAAGAAAGAGACCAGGGAAAGAATATTCAGTCTGTTTCTCTCATTTCTGCTCTAAAAAATGCAGCACCTTCATCATAATTGATTAATATCTATTTACTTTTTCTAGTAAAAATATTTTCTAAAAAAAAAATATTGTCCTTTCCTTCCAGTTATTTTTATAGCAATTTTGTTTTGTTTTACATATATCATTTCAAAAATACCTTTTTTCAATATAATTTAATTGGAATAGAATGACACCCGTTATGTTCCCCTCTTTTCTCTCTCCAACCTCTCTCACCCTTCCCTTAGCCCCTCCAGAGCCTTTCCACTCTCACGTGAACAATGTCCATTTTAAAAATATTTGTTAAATATATGTGTCTGTGAGCATACATGCATGCGTGAGTATTAACAGTGTGTACATTACCAGATGTATATAAATGCAACTTATTAAGTCTTCTTTCATTATTTGTGTACATGATTTCGAAACTGACAATTCTCCATTGAAAAGTCAGTCCTTTAAATCAGCTAAATGTCTTTCCCCAAGCAGTGAATAGTTTCAAGTATTTCTTTGTCTAGGGGTGGGTCCCCATGAAATTTTCACACAGGATTTGAAAGACAAGTTGGATCTGACCTGAAAATCCTTTCCCTGAAGTCTAGCTTTCATGGTTCCAAATAATACTGTGCAAGATACCAAGGGAGGGAAGCAATTAAATGATACTACTAGCTATAATGCCTATGGACTATTACATTTACCCAAATGTTAAGACACGTAAGAACAAAAAGAGGCACTCACATGCCAATGACAACCAACAGTCATATAATTGCACTTATGGACCACTCAACAGGAGGGAATGTTCCATGTACTAAAAACCTGGCAGATTACCAGGACTGGTGAGTTCTTGGACCTTAGGAAAGAATCCACGTGTCTAGACTAGCATAAGTCCTTGCTATATTCTTATAATTATTCTTATACACACAAAAGAAGTTTTAATTTACAGCAAATGTATATCATTACCCAAAACCACAAGTGGACAGCATGCAGAAAAATCAATGGATCATGGGGAACACAATCACAAGGAAGAGAATCATGTACCCCACAGTTTCTGTATCTATCTCAGGGATCATTGTAGAAGAACTGATGGAAAGACAATTTAATAGCCAGAACACCAGGAAGCCTACTGTGAAACAGACATTGCTAAAATGGCCCACATAAACAAAACTGAAAATAAAAGAACCTCAGTGATATCAATGAACATGTATCACATTTTACTTTTTATTCCATTGTTACAAAAAAGGTTTGGGGAGAATTGGGTGTGAAGGTTAAAAAGTTGAATAGATATAATGTTTATGTGACTTAACTTGTATATAATGAAAAGAGTATAGAACAACTTTAAAAAGAAAATATTGGGAGATTTCTCCAAAATCCAGCGGCTTCCACAGATCCTGAAAGTCTCATGCCTTCTGCAGGTTTTAATCTTTCCTTCAAACTTGGTTCACTGTTCTCCCATCCTATGGTAAGTTGTGGATATCTTCTTTTATATTTTTATTCTTTATTCTTTATTCTTTTTTGCAGTCCAGACTTTACAACACTCCCTGATGACCCTATGACATCCACATCCCATACCTCCACCCCCACCCTGTCTCCAAGAGGATATCCCCATCCCCACCCCCACCCCACCAGACCTTGAGGGTTTACATGCATCTTCTCTGACTGAGTTCAGACCCTGCTGTCCTCTGTTGTATATGTGTCAGGGGGCCTCATATCAGCTGGTGTATGCTGCCTGGTTGGTGGCTCAGTGTCTGAGAGATCTCTGGGGTACTGGTTAATTGAGATTGCTTTTCTTCCCAAAGGACTGCCCTCCTCCTCAGCTTCTTCCAGCTTTTCCCTAAATTCAACCACAAGGGTCACCAGCTTCTGTCCATTGGTTGGGTGTAAATATCGGTACCTGATTGTTTCAGCTGCTTGTTGGACCTTTCAGAGGACAGTCATGATAGATCCCTGTTTGTAAGCATACCATAGAATCAGTATAGTGATACATGCTGAAATATAAGAAATTGGGAATTTTATTTAGTTTCTTTATGTAGTTAGCATGTGATTCACAATTTTCTAGTAAAATGAAATACATATGCTAAATGTGGTCATACTTATCATGTATTTCCTGCCTACATGTCCTCCAGGATCCCTTAACACCTTAACCACCTCCCATCTTTGCATCCTCTGATGTTTTAAATTAAGCCACTAAATTCAGTTAGTACAGTTTGCACACACATGGGCATAAGTCCAACCACTGGCACATGGGCACCCAACCTGTCAGTGGCCACTCCCTCAAAAACAATTCTTACTCTTCCAATAACTTTCAATTGCCAATAGCACTGCATCTGGGCATGGAGATTTGGAACCTTGCTCTCAGCACTGCTGGGCTTTTTAAATGTCTTGCTTTTGGGCACTATCATAGAGGTAGCCACAGCCGCAGTAACTTCATGAGTTCAATGGCCATGTCATGTCTAGAAGACCACGTATCACTGCATTCTTCACAATCTTTTGATTGTATAATTTTTCTTTCCCCTTTTCCAACATAAGTCCCTGACCTTCAGCAGGAAGAGTAATAAACATATACTGTTGAAATCTGTCTTCTATCTTAGAGGCTAAAAATAAATTGCTTCGTAAATTATTACTGATTGTTTCAATGAATGTTATGATCTCTCTCATATTAAGCAATATTTTCATGTTTGGGATTGTTTCAATGCTTATTTTAAGTGTGATGTTTATATGTATTGAAGTTTGAGTTTAATGTATTTTTTTTATATCAGAAAATAAAAATACATGTTGTTTAACTATTTCTTCTTAATGGAATAAATCCTTACTGTAGGGAATGAGGAGCTTCATAAGCTTCACAGGTAATTGAAAGATTAACAGTCTCAAGAAGATCCTGAACCTTACAAAATTCATAAGACGGGTCCCCAAGGTTCTATAAGCAAGACAGGTTGATGTGGAGAAGAGTCTCTCTGACCTTAACTGTTGAAGTCATGCAAGAAGCACAAGTGATAAACTGCTTTTCTAGATTGCTACCCATGCTAGTGTATGCTTTTCAGTACACAGCTACATTTGAATTTTGTGTGCTTCTGTAATCACTCATTCATCCATATTCTTAAAAATAACCCCAGCCAACTCATGGTACACTAAGATGAACTTGTGCGGTATAGTTTCTTCAGTCTATCTACTATGCTCAATAATGGGTGAACAAATCTTTCTTTATATTGCTTCAAGGAAAGCCAAACAACTAACAAATAGAATAATGATACAGTAGAAATAAAGTGCCATATGCTATTAATGACAACTTTCATTCTGGACACATACCACTCATGTTGATAATTAGATATACATATACACATACACATATACATACACATACATATACATCATATATACATATACACATACACACACACATATACATATATATCATATACATATATATAAACATATATAACATCTACATCTATACACAAATATGTGTGCACATGTGTGTATGATAAGATTTTTAGTGATTGTACCCATGAAAAACTACCTACATGAACTTGTATCACCCAATGTGTTAGAATAAAGTGCTATGGCCTTTAGTCAGTGTCTAGGACGTGAACTGGGGCTCATCAGCCAAAGTAATGCATTAATAACATGCCCTAAATGAGTTTCTCTGTTCTTTTTCGTTATGGGAGAGCAGATAAATTGTCATGCAGGCACAAAAATCTTCTAATATTTTAAGTTTAGTTGCAATGCTTTTGAAACAAGTTCTTATATAACATAGTGCAGGCCGACCTTAAACTTAGAATCTTCTTCTTACTGCACTTGGCCCAGTGTGAAGATTACTGGAGGTTGTAGCCATATGTACTTCTTCTGGAAATGTAAACTTAGACTTTCCAGTCTCCAAAACAGTGGATAATAAATGTGTGTTGCTTATAAGCTCCCAGTCAAGGCTGTTTTGTTTTAATAGACTAGAATAATCAAGAAATTTACCAATAACAAATTTACAAGTAGTGATGATTATCTGATTCTGAGCCCAGTGGAAATACTCTAATATAAATAAAAAGACCCAGGAATAAACCAGTATCAACCTGCAGAAGAGTATGGCAATGAGGAAGACAAAATAAACAGGAATTTGAGAAATTCTTATGGCACAACCACTGTTGGTTGTTTTGTCTTTGCATTATTCTATGTGTCTTGAAATTCTAGGTTAAACTATTAGAACTAAGGTTAACTTATAAATGAACAAATTACAGATTTTTTTCTTAATACTTCACACTCTGTGAGCACTCATGCCTGCGGAGGTGTTAGCGAGTAAAGTTCTCTGGTGAGAGATGATTAACATGATGTCATAAATTAAATCATTGCAAAGTAGAATCTAACAAAAGCAATATATATATGTGTATGTCTTTTAAGTAAAATGAAGGTTTGAGTCTTTCGTTGTTAATTATGCCGATGAATACTGTGAATAAATCATAGTGCAGAGAGGTAGGAAGATTTGTTAGAACTGAATTAAGAGAAAATGTAGATTGAGGAGTAAAAACGTTCAACTCAACGACCTACAGATGAGGATGGGGCAGGGAACAAAGCTGAACACTTGTTATGAACCAAGAACTTTGATTGTAAATTAAATTGTAATTTCTCTAATTTACTCTTCTCACCAAGACGCTGTGGCAACTATTAAAGTATCTAATCAATAATTAAAAATAATGACTCTTGAAATAGTGTGAACTTATTCACACTGCTGAGCAATGAGGTGAGAGCACAGCCGTCTTGGTCTACATTCTTCTCTGTTCTCTAGGCTGCCCTGTGGGGCACTACTATGTAGCAGAATAATTAAAATCTGAAGAATGCATCCAAACCATCATGAATACAGCAGCAAACTGCATATTCTTATGTGGTTTGCACTAAACAGAAAGTTTATTTTATCAGAGCACAGAATATCCCCAACTGTCTCCATAACATACGTTTCCTTGCATGAGCCTTAATTACAATATAACATGTTATTGATTGAGTAATCTTCATTTTATATTCTCTGCCCTTACTTCATCTTGTTCTTATTGCTCTAATGCTGCTGGAATAGTTTCCAGATTGGACCCGAAAGCATTCTTTGTAAGAAGCTATGGCTATACCATCCATCTTAACTTTCCTTCCCTTATGGAAATGCAGATTCTCTCTCGTGCAACAAACTAATTAAAGTCCCTTCCCAACACAATATACCAATGGCACATAAATATTTAATGGCCTGGTTTAGCATTTTTATTAGGTTCTATGATACATCAAACTATATACTGTTTTAAGAGCTGAATTTCAATGATATACTGCTTTCAAAAACCCCATCATACATGATATATTTTACCAATAAAATTTAAAGAAAACATTTAGGCTGTACTGAGAATAACTATTATTCTTCACTTATACTATGGCTTGAGCTTGGGAATTCACCAATAACTCTTTATGTTTTTATTAGTTTGAAGTGGTAATGAATGAGCTATGCAGGATAAATTACTGGCCATGGGTTATCCTATTATATAATTTGTCCATTCTGCCCTTGCCTACAATGTTCAATATTTTTGATATTATCTCATTTAACATTCATTTTTCTATTTTTCAATTAGCTATAACTAGTAACGTTTTCACTGTTTCCCTTCTACATTATTTTCCTACCTGTCATTTTGTCCTCTTCCTTGAGACTTAGTGTGTTTTGATTTATTTTTACTTATTCTTTGTTAACATACCTTTGGTCACACACCTGGCCAATGATGTCTTGATAGCACAGTAAGCATCTATTCTTCCCTCATAATAGATTCATTAAATCATTATTCCTTTTTGAGGCATTCAAATTTTTCTTTGGTACCCCAGTGAATGACTATCTGATTTTTACTTTGTGAATCACTACAAGGACAGTGTCCCTATGGGTGACCTAAAATCATCTTCCAACAAGAGCTATATGAGAGATTCTTAAAATAATACTGCTGTGGTCTTTATGGGATTTCATTGCTGAACACAGGGAGATGAATTCTGGTGAAGCAATTCCCTATAGATGACTCTTTGGAAACATAGTACCCAAGATTTTTTTTTATTATTTCTTTATATTAGATAGATGCTGTGAAGAGAGTTTATATACTTACAGCATGGTTATAATTATGGGAAAACAGGGTCACAGTGGGGGAGGCTGCCTGGAGACTTCCACACGGGAAGTCCCACATCCAGGAGAATGTCTAAGGTTCCTGAGGCTGGAAGCTTCTGAGACAGTAGACTAGGCAGGCCCCAATGACACGAGGAAGTCCTTGGTTCCAAAAGGGTTTATTATCATGGAGGATGGTGGATGGATCTGGGGATCTGGATGTACCCCCCTGAAACTCAGGGCAAACCTGAGTTAAATAGGGAGGGAGAAGTGGGAAAAGTATAGGGAAGAATGTTTAATTGGCTCCGCCCTCTGACCTTCATTAGTATGTAAATCTCTAGGGCCCGAGGCCTGTAGTCACACCCTCTACCTGTGCATTTTGGGAGGGGCTGTAATGGCCTACATGAGGTCCACTGGGTTCTGGGGAAGTGGCGAACTCCTGCAGTTTCTCCCTTGGAGTCTCGGGGTTCTAGGCCCATGCCCAGCCAAGAACCATGATATCCTTACTCAGTCCCACAATAATTTGGATTGTAAGTGGTCCTCAAATGTTCATATGCTAAAAGCCGGGTCCTTTCTACAGCAATATTTAAGTGGGATGGAATCTTTAGAAGGTGGGGTCTGATATTAGGAAGCAAGACCATTGAATGGGTACCCTTAAAAGGCATATCAAGACGTTGCCTACTTTCTTTGTTGCCTGGTGTCATGAGATGTATATATACATTTCATATATTTCCTGACATTATAGGGCCTTATAACCAGTTACTTATGACCATAAGATGGAGACACTGAAATCATGAGTAAAATAACCTTTCCTCCTTGAAAATTCATGGTATCAGACAAACTTGTTGAAGGAATTGAAAACTAATTAGCATAGCCTTTGAGGTTCTGATGTGGGAGATCATGCAAGTACCCAAAAAATCCTCAAGTTTTCCATTCCTAGGGCCTTGTGCAAATTAGTTGCTTTATAATAGTGTTAATCTGCAGTATTGATACTTTTACATTTTATATTTCCTAATTATTTTTTTTCATGCAATAGCCAACTTTATTAAGACAATTAGAGAATTTATACTCTGAAGGTGAACAATAGGTTAAAACTAAAGGAATTCTGATGAGTTTCAGCTTATGCAAAAACCAACTAACCAACCAATCAACCAAACAAACAAACAAATCAAAATAAAAAACAAAATACAAGAACAGTAAAAGTTCCTAAAGCTTTTCATGCAAAGGAAATTGTTTTAGACTTTATTTTACACAGTATTCCCTAAACTAAAAATTTGTAGCTCTTGATTGAAAGATCAAATTTCTTAAAGATCCTTCTTAAATCTTTTTTCATAAATTTATTTTATTATAATTCCAAAGACTTCAGATCTCACATTATCACAGATTTATAGACATTGACCTTACAGTCTCTAGAAATTCAGTTTGAGTCTTTTTTTCTTCCACATGGGAATACAATTGCAATAACTTTTTATATATTTTTGCTTGGTCTATGTAAATTATGGATTGCATCAGTTGACTTTTTCTCTTCTTTATGAGTCATATTTTATAGCTTTGCATATTTAATAATTTTTATGGAAGATGAATATTGTTGAGTTTCTTGGAGTGTTTCAATCAGTTTTCTAAGACATAACTACATTATCTGGACTTAGTGTGGTAGTTTCAAGAGTTTTGTTTTAAAGATACATTTTTTTTATTGGATATTTCATTTATTTACATTTCAGATGTTATCCCCATTCCCCATCACCTGCCAGAAACTCCCTATCCCATTCCCCTTCCTCCTGTTCTATGAGGGTGTGCCCCACCCTCCACCCACTCCAGCCTCTCTGCCCTTGAATTTCCCCACATTGGGGCATCCAGCCTTCACAAGACCAGGGACCTTCTCTCCCACTGATGCCTGACAAGGCCATCCTCCACTACATATTCAGCTGGAGCCATGGGTCCCTCCATGTGTGTTCCCAGGCTGAAGGTTTAGACTCTGGGAGCTCTGGTTGGTTAGTATTGTCACTCTCCCCATGCGGCCAAAAGCCCTTTCAGCCCCTTCAGCCCCTTCAGCCCCTTCAGCCCCTTCAGCCCCTTCTTTAGCCCCTTCAGCCCCTTCAGCCCCTTCAGCCCCTTCAGCCCCTTCAGCCCCTTCAACTCCTTCAGTCTTCTATTTGACTCTTCCATTGGGGACCCAGTGATCAGTTCAATGGTTAGCTGCGAGCATCTGCCTCTATATAGATCAGGCTCTGGCATAGCCTCTAAGAAGACAGCTATATCAGGTTCTTGTCAGCATGCACTTCTTGGCATCCACAACAGCTTCTGCGGTGACTGCACATGGATGGATCCCCAGGTGTGTTTAGTTCATTGTGGTTTTACATTTCTCTTCCAATAACTATGCCTTCATTAAGCACTAAATAGTTATCTAGGACTTCAGAGGCAGACATGGTTTTCCTTTTATTGGGGAGGTCTTTATTCCATTTAGAGAGCTGTTGGTTACATCCAAGGAGTATGTGCCACTACTGAACCCTTAGATTTAACCTTCCATGCTGGCTGTTGATATGGTTCATTTGTATCATAGCTGAGTAAGACTGTTGACTGTTTATTTTGTTGTTGTTTTGTTTTTGTTTTTGGTTCTGTTTTTTTTTTTTTTTTTTTTTTTTTTATTTTATTGAAGCTTGAGTAGTGCCTTCTGGGAGCATAAAATTCACCCTCAAGGATGAGACATTCATGTCTGTTCCATGATGGTTGGTTAATATATCTTTACCCTTTCTCATTCCCTCTCTCTGCTGACAACTCCTTTATGAATAAGTCCCACTCATATTTTGACATCTTCAGTTTATGGGCAACCTTTTGAATGTAATTAGAGTTTCTTGTTGAAACATGGGTCAGATGTTAATAACTAGAGCAATGTATTATTGGCTATACCAGTTAATAAAAGGATATCACCTCTTGATTAATCATTAAGCACTAATTGTCTATAAAGGTGGGGATTCAACCTTCTACAATTCCATAATATCTCACCAGTGTAATGTGTTGGTACCAAGCTTTCAATATGTGGACTTTAGGCATATACCTGTGAGAGGTCAACTACCTCTCATTCATCAGAAATTTTCTATTTCCATTTACAAATATTTATGTCAGAAACAGCTGTTAAACTTTGTATACTTTTTATGTGTGGGTTTAACTTTATCATAGTACTTGTTTTATCATATATAATAAGGATTTTCTTTTACTTTTTTGGCATAATATTTACTTACAAAAACCCTGCTTGATTATAAAGCACAACCAACCTCTCAATAGAATGCTATATTTGATATGTATATATTTATTAAGAGATCACTTCTGCTCATGAAGGAAACTATTTTATAATTATTGTGGTTATATATGTTCTGAAATCAATGTATTTAATGTTAGTTTCATTTTTCCTGTTTCATATTCACTACCTTTTAGTGTCTATCATATCATTTCTAAAGTTACCACTTCATCACCTTCATTGCATTACATTTATATTTTACTTTCAGTGACAGGATTATTGCAGTTAACTAAGTTAATAATTTTATTGTGCTTATATTTTGGATTTTAAATTTTCCCTATCATTATTGTCCATTTTTTACATTTGTTATTTTCTTCTGATTATTCAATGATTCATCTGCTAACTTATTTTGAGCCCTATAAAGTAGAAACTACATTTCACAAATTATAATGTATTAACTTTCCATTATTATTCTGTATTCATTACATTCCATGCTATGTTATTTGTTGACAAACTCATTTTATTAGTCAGTGAAAGAGTAAGGTAAGAATAACAAAACAGAAACTATATTTTTTGAGATAATATATTTATCAATCTTGAAATGTCTTTTCATACAGTAATGTGCAGTGATATTTAATTATTTTGTATGCATTATAAGGCAAATGGTAAACTCTGAACTCAGTAATTCTCCATCCATGGGTCTAGGCATAAGGATACATGCTAATAATTCATACATAATGATAGATATTGGAGGAAATAATTGCTCCCTAGTGGTTTATGATCCCAAAAGTGTGTATATATAAGGAAATATAATCTAGTTCTAGTTATATATATATATATACAAATAGTTTATATTTATAACTATTTTATAGTTATAAACAAGTAGTTTATAAACAAGATAGTTATTTAGTGAAGAATATAAGCAATACTGCTGCAGAAAGAAACATTGTAGGGAATGTGTCTACCCTGAAACAATTAATAAATAAAGACAAGCTTTGATGTGGAAGAAAGTAGTGTGACTGAAGCAAAGTAGACATGTAGTAATCCATAGAAGATGTGAGAAATTTCAGGAGCCACAGGCTATGTGGAACACTGCAAATCATGATTGGCTTACTTTTATATAAAATATACTTTATTTATTCTTTGAGAAAGTCAAACAATGCATCTTCTTTGCCATTCATTATTATTACACTTTGTTATTTAAAACAGTTTTAAGTTTAAATATATTTTGATCATATTGCTTCCCCCAACATGTCTTTCCAGATCATCCCAGTCTCTCTTTACCCAAATTTAAGTTCTTTATCAAGAAAAACAAATAAAAACCCAAGACCAGAATGAAATCTCCCCAAACCAAGAAAACAAGATAAAACAACAACCCCCAAAAGAATAAAAACACTAAACTGTAACCAAGTCAGGTGTCACACAAATGATAACTGTGGAGGTTGGTATATGTTTGTCAGCTACACCTGAACATGAGGCCTCCTCTGAAGTGGTTGATATGCCCAGTGTCACTCCATTAGAGAAAACTGATTTTCCATCTCCCCCAAGTATAAATGAAAGTTCACTTGTTAGCTTTTACCTAAAATCCTTAGCGACTTGGTTTTTAATAACTTACTAATTAATTTTTAATATAACAAGTGATATGTAATAAGATAAAACAAAAAGTGTCACAATACTTGGGACAAAATACATTTTTTGGACTCCACATTTAACAATGGATTCCCTCCCAGCTTCATGCTAGAATCTTGAGTAGTTTTATCATACAGATCTTTTAAAAGTAACTCCATTTGATATGAGTATTTGAATACATAGTTTGGTTATACTCAGAAGACACTGTTTCAGTATATTCTACCTGACATCTGGCTCTTGAAGTCTTTCTGTTCCCTTTTACTCTGTTGTTCCTGACCTAGGATTTGATAGCATGGGGATGTTATACATATGCTCTATGACTGAGAACTCCACTGGCCTCCATTCTCTGCCCTTTGATTACTTGAGAGTTTCTGTGTTAATGGCCATCTACTAAAAAGAAAGACTTCAGTGATAATGATAGAGGGATACAGCAGTCCTTTTGCATAGAGATCTGAACTTAGCAGGCATTTTGATACTGTGTCATTTTAGCAAAATTATAACAACAGCAATAATAATAAAAATAGTAGACTAGCCTAGGGCATGTGATCTTGAATATAGGGATCTTGACTAGATTTACTATGTAAGCATACAGCTTTTGTTACAATGCTTTAATAAGATTAAAATGTTGTTGTCTACTTCCTGATCATTTGTTTCATTACAGAATCATTCAACATATCTTACCTTGGCAATCATTGTTAGAACTCAGAGTATTCATAGCTAAGTATGACTGTTGACTTCTTCCCCTGGTAGCCTACAGAATCCCTTCTGTTACTGTGAAAGTTAGCTAGCAGAAAGGAAGTTTCCTTGTTGGTATCAACTTTATTTTTTCATGGCCTGTGACCAAAGTGTATGCTGTTTTTTTTTTACCAATGGGATATTTTACAATTGAATTTTGATGGACAGCCAGTAACCTGTATCGTTTGGAGTTATTCACAACACCTTTGAACCAAAACTCAGGCAGAAGTTATCCAACAGGAGTGGCTTTATTTTTATTTAGAGACCATCAAGACAATCATTCTATCTTGAGTAAAATTCTCAAGCTAACTTCTGAATAAAGAAGGTATCAATTAGAAATACAATTTGATGAAGTAAGTCACAAATGGGGGCATGTATGGTATTAGTGATGGAAGTGCTGGTGACTAGAACAATCGTGCCATTGCTTGCCAATGTAATTTTACATTCCTTCTGGAAAGTTGAAGATATGTAGGAAGAAGATTGTCTGATTTTTGTGAGGCTTGCCTGATACCTTATGACAGGAAAATGAATTGATAAAGGAAAAAGATAAACTTAGTCTATTTCATACTACATAGGCATCCATAGTGGAAAATGATGCTGGCTCTTCCAAATATTCACTGATCCTTACACATAAGCATAAATCACTTAGAGATTATCAGAATAGCAGTGCAATTTGAAATATCAAAAGTCAAAAACATAGAATGGAATTAAAATCTAATTTTGTTTTAACCTGATATTATCCCAGCAATGACTTTATCATAATGTGAAACAGATGCAAAAGAATTTGTTCTCTTAACTTGGTGAGACTGAAGCTCTGTGTATCAATAAATAGATGGAACAATTGTACAGAGATAATCATTACCCTGGTCCCCAGATGCTTCTGGAAAACTATTAAAAACCAAAGAGGAAGCTAATGAAAAGATCTCCTGTGGTTATAGAAATTACATGCTTTGGTCTTTTTCTCCAGAAACTTTCTTTGTTAGTTTCTTCTGAAAAGCCTCGAAAAGGCATATTTATTAAACTGCCTCTATTTCCTAAATGTGATTTATTGCTGAGAGTCAACAATACAAATAACCCCAAGAGAGACAGAGTTAAATTTTACATCGTTATTTTATTTGTGAGCATTGGAATAAAAAACTTAGATTTCTAGCCTCTTCGATGTAAACACACTTAGCACACACACAAACACCCACAACACAAACACATGCACACAAACACACACACACACAAGCATGCTATCAAAAGTAAAATAACTCAATAAAGGCTAAAGTGCTAATATCTAGAAATAATAACAATTTTCATTTCTAAAGTATATGACTTTATATTTATTTCACCAAGGATTACAAAATAATATAGTGTTCCTGCAGTAGTAAACAATTTTAATAGACTGCTAAATTGTCATATTTCATTATCTTATTTATAAATCTTAAAATACATGGCAGAAGCATTAACAAGTATCGTGTTTAAAAAAATAGATGCCACAAGTATAGTAAAATGTATCACAATTGAAGTGCCTTCTGCCATCTGGTCAGGAGAAGCCTTATAGACTTTAGATTCAGTTCGTGACTCATCATCGCTGAAGGTGCAGGGCATCAATACAGATTTCTGTAGAGAATGGATTATCTGTCAGAAAATTCCATGTGCTAACTATTTTTCACTATCACATTTTCAGAACTAATTAAATAAATACTTAGGCTAATCAGACGTGAGAAATTTTAAGTGATTTGTGAAAGAAATATTCATTGATGGGTTTCACAGTTTCCCTTTGTTCAATGACTTTTGGAAGATGAATTCCATCATTCTGAAGTGCATTATTTTCAGTAGCTAGAAAGCACATGTGGATCAACATACATGGGAACTATTTTACGTACTTAAAAAAAAAAATGTCGATAGCATTTGCAAAGCTCATGGAAGCCACAAATAACAAGCTGGACACAAGTGCAGACTGTGAAAAAGAGTGAGAAATTTTCTCAGTACAAGAAATCTAGCCACAGTAATTTCAGGTTCTGCACAGAAGAAGAGACACAGAGTATCATCCCCAAACTGAAAATGCCTGTCGTTATTACTCAATGTCCTGGGTTGTGCCATTTACACTGCATGGGTAGGGAGAAAGGAAATAAGGAACGTATTTGTTATGTGACCTTAGAAAAGTCATTTTTCTTCCCAGAGAATTATTTATGTTTTAACTTAGCAGAACTCCAGCCTCAAGGAAGGTCAGCAATTCTTAGTGTTAATTTATCAGCAACATTCCTGAATCAAACCTGTTCGTGTTCATGGTATTCTGCCAGCACTGCTCAATGTTTTCAGTGTCCATGCCCTGGGTCCATGGTTTGTTTGGTCTTCTCTCATGGGAAGAGAACATAATAGAATCAAGAAAATAAAAATGACAGTGTGCTTAAATTTTGTTAGGTTTAATTACAGAACTGATTATGACACATTAACTTACCTACCATTGGCCTGTATCAACCAACTGGTACTATTATGCTATTGAGAAGACAGATTAGAGTCTTCACAATTTCCTAGTTTATTAACCAACCATTTGCTGATCTTGGGCTTCAGAACTAGACCTCAGACATATACAATCCCAATGTATTGTGCAGATGTCTGAGGTCACCGTGTAGCCTTCCCTGATTACCATCTTCTCAACTCCTAACGAAACCCTACATTCTGGATTTTTACTCATTGGGGTGTTAGCAAAAGTTATCTAACAGATAACTTTTCCCCAAAACTGCTGGCATTAAACCAATGTTAGTATAAATGTAATATAAATGTAATATAGTAATATAAATGAATAAATGTAATATAAATGTAGTATAAATGTATAAATGTAATTATTCATCGTTACCTCTTTAATTAAATATCTATTCAGTTGGAAAATACATTGATAATGATTAATTATTACCAGGTCTTAAGTACATTTAAAAATTTTTTTTTTTTTTTGACATTTATATCTCTTTTGATAGGACTTAGAATTGAAAGGAAATCCTTCCCTTTTCTGAACAGCAATTTTCTCTCATAATCTATCATTTGAGTCTTACTTATGAGGCGATTGCTATTCTGATCTACTATTTTAATCAAAGTGTCATAATAAGAAAATACAGTAAATACCTTTAAGGTTAAAAATACCTTTAAAATTATACATTTTCAGAAATCATTCTTGGCAAAGAGCCATGATGAATTGGCTCATATTTTAAATTGTACCCATTTTTATTGTTCTTACAGATTAAATCTATTATTGAAGAGAAATTTATGTATTCCACAATTTATTAATTATATGAAATATAATTATATATATATATTATTTATTAATATATACAATACATGTTATAACCATTCTAATACCTTGGCCCAATTTTATTCACACTAATACTTTAACTAATAATGAAGCATAACTTAGCATAACTTGTGTTTTCCTGCACACAACACAATAACCAAGAAAGGTTGGAAGGTTATACTTTAATTGATCTTTCACATGAATTAGCGACCAAAGGAATGGCAGGACCAGACAGGGCGGGACTTGGAGGCAGGAGAATCCTCCTAGAGTTCCTGGAGATGCTGCTTTATAGATGATTTTCCCTGGGTACACTCCCATATGAGGCCCATGTACCTATAGAAGCCTAGGGATACACTCCTTTCAAGGTGGTCTCCCTCCCAACTGTGCACAATTGAAAAAACTTAGTGGATCTCATGGAATCTTTTTGTCGGGAGTCCTTTCCGGATACAACTGGGAAAGTACAGATCGCCAGCCCCAGAACTCAGAGTCTGAAAAGCAGTTAGTCTCCATAGACCTACACTGTTCAGTCATGAAGGCATTACAGCCCTCCCAAAGTGCAAAGGTAGAGGGTGTAACTACAGGCCTCAGGCCCTAGAGATTTACATACTAATGAAGGTCAGAGGGTGGAGCCAATTAACCATTCCTTCCCAGAACCTCCCCTTTCTCCCTCCCTACTTAACCAGGTGTGCCCTGAGTTTGGGGGGGTACATCCAGATCCATCCACCATCCGCCATGCCAAATAAACCCTTTTGGAACCAAGGATTCCTCGTGTCATTGGGGCCAGCCAGGCCTGCGCCACAGAAGCCTCCAGCCCATAGAACCTGAGACCTTCCCGGTATGTGAGACAGGCTGCCTGGAGGCCTCCAGGCAGCCTCCACCTTGAAGGTCCCGGGCCGCTCCCGTGTGGGCCCAGGGCCTGCCGCTGCTGCTGCCCACCATTTCTTCCCACACAAAACCACCCAGTACAAACCACATTACGAAAATTGATGAGGTACTTTTTTCATGGGAGTTGGAAATTAATTACATCTGCAGGACATGATGTAGTATTTCTGTTCTGAAATGCTTACCTTATACTCAATAGATAACTACCAACTTTATAAGTAACTTATAAACTGGAGGGGGTATTTTAAAGTTTGTGGATACTTTTTAAATCAGCATTAAATCAGATTTAACATTGAAAAAGAAACGCTATTAAAATGAAACCAATGAGTGAGAAATTCTCAGAGAAAAATACACAACTTGAGAGTTAAGTTTGAAAGACAGCACACATTATTTCTACATGGATTTCTCTGCCTTTCTGTCCATGCTACTGTGTATAATTAAAAGATTTCCTCATGTGTTGATTTTCAGTTTCTGTATTGTGAACTTTTAGATAGGCAGGTTAGGAAGGAAAGTATATTGTTCGTAAGAATTTTCAGTAGTAGCAGAGATATTTTTGTTATTCTATTATTATATTAGTATTAGTACTTCCTTTATTTACATCATAAATGTTGTCCCCTTCTGCCTCCCTCCCTTACAGAGTTCTTCCTCCATCCCCTCTTTCCTTCATCTCTGAGAAGGTGCCCCACCTCGAACCCCACATACTTGAAATATACATATATAGTTACTTTATTAGCTGTATAATATGTCTTATTATAGCCATCACTTGCATTTATCTCATGATCAATGATACTGGTTATCTTTGAATCTGCCTAGTCTTCATTATATCTCACTCAGTTAAATCACTGTTCACATAGCTCAAGCTTTTTATTTCTATTTCTTCTTAATATGATTTTGAAACTTTCACTCATTTTATATATATAATATTTTCACATATGTTTGATGAACATTTTCTGAGTTGACTTTTTCATTCCATTAACAATCTTTAAAGAAAGTACTTTGACTAATAGGAGTATTTATTTTGTTACATCCTATTTTATTTCATCTTCTTTTGTGCAAAAACTTTATCTCACCATGTACATTTTTCTTGGATGAGATTCGTAATTTTGAGTTCCACGTAGAACTTGCTTGTTTTTTATCAATGGTGCAGTCTATGATGGATTGAAATTCATTATTTTGCTGGTGTAAATCTAACTCCTCTAATCCAGGTCAATATAAATGACTTTTAAATAAAAATTACTGGTGCCTCCATCAAATGCTATTGAACATATTACTATAGTTCTATCCCTATACTCATATTTCAGTCTATTCATTTGTTTATCTATATTTTAATGTCAATAGGGCTCTGCTTTCATTACTTTTACTTTGCAAGGCATCTCAAAATAAATGTGAATTAGTCTTCTACTTAATTTATATTTCAAACTTTTTTGGATTACTTCCTTTCCCTGTCCATATATGTGTTAGGTCACTATGTTACAGCTTAAGGAAACACATTATTATGACATTTTGTGTGTAATTATTTTCAATTTATGACCTATTGGGGAAAATCAACATCTTACAAAATGCATATTTTGACAGTTTCCATATGAATAAAATGTGTTGTTTTATCATAAAAGAAACAAACATCATGCATATTCAGTTTCATGACCTGTGAGTTTCTCTGTATGTGCATACATGTGCATTTTTAATATCTTTGCTATCATTATGTTGTCAAGTACATAGGTGTACTGTCTTCTATGTATTGGAGTTACATGTTTTCATCAGGCTTAAACCCTTAATTATTTCATTTCTATTTCTCTTTTTTCTTTTTTAAAAACTTTTTTTTTTTATTATCATTTTTATTTGTTTACAGTCTACCTGTTGCCCACCTCCTGGTCCTCCCTCTCTCAGTTTCCCATTCCATTCCTTCTCCTCCCTATCTCCAAAAGAATTCGCCCCTCCCAGACCTTGTCACTCCCTGGGGCCTCAAGTCTCTCAAGGATAGGTCTTCTTCTCCTACTGAGGCCAGACTAGGCGGTCCTCTTACTGTATATTTGTCATGGGCCTCGGAGCAGTTCATGTATGTTACACGGGTTGGTTGTGGCTGTCTTTGAGAAATCTCAGAGGTCGGGTTAGTTGAGACTGATGGTCTTCCTATTGGGGGGGGGTCACTGTCCTCCTCTACTTCTTCCAGCCCTTCCCTAATTCAGCCACAGGGGTTCCTGACTTCAGTCTAATGGTTGGGTCTAAGTATCTGCCACAGTCTCAGTCAGTACTTGTTGGGCCTCTCAGAGGACATTTATTCGAGGCTTCTGTCTGTAAGCACACATAGCATCAGTAATAGTGTCAGACCTTGAAGCCTCCCCTTGAGATGCATTCCAAGTTGGGCCAGTCACTGGACCACCCTTCCCTCAAACTCTTATCCACTTTTGTCCTTGTAGTTCTTTTAAACAGGAACAATTCTGGGTCAGAGCTTTCAACTGTGGGATAGCAAGCACATCCTTCCACTGGATTCCCTGTCTTTCTACTGGATGTGGACTCCTACAGGAGAAAGTTACCTCCCCCCCTGTTACTGGTCATTTATCTAAAGTCTCTCTCTTTGAGTCCTGATAATCTCTCACCTCCCAAGTCTCTGGTATATTCTAGGGTGTCTCCTCACCTCCCATGCCCTCATGTTTGCATATTTTTATTCATTCTTCTTGCCCTCAGGTCTTCCCTCTTGTCTCCCCCTCCCATACCTGGTTATGTTCCCCTTTTCTCCTCCCATCCCCTCTTCCAGCTAGGTCCCTCCCTCCCTCTGCCTCCATGATTATTTTCTTCTCTGTCCCAAGTGAGATTAAAGTATCCTTACTTGGCCTTCTGCTTGTTAACCTTGTTGAATTCTGTGGATTGTATCCTAGGTATTCTATAGTGCTTTGGCTAATATCCACTTATTAGTGAGTACATACCATGCATGTCTTTTTGAGTCTGAGTTACCTCAGGACTCAGGATGATATCTTTTTTTTTCAGTTCCTTCCATTTGACTGCCAAACTCATGATGTCTTCATTTCTAATAGCTGAACAGTATTCCATTGTGTAAATGAACCACATTTTTGTATCCATTCTTTCTTTGTGGGACATTTGAATCGTTTCCAGATTCTGGCTATTATACATGTGGCCACTATGAACATAGTGAAGCATGTGCTCCTCTGACATGGTGGGACATCTTTTGGGTATGTGCCCAAGAGTGGTATAGCTGGGTCTTCAGGTAGATCTATTTCCAATTTTCAAAGGAAGCTTTAGATTGATTTCCAGAGTTGTTGTACCAGCTGCAATCCACCAGTAATGGAGGAGTGTTCATCTTTCACCACATCATCAACAACATGTGCCATCACTTGAGTTTTTGATCTTAGTCATTCTGATTGGTGTAAGGTGGAATCTCTGCGTCTTTTGATTTTTATTTCTCTGATAACTAAGGACTTTAAACATTTCCCATTTAAGTTTACTTTGCTGTGAATTCTTTTTAGCTCTATAACCCATTGTTTTGATTGAGTTGCTTAATTTTTGGATTTCTTGATTTATGTATTTTGGCTATTAGCCCTCTATTGGATGTGGGATTTGTAAAGATTGTTTTCCTAATCTGTAGGTAGCAGATTTGTCCTATTGAGTGTGTATTTTGCCTTAGAGAAGCTTTTCAGTTTCAAGAGGTCCCATTTTCAATTCTTTATCTTAGAGCCTGAGACATTAGCGTTCTGTTTAGGAAATCCACTCCCCTGCCCCCCACACATGCCAGTGACTTCAAGTCTCCCACATTCTCTTCTATTAGATTCAGTGTATCTGGTTTTATGTTGAGGTCTTTGGTCCACTTGGACTTGAGCTTTGTGCAAGGTGACAAATATGGTTCTATTTTCATTTTTCTACATACAGACTGCCAGTTAGACTAGCACCATATATTGAAGATGCTTTCTTTTTTCCATTGTATATTTTTGGCTTCTTTGTCAAAGATAAAGTATTCATAGTAGTATAGTTCTCTTTGTTTCTATTTGGTTGATTTCAGCTGTGAGTTTGAATATTTCCTGCCCTCTACTCCTCTCGTGTGTATTTGCTTCCTGTTGTACTTAGACTTTAAAGTGTCCTGTTAAGTTGCTGGTGTAGGATCTCTCCATTTTTTTTTTTTTTTAACTAGGGCACTTAGTGCTATGACATTTCTCTTAGTGTTGCTTTCACTGTGTCCATAAGTTTGTGCATGCTGTTTCATCATTTTCATTGAATTCCAGGAAATCAACCAAATAGAAACAAAGAGAACTATACAAAAAAATCAGCAAAGCCAAAATTGGTTCTTTTAGAAAATCAACAAGAAATTAGCCAAACTAACTCAAGGGCATATAGTATCCAAATTAAAAAAAAGGAGGGGGGGGCTAGATGGTTTTAGAGATGAATTCTATCAGAGCTTCAAAGAAGAGCAAACAGAAGGAACACTACCTAATTCATTCTATGAAGTCACAGTTACTCTGATACCTAAACCACACAAAGACCCAACAAAGAAAGAGAACTTTGGACCAATTTTGCTTATGAATATTGGTACAAAAATACTCATTTAAATTCTAGTAAACTGAATCCAAGAATATTAAAACCATCATTCACCACAATCAAGTAGGCTTCATCTCAGGGACACAAGGTTGGTTCAATATTTTATATTTTTTAATGATATTTTCAGTAGAATTATTTTTATTTTGATTGTTTTTTATAAGATTAGTTTTTATTTATAGGCATATATGTGTGTCTGTCTATGTGTGTTACATATGTTCAGGTACCAGTGGAGGCCAAAAGAGGTTGTTGGATCCCCTAGGACTGGAGTTGCATGTGTTTGTTAGCAACCTGATGACATACATGTTCAATTGTGATTTATGTTCTCTGAAAATTCAATGCTCTTATTCACTAAACAATATCTATGGTAACTTTATTATTCCTTTACACAGGAGCCCAGTTTATTTTTTACATATTAAGCACATACAGTCCCATTAACTAGAGATGTATCCTTTAATTATTTTCTCAAGATATCAATTTTGGTCTTGTTTACTTACTTTTCTGTTTCTATTTTATTGATTTCTACTTGTATTATTTTTATTTTTTTCATTTGGAATTAATGGTTTCCTAGTTGTATTTGGTAATATTTTTGCATTGAAATCTACCAATGTATTCTCCAGATTAATGTGTGAATGAAATGCAGATCATAATTCTGTAATTTATATCTGTCTTAACATTAATGTTTTATTTGCCAATAAGTATCTGTTTTTCAACATATAGTTGAGTCTTCTTTCCTAAAAAATGCTGGACTTTCTATTGAAATATGTAGATAATTATATTTAATACAATTATTGATGAAATTGCATTAGAATGAAAGAACTTGCTACTTGTTTTCAATTTGCCTAATATGCTTTTTGTCATTTTGTTCTCTGTAATTTTCTTTGGATTAGTTTAGATTTCTGCAAAAATTATTCCCTTACTTTAACCAGATTGTTTACTGGCTATAATTTTTGAGTCATTTGTATGTTTGCAATGAATGTAATATTTACACTTATAACTAATTGAGTCAATTTCTAGTGAGGTTTTACTATTTCCTATAAAGTGTAATGATTAAATAATACATATGTATTATTTCTACTTTTACCATCCTGTCATTTTCCTAGATTTTTGTGTTTTAGCTTATTTTACAGGTCTCTCTCTCTATGTATATGCATATGATGTGTATATATATATATCAGAATATTATTATTTTCTATTTCATTTGGAAATTAGCTTTAATAGTGATTGAAATAATAGAAAGATGTTATTAATCTACTCTTGGCCTTCCCCTCATCTCTTCTTTTATATAACTGTATGTTTCCACAATGCTTTGAAGAAGAAACTATGGTGATCAATCTTATCAATTTGTGTTTCCCCAAATTCAGCTTTAAAATAGATCTCTATTCAGTTAGATTTCATATTATCAGACATTCTTTCTTTATTTTAAAGATGTATATTCACATTGATGTTATTTCTAAATAACATTCTGTGATTATTCTTATCTTCATAAAATGCCTCTTATTTAAAGGGACAAGAGTCTCATTAGAGAATTTTCTGTATTTGAGGATTTTAGATTTCATAAAGACAAAAACACATTATTCTTTGATTATCAATCTTTTGTTTCTATTTTCCTTCAGGTATTTCAATCTAAGAATTTGTAATTGTTTTTATCAATGATACTCTGCAGATAGATTGAGATTTAAGATTTTTTTAATCTTCAGATGACACATTTTGCTGTGTAATCAAATATGTAAATTTATCCTTTTAAGATTTATAATGTGCAGTAATTCTCAACGAGTGCATACTTTAAGTATATTAAACATCATAGATTTTATTTCTAAATGTTGACTGTGAATAACTTAATGTTTTCAATATTTCTACATAGTATTTTCAGACTTTTAAAAAACTTCTTTAGCATAAAAAATAGTCTCTGTAAGTATAACATAGTTCTTGTTAGCTTTGTCTATCCTCTCTGTCATTGTTTGTTTCTAATTGTTTTACTTCATTCGTACATTTGTATGATAAACTTAGGTTACACTTCCCAAACTGTTTCTTTTCTCCCTCTTTCCACTATAATAAGCATATTCCTTAGTAAAACCTTTCCTCATACTCATATTTTGGTGGTGAGTATGTATCTTTGTGTGGATGATATACTGAAGTAACTATGGCTGTCTGCATTGGAATTACCCAATAGAAGCAAATGAGCTCACTGGTGACTACATAACTAGATACTATGTCTCCTGCTCTCACAAAACCTATTCTTAAGTGTTAGAGCCCTGTAAGCTACTTCCACACTGTGAATGACTGTTGGGTATCTACAACTATCCAGGAACAGGGTCAGTAGATGTTGCTGCTGTAATGATAATGATTATGCTGGAGACATTCACAACAGACAGCTTATAGGCCAGGAGTTATAGATAATGATTATGCTGGAGAAATTAAAATTACGCCTGTTCCCTTCCATGACATTATAGCTGTGCTTACTAACAAAAGAATTGCTCTAAGGGCAAGTGAGAACAAGATTGGCCTTCAACTTGGCCTTTATCTAATACTCTCACTCTCAGTTACAGGGATTGGTTATGCAATTAATCCAAAACAAAGTTCAAACTTAAGATTTATGAAACTAGTAGGGCATTACAGCCTGCCTTGCCTACTCCAGCTGCCATTCCAGGAAATACATATAGAATTATTAAAAATTTAGAAGATTGTTTTTATACTGTTCCTTTACATCCTGGTGAAGGTGGGAGGTTTTCATTCAGTGAGTTTGCTTGTAATTTTTGAGAGCCCATCATGCAATATTATTAGAAAGTTTTGCCTCAAGGAATGCCTAATAGCATTACATTATATAAAAAAATTGTTGTTGCTTTAATACAAAAAGTTAAGAGTTTGAATCTTTCAGTGTATATTATTCATTGTATGATATTTTATAAGCTGATCTCTTTGAAGGAGTTTTACTGCAAGACTTTGCTCTCATATAATGAGCTTTAAAATTTTGGAGAGTGCTTGTTGTTATAGAAAAGAATCAAAGGCAGTATCTTTTCAATATTTGGGTCCTTGGTTATATCCTAAGAAGATTATGGCACAGAAAACTCCAATAAGAAAAGATAGTTGGGGCTGGAGAGATGGCTCAACTGTTAAAGGCTAGGTTCACAACCAAATATATAAGAGTTTAACTCCCAGAAACCACATGGTGTCTCACAACCATCTGTAATGGGATCTAGTGCCCTCTTCTTGTTTGCAGGTGTACATGCAAAAAAAAAAAGATTTACTTTTAATAATTTTCAAAAGTCGTTAGGAGATATTAGCTAGCTAAGACCCCACCTTAAGCTCACCACAGGAGGACTTAAGCCACTCTATGATATTCTCAAGAGGGATGCAAATCATAATTCCCCTTGACAATTTACTGATGTAGGAGGAATAGCTTTTAAGAAGTTGAGGAAACTGTTAGTTATCAACAGATAAATTAGATAGACGATGATAAATTGTTGGCTCTTTTCGTTACTGCTACTCATGTGCTTACAGCAGTCCTTTGACAAAAGAAACCATTAATGTGGATTCATCTTTCTTCATCTGCAAGTAAAGTTTGAATATCCGATTATGAAACTGTTGCTGTGTTAATACAGAATTGTAAGATAGAATTCTAAAAGTATTTTGGATGAAATGAAATATTCATTATTCCAAAGAGCAATTAAATTGGTCATTGGAAAATACTGATATTTGGTCTCTTACATGGCAAACTTTTTAGGCAAGTTTGATAATCATTATCCAAATTGTTACAGTTTTCCACTATGCATGCTTTTGTATTCCCTGTAAATTTATGCATGTAGCCCATAGAAAAGATGTTTATTGTATTTACAGACAGCTCATCTAATGAGAAGGTAGTATATGTAATTATATCACATGTTCATTTTCTTGAGTTTCTTCCCTGCTTCAGCACAAATAATTGAATTCTGTACTATAGCCACTGTTTGAAATGCTGAAAAAAATCAAGATTTCAATTTGTACACTCATAGCCAGTTTATAGCTCATGGTTTATAATTGCTTGAAATTGTTCCTTTTTTAGATATTGCTAATTCTCAAATTTTACAAATACAGTTTAATTTAAGAAACATGTACTGTTACTTAACTTTATAAGACATATAAGAGCTCATGCTGGATTACTTGGACCCCAGGGCAATGCCACAGCAGATTTGTATACCAGGCATATTATAGGCCTTACAGAAACAATTGGCCATACAATCTTATTCTTTATATCATCAAAATAGTAATAGTTTGAGACAATAATTTGGTATTTCTAGAGAGTGTACAAGTCAAATTGCAAAAACATGTTCCCAGTGTCCTCAATTTCTTCATAATGGTGTAAAGCCTTGAAGACTTACATGTAATCAATTTTGGCAAATGGATGGTACTCAATTTTTATTTTAGAAAATTAAAATATGCAAAATATGTGACTTGACACCTTTTCAGGCTTTCTAGTTGCAACTGCTTTAACAGGAGAAGCAACCAAACATACAATTAGTTATTGCCTACATTATTTATCTATGCTTGGTGTTCCATATCAGATTACAGATAAAGGAACTGGATATTGCAGTCAATCATTTGAGATGTTTTGTTGACAATTTAATATTAATCATATTACTGGGATTCCTTATTATCATGAAGGACAAGGAATTGTGAAACAAATTTTCTAGAACTTTAAAATAATATCTTCATAACTCTCTGAGTGTGGGAGGAACAGCTACTGGTGCTTCTGCCCTGGTTTTACAAAGAACTTTTAAAAACTAAAGAGGGGGATTTATACCCTCCAAGGTTACCAAAAGCATACCTTGCTTTTGTCTTAATTGTTTTAAATTTTTTTGCAAACCGATGCTAAAGTCCAGTCTGCAGCAGATTACCACTTCCAGCAGATCTAGTCACGTCCAGCTCATTTACCAGCGTTAAATGGAGAGGCCCTTAACTAATTCATGAAACAGTCCTGACCCTGTTTGAATTTGGGGCCGTGGTTCTATCTATGTTGTTTTACATATAGAAATGGAGCCCAATGGCTGCCTGAGAGATTGGTCCATCAAGTGGACACAGATCTTGAATCTAATAATTATGATACTAATGATGAAGATGGCTCAAATTTCCTATCAGCCAGCTGACTTAACCTAGCATACAGTCTCCACTCTTACTGGAGAAAAGTGTTTTTTTTTATCAATACTTAAAGTCACTCACTACCTGATGGCCAGACCTTATGTTTGATCCCTGCCATTTACCAGCTGGATTAGATACCTCTGACATTCCCGCTTACAACTTTATTTTCTGCACTGCTTGGATAATCCTGTTGCTTTTAACCTTTGAACCTTGTATCTCAAACAGATTGGTTGCCTTCACACAGAATCACTTTCAGCAAGCTCAGCCATTCACCATGGCAGTTATCCATCTCTATGAAGAAATGCATTGAGTGCATGCTCGCAGGTCCTTTGGTCTGAATGAGGCTTTGGACTGTACGGGAAAGAGTGTGCCATAGATGGCCTGTAGTCAAAGACAGGTAAGAGTGTTCTTGAGCTCCTATAGACCTAAGACAGAGGCATACATCAATAATGCTATGTATGTTCTCCATGATGGGTAATAAGCAATATAGACACCAATCTAATGCCAGCATAGTTGCCCAGCCACTCCTTATCTTAGATAGGATGATGGAAAACAAGTAAATCTTGTGCCCCTATCCAGCTGCAGGCACTCCTCATCTTTAAAAAACTAATAAGGGGGAATTGCACCCTCCACCCATCCTTCAGCAGGCCAGAAATACCTTGTTTACCACAATAGACCTAATAATAGGACCTAAGTGGAGTTACCTACCTTGGCTGCACATACAACCTCCTACAGGAACTTAGAAGTATTGAGTGCCCACTGAGCTTGCCTTGAGACATCTCTGGCTGTAACAAAGGATGGGTTCTCCCACTCATCTCTGACTGAAACAAAAATGAGTTCAGTGGGGCTTTCCCTTAAAATAGAAGAGCTGAATATTAAAAATTTGAGCCTTGATCAGAAAACATTGTCTTGGCTTCATGCTTCTCTCGCCTCTCTGTCCCCTTTTTCATTTCCAGCCCTGCTTTCAGATGAATCCAGTTGTTCGTGGCTGCAGGTGGCTACAAAACATTTATAGAGGTAAGCAAACAAGCAAGGGGATTTCGAGCCTGGCACACATCTGATTAGGGGATTATTATGGAATTTTGTTGCCCTTTAAAATAATTGGCTAGTGCTGGGATCTAAGCCATAAACTTAGCTTCTGCTTTCCTCCTGATTGGTGGTTGCTAGGAAGTGAATGGCCAGGGACATACTTTTTAGAGAGTAACCTGAAAACTAATGCTAAGGCAGATTTGTTAAGAAGTAACCTGGAAACTGGTGCTAGGTACCAGCTTGTTAGCTAACTTGAGATCAACCTTAGGTCAGATTCTCTAAGATGGAATCTGAACACAAGATCTGATCTCTCAATACTAACCCTGTGTTTTTTAACATCATAGAAATTTAGCACAAATTAATTAGGGTGTGACAAATGAAAAACAGCATGGAGATATTTTATAAATGTTACCTATTTTGGCCAAGGATATTTTTAAGTTTATTTGTCTTACATCATCTTATTACGAGATTGCAATTTAATTAGGAAAATAATCTTACATTTCAGGTATTTGTGGATTTAAAAGGAATGTGAGAGGCTCTGAGGCCTGTAGTCACACCCTCTATCTGTGCTATGTGACACAAAGTTCTCTTTGGGAAGGGCTATAGAGGGCTGTAGCTAAGTGAGAGGAACCAGGAGGCCCAGGAATACTGCCAAACTCCTACTGTTCCTTTAGGGTATCTGGGGTTCGAAGGAGACTCAACTGGCTACACCACTGCCTCTCACGGCCCGCTGCCCTGCAATCAACAATTGATAAATGGGACCTCATGAAATATAACGCTTTTGTGAGTAAAGGACACCCTCAAGAGGACAAATTGGCAGCCCACAGATAGGGAAAGGATCTTCATCAACTTTACATCTGTAGACACAAACAACTCAAATAAACCAATTAAAAAGTGGGATACAGAACTAAGCAGAGAATTCTCAACAGAGGAATCTCAAATGGCTGAGAAAGATTTAAAGAAATGTTCAAAGTCTTTAGTCATCAGAGAAATGCAAGTGCAAACAATTCTGAGGTTCCATTTTATAGCAATAACATGGCTCAAGTGATACCACCTAAGTACAAAGATGTGGATCAAGGGGAATGCTCCTTCATTGCTACTGCTAGTGCAAATGTGTACAACCAGTTTGGAAATCAAGTTGGTGGTTTCTCAGAAAACTGGGAATAGTTTTACCTCTAGACCCAGCTAGTTTTACCTCTAGACCACTCCTGGGAATATACTCAAAAGATGTGCCAAATTCTTACAAAGACACCTTCTTAACTATGTTCATATCACCTTTCTTCCTAATAGTCAATGACTGGATACAACCTAGATGTCCCTCAACCCAAGAATGGATAAAGAAGATGTGATATATCTACACAATGGAATACTATTCAGCTATTAAAAACAAAGATACCATGAATTTTGCAGGCAAATGAATGGAACTTTAAAATATCATATTATGTGAAGCACCTGAATCCCAAAATAACATGCATGGTATATACTCCCTTATAAGTGGATATTAGTAATAAAATAGTTACCATGCTACAATGTACAGAACCAAAGATCATAAACAAGAAGGAAGGCACAAGAATACTTAAATTTCATTTAGAAGGGTGAATAAAATAGTCAAAACACAGATGGAGGGAGGTAACTGAGAGGGATAAGGGATGGCAAGGGGAGTTGGGGGGAAGTTCAGAATCATGTGTGAGAAAGGATAGGAGAGATGGCCAGATGGCAATGAAAATTAATGGAAATATTGCAACTGACTTGGGTAGTGAGGTGGCAGACATCGCCAGGATAAGGTAGAGACTTGAGATAAAAGGTGACCTTAGCTGTGATTCAAGACATTGGGATATGGAACTTGAAGAGGCTACTTCCTATAGGCAGGTAGGATCCCCAGTAGAGCAATAGAGACATCAACCCACCCCCAAAACTTTCAGCCCAAAATTTACCCAGTCTACAAGAAATGCAAGCATATCATATAGAGCAGAGAATGAAGGAATGGTGAACTATAATTATCAGAAACTGGAAACAACATAGACATTCCTTAACTGAAGAGTAGATATAGAAAATGTGATACATTTACACAGTGTAGTATTAATTAGCAGTTGAAGATAATGACATCATAAAATTTGCAGGAAAATGGTTAGAACTAGAAAAGGGTATCTTGAGTAAGGTAAACCAAACCCAGAGAGACAAACATGATATATACTCACATAATAGTGGATATTAGCTGTTAAGCAAATGATATTCATGCTACAATCCACAGACCAAGAGAGGCTGAGTAACATGGAAGGCTCTGAGGGCTTGCATAGATCTCTGTGGAAAAGGGGAATAAAATAGATTTTGCAGGTAAAGTGGTGGTGGTAGATTTGGAATGAGCATGATCCCTTGGAGAGGGTGAAGACAGAGAGTACAGGGAGTGAAGACTGGAATTGAAGGTCAACAGGGGTCAATGTGGAACCCTAGTGCTGGAGACTAGCTGGAATCTACAAGGCTAAGTAGTGAGAACTCCTTGTAATAGTGTATATAAAGTCTTAACTGTTCATCTTCTCTAACCAGGCAAGGCTTTTAGTGGTGAGACTGGGACACCAACTTAGACACAAAACCTTCAGTCTATAATTTGTCCTGGATGCCAGATATACTGACATAATAATTAATTAAATGATTCCTGAAGTTGTTCTTCTATGCACATAGATTGGAGTCTATTCCAGTTCTTGTCTTTTCAAAGAGACAGCCTCAAGCAGCTGAGGAAAGCAGATTCATAAGTCCATACCCAAATATTAGGGAGTGAGGGAGATAGTTAGGGGGCAGGGGCTGCTTGTTAGTCTTTATCAGTTACCTCTTCCTTGGAGCTTGGGGAACTCTGCAGAAGAGGAGAGAAAGAATTCTGGGAGCTAGAGGAGTAGAGGACACCTAAAGAGCATGGCCCTTAGATTTAATCTACCAGGACTGATAGGAGCTCGCAGAGACTGAAGCAGCAATTGTTGAGCTTGTGATAATGTTTGAGGGGAATTCTGACAATGTGATTGGTGGTGTCTCTCTTTTGCTTACTTTTAAGGTTCTTTCCCTCGCATTCAGTTGTTCTGCCCAGTCTTGATGTGAGTGTTTGTGCCTGGTCTTATTGTAGTTTGTTGTGCCATGTGTGGTTGATATCTCTGGGAGGCCTGATATTTTGGGGGAGTAAATGGAGGTGGAGTGGACCTGAGGGATATGGGAGGTAAGAGAATGATGTGGAGGAGTGAAAGGAGGGGAAGCCACAGTCATGTATTATATGAAAGAAGAATCTTTTTAAAAGGACTGTTGGTTGCTACTCCTTATGTGATACTCATTGTATGATGTACCTTTCAAACACATTCTGATTTAATAATCAGAATTCAGAAGCATAAGATCTTAGTGTGTCATGGGTCTGTAGGTAAAATGCTGGTGACAATTTATGTCGCAGCAACTGACTGTAAATAACCCTGAAGAAAATCTTCAGACAGGATTATTTTCTACTACTTAATTTGAAATAGCAGTAACACTTCATATCCAAACATAAATATCTGATTTTCATTATATGAAAATATCTCTGATGGCAAGCACCTATCATGCAAACCCATAAAGAAGAATCCAGCAATGACTAACTTTCATTTGTGGCTGAGTAACATTAAATATGCTGGTTACAGATTAAAAATGGTCCATATGAAAGGAACCTAGTAGTGTGAAGTCAGAGCTTACTCTAGCTGTAAAAATAATAATCAGCATGCAAATAAGTCCAT
Source organism: Mastomys natalensis (assembly GCA_021653895.1). Lineage (NCBI taxonomy): Eukaryota > Metazoa > Chordata > Mammalia > Rodentia > Muridae > Mastomys > Mastomys natalensis. The sequence continues at coordinate 353,496 of JAJTUV010001978.1, forward strand.
ACCATTGGCATCTGGGAAAACAAACCTTGAAATTATCTTTTAGTTTATCAAGAAGCTGTAACTTATGAGCTGTAACTAGCATTTTTATGTACTGTTTATATTTCTAAAACGTTTCATTATACTAAATTTTCGATAGGATGATTCCTGTCACAGCCTGTCCTAGGTTTCTTACGAGGATCTTGACCTTTTTCTACAGTTTGCAATCTGAGTTTTGTATTTAATAATCTCCATTGCCCATTGTTTTGCATTACATTGGGTTCTGCCCAATAGTATGCTCAAAAAGAGTATTAGGAGAAAGCAGAGAAGCAAGGGTACAATATCTTTGTATCTGGTTTCTTCGTGCTGTTTTGCTGTGTGTGCGAGATTGCATTTGATGAAATCATAGCATCAGGAATGTGGGAATATTCCCTCTCTAATTTCTAACTGCATTCTATGCTATCTTTTTCACTGTCAATAATGGATACTGTACTCTATGTTTTTCACCCTTAAATGTTTAATGCTCCCTGATGTTTATTTCTCTCTGTTTAATTCTCCTGGAATCTGCCCAAGTTTTATATTTTTTTACCTCTTATTGAACTCTGAAAATTCTCTGGTTTAAACCCACCATTCTTTTTGTTCTAACTAATGCAATACTTTATGCATTCAATACTAAGGAATTATAATTGCCCTCTAGATCATTTCATAAACAAACTATCTAAAATTTGCATGCCATAATTAGTTAGTGGTTGTTTCTAATAAAAACATTAATACTTAGTGAGTGACATACTATGACAGAACAATATGCCAAACAAATGATTTACTGTATTATGGAGAAGATAAAATTTAGGCTTCGAAAGGCTGACTTTCACTTAATATGATAAATCTGGATACAGTAATCAAGGTTTTAAGTCAATAGCTTTAACCTGAAGATCTGCAGACTAATAGGGTTAATGAAATCAAGAGAATAATTCCATTAATGCCCATTTTTGAAGTTTTATCAATTTATTCACTTTATGTCCCAATATCAGCCCCTACTCCCAGTTTCCCCCTCACAAAGCTCCTCCTCCACCCAATTACCCTGGTGTCACCTCACCCTGGTACACTAAGTCACTGCAGAACTGGGAGCATCCTCTTCCACTGAGTCAAAACAAGGTGTCTCTGTCAGCGGAACAAGATCCAGAGGCAGGCCACAGATTCAGGAACAGCTCCACACCAGTTATTGGGTCACCCCCATGAACACAAAGCTGCACATATGTATGTGGGGCCTAGGTTCAGCCCATACTTGCTCTTTGGTTGATGGTCTTCCAGGGGAATCCTTATCCTCTTCTTGTCCCTTAATCTTTCCACCAACTCTTCCCCAAGACTCGCTGAGAACCGTGTGATATTTGGCTGTGGATTTCTGAATTTGTTTCCATAGGCTTCAAGGGAAACCTTTCAGAAGAGAGTTATGTTAGGATCCTGTTCTGCAAACATAATAGAGTATCATTAATAATGTCAGGGTTCATGCTCATGGGATGGGTCTCAATTTGGGGCAGTCATTAGTTGGCCATTCCTTCTGTCTTTGTTCCATCTTTGTCCCTGAACATTGTGTAGGTAGGAGACATTTTGTGTCAAAGGTTTTGTGGATAGGTTGCTATCCTTATCACTCCATTGGGAACCCAGACTGACTACAGGAGGTGGCCACTTCAGGCTCCATATACCTCACTGCAAGGAGTTTCAGCTAAAGTCACCACCATAGACTCCCTGGGGCCATCCCCAGTCCAGGTTTCTGGTATATCCGAGAGGTGCCCCACCCTCCTGATTTCTGTTCTCTTTCTTCAGCTTTCCCTATACTTGATCCCCTGCCCCATGCCTCTCCTCACCTCCCTCCATTCATCCATCTTCAATATCTACTTGATTTCCTCTTCTGTGAAAGACTCAAAAATATTCCCTTGGGCCCTCCTTTTTAGTTGTTTCTTTGAGTCTGTGAATTGTAGCACGGTTATTCTGTACTTAATGCCAATAGTCACTTATATTTGAAAACACACCATGCATGTCCTTTTTGGTCTGAGTTATCTCACTCAGGATGATATTTTCTAGTTCCATTCATTTTCCTCCAAAATTTATGAGATCCTTGTTTTCAATAGCTTCATAGTATTCCATTGTTTAAATGAACCATGTTTTATTTATTCATTTTTCAGTTGAGAAATAATTGAGGGTTGGGTTAAAGTGAATCGCTCATCTACCCCACCATGGGGCTTGGGTCGCTCTGGGAGACAGAGATGCAGGAAATTTGACTGCAGTCTACCCAGGCTATGGGAAGCTGCAGGACACTACTCCGGGGGTGGGGGAGCCCAGTCTGAAGTCCTGGGGAGCTGGAGCTAGCTTGTCTGGTTCTCCTGCTCTTGGGTACCCAGGTGCCACTGGGAGCCGCTGAAGGACCGAGAACAAAGTGGTAGCCACAGGCTGTATTGGCCTGCAGACAAAGTGGGAGAAAGGGAGAGAAGCTCCAGTTGTGTCCTTCTGAGATGAGAGTTCTTGGCTTGTCTAGTAGGTCAGCTTGATTGGGTTAGTGGTCTCCGTGGATAGGAATGCAGAGAGTTCTTCTGCGGGAGATTAGTTGGCCTGCTCCACTGTTTCCCATGGTGGATCCTGAAGAAAAGAAGCGGTCCATGGTTTTAAGATGTTTATTGTCATGGCGGAAAGTGGATGAGAAACTGTACCTCAGTGTCTCAGGGCAGGCCTGAGATTAAGTACCTTTTGCAAGGAGGAGGTTTCTGGGAAGGAATGCTTAATTGGCTATACCCCTCTGACCTTTAGGTACCTCATTAATATGGATATCTGTCTTGAGGCTCCATGTCCTGCAGTCATGCCCTCTACCTGTGGAGGGGCTAGTACAGGTATTGCCCTTACATGACTGAAAGACACAAATCTATGGAGGGCTGCGACCTCACGTCTGGAGCCTGGAGTCTGGGATCCTGGCAAACACCTACTTTTCCTTGTAGGAGACTCTGTGGGGTCCTGTGGGGTCCTGTGGGATCTCTGGTTGTTTCTAGCCTGTGATTGACCGGAAACCAGGCTGCTTTCATGGTCAACATTTGGGTTGTTTCCAGTTTCCAAATATTATATATAATGATGCTATGGACATAGTTGAGCACCTGTCCTTTTGGGATGGTGGAGCATCTTTGGGGTTATGTGCAGGAGTGATATAGCTACAATCTGAGACCACCAAATTGATTTCCATAGTGGTTATACAAGTTTGACTCGCAGAGGCAATGGAGGAATGTTCTCTTGCTCCACATCCTCTCCAGCATGTGCTGTCCCTTGAGTATTTCATTTTAGCCATTCTGGTGGGTGTACATTGAATAGAATCTCAGTCATTTAGATTTGCATTTCCCTAATGATGAAAGACATAGAACATTTAAGTGTTACTCAGTCATTAGAGATTCCTCTGTTGAGAATACTCTGTTTAGTTCTGTACCCCATTTTTTATTAGATTATTGGGGTTGTTGGTATCTAACTTCTTGATTTCTTTATATACTTTGGATTTTAGCCCTATGGTGTATGTAGGGTTGGTGAAAACCTTTTCCCAACCAGTTGGCCCTCATTTTGTCCCATTGACAGTGTCTTTTGCCTTGAAAAAGCTTTTCAGTTTCATGAGGTCTCATTCATTATGTTTATCTTAGAGACTGTGCTATGATGTTCTATTTAGTAAGTTGTTTCCTGTACCAATAGGTTCAAGGCTATTCCTCACTTTCTGTTTCATTAGATTTAGTGTATCTAGTTTAACACTGAGTTCTTTGATACACTGGGACTTGAGTTTTCTATAGGGTGATTGTATGGATCTATTTGTGTTCTTCTGCATCCATACATCCATTTAGACCAGTATCATTTGTTGACCATGCTCTCTCCTTTTCATTATATGGTTTTGCATTCTTTGTCAAAAATCAAGTGACCATAGGTGTGTGGGTTTATTTCTGCATCTTTGTTTCAATTCTATTGATGAACATGTCTGTTTCTATAGCGAGAGAATACAGCTTTTGACTACTCTTCTGTAATACAGCTTGAAGTCAGGGATAGGGATACCTCCAAAAGTTCTTATATTGTACATGACTGTTTTAGCTATCCTTGGGTTTTTGTTGTTGTTTTCATATGAAGTTGAAAGTTATTCTTTCAAGGTTTGGAAAGAATTGTCTTGGAATTTTGATGGATATTGCATTGAATCTCTAGATTGCCTTTGGTAAGATTGCCATTTTCACTATGTTAATCCTACCAATCCATGAGCATGGGAGATCTTTCCATCTTCTGATATATTCTATTTCTTTCTTCCAAGACTTGAAAATTCTTGTCATACAGGTCTTTCACTTGCTTTCTTAGAGTTACTTCAAGATATTTTACATTATATGTGTGCCTATTGTGAAGGGTGCTGTTTCTGTAACTTCTTTCTTAGCCTGTTAATCCTTTGTATAAAGTAAGCCTACTGTTTTCTTTGAGTTAATTTTGTATGTGTGCACTATTTTGAAGGTGTTTATCATCTGTACAAGTTCTCTGCTAAATTTTGGGGGTTGCTTATGTATCTTATCATATGTGAATAGTAACATTTTTTATTTTTTCTCCCAATTTGTATCCCTTGATCTCCTTTTATTGTTGTATTGTGCCAGCCAGGACTTCAAGTGCTATAATGAAGAGAAAGGCAGAGAGTGAGAAGCTTTGACTTTTCCTTGACTTAAGTGGAAATGCTTTAAGTTTCAGGCTTGGGAAACTCAGCTGTTGTTCCTGGCAGTAGTAGATCTCCAGGAATTCAGATAGAATTGTGACCAGGGATATGGATTGCAGAGGGAGCAGAGCAGAGCAGAGCTTGTCACTGCTGGGTTTGCTCAGAGGGATCAACAGGCAGGGAATTGGGGTATGGGGTCTCACGTGGTGATAGCTGATGGTTACAGGCTTCTGGAATTGTGATTAGTGGTGTGGACTGAATGATGGAGCAAAGAGGGGACAGGGCACACCTCAAAGCCACTGTACTTGCCAGGAACCCTCAGGCAAAGGCATTTTTGAAGTTTTAAGTGTTTAAGAATATAAAAAATTAAGAACTGCAGTATTACTTATGCTAAATATTTCTATGACCATAATGATATCTAAACTTGTCATTTAACTAACAAAAAATAATAGTAATAATATCATACCTATGATTTAAATTATTAATTAAATTATCTAATTTGCTAAATTATTGATAGAACTTCTATTTATTTCACTGACTCTATTATGCCCAATAAATATAGGGCAAAAATACAATCTTGTAAAGGTGAAAATCTAGTTGAAGAAAAAATTTTAAGAGGATATCTATAATTTTGTACATTATACAAGTATTCTAGTCAAGATTTTTAATACTAGACATATTAGTAGATGTTATGAGGCAACAGAGAATCACAGGAGGAAATGAGTTAATGATAGGAAATAGAATTGGAATGAGCAATGGGCATTATAAAATCATACATTATAACCACTAGATAACTATTGAGATGGAGATTTCTGTGCTGTGATTCATAAGATGTCTAGCAAGTATCTTATTATCTTTATATCAGATGTCAATACCGTTCCCATTATGATGGCTAAACTTGGTTCTCATATTAACATACTTGGGAAGAAAGAAACTCATTTAAGAAATTACCTCTATCAGAATGGCCTCTGGATATGTCTTTCTTGCTAATTGACATATCAGGGTTCAACCCATTGTGAGTAATGCCACACCTAAGCAAGTCTGAGCTATTTAAGAAATAGAGTTAAATATGACTGTGGAAACAAGTCAATATATGGCAGTCTTCCCTGATCTCTTCTTCAGTTTGTACCTTTAAGGACATTTTCTGAAATATTTTTTTGGGGTTCCCTTGATAACAGACTGTGAACTGTAAGCAAACCAGCCCTTTCCTCCCCAAGTTATTTGCTTGGTGCTTTAAAGCAGAAATGGAAAAAAAAAAAAACCCTGAAAAACTACCTTGGAGAAATCAAAATTGTTACTGGAAAATGCCAAATATTTCATGCATCAAAAATATTAATGACATAATTGCCAAATAAATGCCAGTAGCCATCACAATGTGAAAAGGACAAATAGAAAGTATCGTTTACAACCTTTAGAAGGAGCATTGCTTTACCAACATGTTATCAATATAGTCAGGTTGAAGTTGTACTATCATCCAAAAGTGTAATAGACCTTTCTCATATATTAATTATTAAGTAAGTGTTGATCTAAAGCCACACCATATGTATATAGTGTATGCATACAGGAAAATATGTAAAAGCAAGAACACTTCTCTAAAAGTTTATTAAACATTAATTATAAAATGTCCATTTATGTATAATGTAAACCAGAAGAAGAAATGTAAAAATAATGACTATTAAAACTAGAGAAATAAAAATGGAAAGTACAAAATTGTATCCACACATTTTATATGTTAGAACGATGTTATTTCTATCATCCAGGTATAGAAGCTGGATGTGAAATAAAGATGTTAGGAGAAACATGATTGCTCTGAAAACTCAAGGGAAGATGGTCTACTTCGGATGTTGCTTCATAATTGCAGTCACTTGTAACTCTATAGCTTCAATTATTGCCTCCATTGTTATTTAGCTTTCTTTTCCCTCTGTGTATGTCTGTCTGTGAGTAAATATCTTTCTTCTTATAAGGGCATCAGGCACTGGACTTAAGATCATTCTAATCTAATATAACACCAAATAACTTGATTATATATGCATAGACCCTATAGATCTTTTCTCCAATGAATATAATATGCAAGGGGTTCAGGGAATAAATAATGAGAAGATGCTATGTTCAACTCACAACAGGAAGTTAAGCAATACAAAGAACTTTTGCTTTACACTAAGAATGGAAAAATACAATTAAATAGTTTACTCAGAGACAAATTATTGGATGAGAGCTTTATAGGGATAAACCTGTCTGTAACCAGTAAAGTGATTTTGACTGAAAAAAAATTATAATGAGGATTTCATGTAGTTGGTGTTTGATTGTATGTGTGTGTGTGTGTGTGTGTGTGTCTGTGTGTCTGTGTGTCTGTGTGTATGCCTGTCATTTGTTCTCAGAAGGGCTCACGTGTGCCCAGTTTGGAGGTTCGAAGGCACTGAAACCTTTAACTTGTAGGGTTGATTGCAAGGTTCTCACAGAAGAAAAAGGTAGTTATCATGAAAACATTAGTTTTTGACAGAGTATTATATTATAAAACTTGATTTTGGTTATTATAAAACTGGTTTTTGAAAAGCTCTTTGGGCTTTTGATTTTCAATACATTCTTTCTTTTGCATAAACCCCCATCGTCATGATGATATGTAAGAACACTTGAACTCATCCTGTGTTTTTGGATATCCAAAACTGTGAGCTAAACAGACTTCTTTCATTACATTTATTGGCTTCTGGAATTTTTATTGTAACAACAAAGAGTACATTAATACAGTACAAGGATAAAATAATTCTGAAAAAAATGCTTAAAACAGAACTCAACTAGCAAAATGCCCATGAGTTTTTAAATAATTGGATGAATTCAAGAAGCATTTAAGACTAGACTATGTATCATATGGTTTCACTATGTAAATAATGAAGAGAATAAATAAATTATAATGAATTCAGTAATAAAGGTTCAGTTACTTTGTATCTTCATCAAAAATTAAAACATTCCAGTGAATAAACCCTGCTGAATGTGGTAGTTTTTAATTTTTAGATTTTTGAAAATCCTGTATGTGTTTTTAATAGCTTCTGTGCCATTTTACAGTCTATCAGCATTATACTAGAGTTTCAAATCATCCATACCTTGGCCAATACATGGAGTTTCTTTGTTGTTGTTTGTTTATTTTATCTTGATATTTATTTTCATATTGGTTCTAACTCAGGTGATTCACATTTACTTGGCGATTAGTGGTATTATTTTCTGTAAGTTAAATGAGAATTTGTTGTTCAGTGAATATAAAACTTAATCTATAACAAATAAGTAAATTCTAGACTCTTCTGTAGAAAGCATTATTTATAAGTACCAAATGTTATTATGCACTTTAACAGTTTAAGAACATATCTCATTTCAGATATACTTAGCAAAGAATGCAAAATAAAACAAAATATAAAGTTACGTAAAGACATTTTGCTAGCTGTCTGATAGGGGTAGTATCCTGACTGTCATAAACAATGCAATGTGTGTTTCTTTACGTCCAAGCTAATCAAACTGTTATTACTTATGTGAGATTTTAATAGGAAAAGAGAAGGAAACATCAACATCTATATTTTATGAATAATGAAGATGATGATTCTATTCAGTAACATGGGTTTGTGGGAATTGGGATGAATAATAATTAAGTTCAATTTTGCACCTAAATTGCACCATAGATCTAGAATATGATTAAAAAGTTAATTGGGGTATTAGGCTGCCAGGAAATCTGGAAATAGAATGATTATTTAGAAATAACCACCTTAGAAAGTCCATGTTATAATTTGGAAGAGAAAATTTAACCAAAGTTAGGGAAGACAGATATAGCAAAATGATGTCAAACCATTTTTAAAAGACTTCAAGTTTCTACAACTACACTGATCTAGTCACGTTTTGTGTTACATAGATGTAGTTTAAAGTAGTTACATAAATCAAAGGTAATAGAGTCAAAATGACTACTTTAAAGAGTAACTAAAAAATACACACAATTTAGGATTCTGAAATGTCTGAACAGGAAACCTGCTTCTGCAGTATTGTCAAATTTAATTTTTCATATACATTTCAGATCCTATGCAAAGAGTTAGCGTTCAAGGAAACAAGGAAGATAAAAAAGAACGTGAAACAGAAGCTGAGGAGAAGCAATTGAGGCAATTTGAAATTATATCAGGACGAATAAGTTTCTGTCTGCTGTATTGATTCAGGAGTGAAGTGTAATACTTAGTCATCTTGTTTGAGCATCAGACACTGGCTGGCAGAGATTTTTGTTTTGATACTTCTCCTTCCCAATACTCAGTCTCTAATGCAGAGTTACAGACAAACTTCTCAAAAATACTGAGTCCTTTCAGATCTCTTTATACACTGGTCTTGGATAAACTGGATAATAAAGATATGGGCATTTCTTTTCAGTAGATAGATATCCGAAGCACAAGTCTGGCACCTACATTAAGAAATAGTCACCCTGGCACATATTATAAACACAGTAAAAATTTAGACTAGCTATTTTTTATTAATCATTTTATTCATTTACATTTCCAATGACATTTGCTTTCCTGTTTATTCTTCCACAATCATCCATTCCATATCTTCTCTCCCCCAACCCTCTCCTTTGCCTCCATGATTGTGCTCATCCACCCATTTGCTGACAGGAGCCTGATATGGCTCTTCCCTGAGAGGTTCTACCAACACCTGACCAATGCATTTTACTGTTGATCTCTCAAGCCGTTTTTGTCTTGAGAAGGTAGCTCTCAGTATAATTTCCTTGAGAACTTAGCATGTTAATATGAAAGTGCTTGTGCCACATTAAGGTGTTTCTTGCACCATGTCACTCTTCAAACTAAATACTAGATGGTATTGTCTTTTCTTCTATAGTTGATGACACCTACTGGCCACCTTGCTTTTCTGATAGGCTACCTATTTTTGGCTAGTCAGAGATCCCTTTTTCAAAAGCCAAGTTTCTTTAAGTTATTTTTCTATGGACCTAGCAATGCTTATGCAAGAACTGTACTGAATTTCTATAGTTCTCTAAAGACAACAAATCAACATAAGTTTCAGCCACATAGTTATTTTCCTGAGTCTTAGCTATTCATCACAGCTAAAAAGGGACACTTGGACCCTTTGATGGAACTGTATTAAAACACATGCAATGGCAAATTCTTTTCTGTCACATTTACATGGTTAATGGTAACATGGGGATATTTTTCCATGTCCTACTAACCAACAAAAAGTCAGTACATTCCAGTTAGAGAGCCTTAGTAGCCATCTCAATTTGAGTTGCCTCAGTAACTACTAAGGTACTCACTTTGCAGCCAGTGCAGGATCCTACATGGGTATCTGTGGATGTGGCTGCATCTCAGGAACCATGGCTCCCTGATCTTGTTAATGCATGTAACTTTTCAAGCTTAAATTGTGCCATGCGTATTTTCCTCTTCACTTGTCCACAATTTCTCCCATTTAATTTAGATTGTTCAATTACCATTAATTCCAGGCAATCTATTGTTTAATTGGATGGATTTCAATTGCAAATTAGGACTGCTGATTTCAACCAAGAAAAGCTAATTTAAACCTGACAACAGGTTTGTTTAAGAAAAAAATAGGAAATGGTATGAGAGAATAGAGACTAGCAGAGCCATTTGTTTGTATATTAAGGTGTCACTTGTTTGTTTAATTAGAACAAAACTGTAGTTCGCTACTAACAAACTTGTTAAATTGCAGAAATAGCTAGCACCATGACTCCTTTGGTGGGGAATATTGTCATAAACAACATACCTATCCATTTAGCAATTCTAGTGCAGTTGCTTTGTACTTCACTAAAGTAGTGTAAACATTATCTTACTTTCATCATATGGAAAGGATGAAAGGTTAAGAAGTCATTCAATTCACGTGAGAAATACTATGTTTAGTAACTATAAAGCAAATAGTTTTTTTTCTTCTCAGAGTACTAGAGAGGTGTGATGGTTTGTTTATGCTTGGCCCAGGGAGTGGCACTATTAGAAACTATGGCCCTGTTGGAGTAGGTTTTATCACTGTGGTTGTGGGTGTTAAGACCCTCATCCTAGTTGCCTGAAAGCCAGTATTCTGCTAGCAGCCTTCAGATGAAGATATAGAACTCTTAGCTTCTCCTGCACTATGCCAGGCCAGCCTGGATGCTGCCATGTTCTCACCTTTATGATGATAGACTGAACCTCTGAACCTGTAAGCCAGCCCCAATTAAATGTTGTCCTTATAAAAGTGGCCTTGGTCATGGTGTCTGCTCACAGCACTAAGGCTCTAGGATACAGCATTGTGGCTGAGGTTGGGGGACTTTTATGTTGGCAAAAGCCTATTATAAAATAATGGACATGATATAGTTGGGAACCAAAACAAAAATTCAAAACTTTGAAATAAATGTAATTAATACTCCTGATACTTTTTAACATGATAAAATATGTATGTATTTAAGAACCAGCATGTTAATTTACCATGAACATGACTCTAACAAGGGGGAAAAGATAAAGGATATGAATCAAGAAATAATTGTCTTTGCTAAAAGATAACACTGACTAAAACCTTGAGACAAGTGTGTCATTTGTTGAGTGTTCCAATGAGGTTGAGAAAATGTGTTCAAACATAGAGATTGCAATGAAAGTAAGAGTTGGAATACAGAAGGGCAATAAGTATTAAAACTTTCAACTCAGAATTTTCAAAGCAAGGAATAGGTGACAACCAAAGATTCCCATAGATAGATCTGTGAATTCAAAATATAATTCATGATGTACATTAATTTCAAACAGTTATTAATACTAAACTTGAGTAATTTACTTATAATAGTAGTACCCATGTTAAGAACTTTTTCATTCTAGGCTTGATGGCAACATGAGGCATATTAAATATCATGTAAATATTGTCATTGTTTGCTAATCGAAGTAAGTTTAATTAATGCATAGGCTACCACACCAAATAGGAGTAGTACACATCAGAAATGCATATTACTTAAAAAACAATGGACATTAAGTATATCTTTTGAGTTTCCCACCCTTGACATTAGAATATTAACTACATAACCCCCAAAGAGTGATCACAGTCACTCAAATAGAAATGTGCAATTATTCACTGAAATTATATAAGGATACATAATAATAGACTTAGGAGAAACTTTCTGCTAACGAATGACATTTCTAATGTTAAATGCCATGAAAGACAGTGTTTAAGAGAAAGTAGAAACATACTATTTTATAAACATTTACAGAAAATGCTAAGAAAAGCTAATTTAAAAAAATACAGATGATTTTGTAGCTTCTGTTGGGTTTTCACCATCATAAATCCTCTGCTTATCATGGGAATCTTTACTGGATTGTCCTCCTAAGTGGCAAGACTTAGTTTCATTTAAAGAAAGCATAGAAAATCTTTAAGTTTAGGTTAAGAACCTACTCAGTAGTCACATCATGAACACCCATTGTGCTGAAGGTGATGGTTAGTTGGAAAGAGAAAACTAAGTATGACTAGGCCCTGAGTTCAATTATTGACACTGATAAAGAATATTGACCCTGAAAAAGAGACAGAGAACGGAACAGGTGTAGGGTCAAGACAAAATAGTTGTATTGGCAATATCAGAATTGCTAATCCTTTTAATTATTCTCCCATCACAAAATGTGCTGCTTAATGGGAAAAGTATATTTCAGATGTTTGTTGGTTTGATACTTAAACCTTTATTCTTTCTTTCCAGAGATGCCTCTAAATTAAGCATGGATTTCTCTCCACTTTGAGTGGGAGAAAATGACTTTTGTGTTCCTGTGTATGGAGTAGCTTCCTTAACTCAAACACAGAAGGTATTCTTCAGATACAGACTTGAAACTAATGGCACTTTTAACATTTTAACATAATATCCTCTCAACAAGACTATTGTTCTTTTATAACTTAATATACACCCTTGTAAAGCTGTACTTATAATATTGTATATATTTAAATGAAGTTTATTAAAATCACAACCATAAGGCTAAATTCTTGGTGTCTAAATAGTGTGTGTTTGTTGTGTGTGGTGTGTGTGTGTGTGTGTGTGTGGCGCGCGTGTACCCAGATATTATGACAAGTGAACGCAGCTTTTATTTTCTGCTTGCATCCACATTTTCAAAAGTTAGATGGAGATATTATTAAAACATTAAAAAATTAAAAATTTTAGTAAATGAAGTTTGTTAAAATCACAACCACGAGGCTAAATTCTTGGTGTTTAAATATGTGTGTGTGTGTGCACGCGCACATATGTGTGTAAACCCAGATGTCATGCAATTTTAAAATTGTATTTTAAAATGTAAAAGCAATTTTATTTTTTGCTTGTATCCACTTTTTTTTTTGTTTTTTACCATTTATTTGTGAAGTTAAAAAAGAGGGATAAAAAGTAAAAACTGCCATACAATTTTTTTGTTTTGTTCTCATTTTTTTCTCAGCTTATCTCATCTTCAACAGATAACAACATACCAGGCCAGTCCTGGGGTTGGGTTGATTTAGGGAGACCAAGGAAGATTGGGGTAGCAGGGACAGGATGATGGAGAGAGATAGGCAGGGTAGGAGAGGCCTATGAAATGAAACCCACAACCTGGTCCAAGGAACTTGGAATGTTCCAATTCTAACTTAAAAAACAAAACAAAACAAACAAACAAACAAACAAACAAAAAAACCACAACAAAATAAAAAACACTAAAAAAAAAAAAAAGCCTTAATCATCACAAGTAAATCAAATATCATACTTTTTCTCAAAATGTTAAAATTCACAACTAATTCTCCCAGCTACTTGTCTGTGACTATGCAGGGTACTCATACTCTATATATCTATAAAATAAGAATAGTTATCCTCAAATGTTAGAATTCTGTTAAGTAGAGACAGCATTTGAATAGTTATAACTGGCATGCTACAGGTATGAATTTATGACTCAAATTATGAGAGTTAAGTTAGGTTATTACTCCTGTAATTTTCTGGAAAAGTTTGCTTGTATAAATGAGCAGCACTTTATTCATGCAAAACTTTATCCAGTCATAAAAGTTCCTAACAACACTACTGAAAATCTTCAGTAAAATGGACCTGTGTCTGTAGTTTAGAACAGTTCTGTCCTGCACATTGTTAAGAAATAGAAAAAAGTGGAATAATAAAACCTCAACATTTATGGGGAAAAAAAAAAAAAAAAAAAAAAAACCACCAACACACACACAAAACAACTACAAACCAAAACCTGAGACAACAATTTGAAGTAACTCACCTAGTAGGTTAGAATAGAATATACAAGGTCTGAGAGGAGGGCAGAGCTCCCAGAGGCAGACCTGGTAATTAATCTTTAAGCTGTATTGTAAGAGAACCATGTGGGAACATGGTGCTTCAGGAAGACCAAGTCTAGGTCCTCTGAGTTCACTGAAGGCTGTGCCTCTCAGTGGGGAATTAGATAGTCACAGGGAGAAGAGTCAAAGCTAAATGTTATAAGTTTGCGAAAACAACCATGGATATAAGAAACTGCCAGTGGTTTCTTGTACATAGTGAGACTGTAGAGTCTTGTTCTATATTCACAAGAATTCTTGAGAGGACAGTAATGGAAAACAACCACAGAGAAGCACAGAATGAAGACCGTGGCTATTGGCCTCCTGTGTTTACGATGATCAAAATGTAGGCAAGGATTCACAGACTGCATGGAAAATAAAATGACTGAATGCTGAGGGAATGAATTACAGTTCTTTATTTTGAAAGCAGATGGCCAGGACAGAAAGGGAAATATGCAGCAAGGGGCGAGGTGGAGATGGGGAGCCTCTAGAAAGTCCCAGAGTCCTGGGAGGTAAGAGGCTCCCACAACTCAATAGGAATGGCATTAGCTGAAATGCCCAACATGGAACCTGAAGGGACCACCTCCAGTATATAGAAAGAGTCCCAAGTAGAGGGAAAGGGCTACCCATCCATCTTCAAAATTTTTGACCCAGAATTGCTCTATCTGAAGGAAATGCTGAGACAAAAATTGGAGCAGAGACTACAGAAAAGGCCATCCAGTGACCAACCCAACTTGGGATCCATCCCATGTACATACACCAAACCCCAACACTATTGCTGATGCTAAGAAGCATTTGCTGACAGGAGCCTAGCATAGCTGACCTCTGAGAGACTCTACCAGCAGGTGACTGAGACAGATGCAGACATGTTCAGCCAACCATTAGACTGAGGACAGAGGCCTTTATGAAGGAGGTAGGGGAAGGGAAGGACTAAAGGGCAAAGGCAACTCCATAGGTAGAGCAAAAGTGTCAACTAACCTGGACCCCTAGGAGCTCCGAGAGACTAAGCCACCTACCAAAGAGCATACATGGGGGTCTGAAGCCCCTGGCACATAAGTAGCAGAGGACTACCTTGTCTGGTCTCAGTGGGAGAGAATGTGCTTAATCCTCTAGAGACTTGATGCCCCAGGGAAGGCAGATGCTGGGGGGTTAGATGGGGGTGGATGGGGATGTGAGATTGGTGGGTGAGTGGGGGAGCTCCCTCTCAGAGGCACAGTGTAAGGGGTTTGGGGTGAAGAAATCTGGAAGGGGGAGATGGAACGGGGCAAATTTTGGAATGGAAATAAATAAAATAATTTAAAAATAATTCTAAGGAGCAGAATCAACGTGAGATTTGAATAAATACAAAAAGGACTGAAACACTGTCAAGACTTAACAAGCTCCTTTAATATGTCATAAAGGCAAACTGAATACATTTTTGATTACTTAAACATTCTATATCTATGAAATCTAGTACATTTTGTTTCACAAAACAAAAATATTAAATGGCACGTTAATTTTGTTCTTTCTGAATATTTGATCACCGTTAAGAAATGGTATTAAAGAAGTATTGTATTTAAGATGCTGAATTAAATACATTCACAGAGAGCTGATAATTGGCCTTAACTCGGCAAATACCACATCAGGGGAGGATTCTAAAGAATGGTGCTTAAAATGCTTCCTGAAGAGAGCAGTACTCTGTAGGACTGTAAGTAATGCCTTCTCATGTATGTATATGTAAATGAGTTCAGATAGAATTCAGTGAATATTTTACTAAAAATGCCTTCTCATGGGACTAAGGAGATGGCTCAAGTGGTAAGCTACTCCATAGGCATTAGGTCTTCAGAGTAGATTCTGAGCACTCACATAAAAATAGGCACAGTGGGATATTCCCAGAACCTGGGAGTTAGAGATAGGAGACACAGTCAAGGTTGAGTTTGTATACCCAACTGTTCGTAGCTTGTGAGTAAACAGGTTTAGGTTATATCCTTACATGCCTATTTTTTTCAGTGTGCTCATGGAAATGGGGAGAGCAGATATTTTTGTCTAATCTTTTTCATATATGGATGCAAATCCTATGGAATTATAGCCTCACTTTTATAAACTCATCGGATAATTTAGTCACATAAAGACCATTACTCCACATATGGTGACATTGGTTTTAAGTCTATGGTATGCTATTTAAGGAGGGATGAGTGTATTTAGGAGAACTATGCAGATACAGAGCAAGGCCTTATATTTTGTAGTAAGAATTATACATGACACCAAAGCAGCTACAAGGACAGTAAATAAGCCATACAAAAGATAGTCTGTGTCATCACGCCGCATTAAGATGACGCCTTTACTCAGGACATGCCTATGGGCTTATATGTCATTGAGTCTCAGTTTGAGAAATAAGAAAAAGCAAAAGTTTCATTTAAAAAATGACTTTCCTAAGAAGGCTTGTAACCTAAAAATGACCGATACCGCATTCTATTCTCACTGGCTCGAAGGAGGTTCTGGAAGACAGTGATAAGAAGAGTCCTCTCAATAGGCAGAGGTTGGTCACAGACAGTCTTGGAGTCTAATGCCTTTGCTGCTTTTAACATGAATTAGCTTCCTTGTTTTTTGGACTAAGAAGCAGAATGTCTGACTTATTTCTACAGTGTCTCAAAATATAGAGAGAAGATTATAACAAAATCTTCAAAAAAAAAAAAAAAACCTAGAAAAAAATCTTCCACGTGACTTAAAATTCATTCGTATTGTCTTCTTATTATATCTCAGAACAAGAACAAAGACCTTGTGTCTTACAAGGATGTATTTTAGATCTTCTGGTAACAAGAATAAGTATGAATTTCTTCTTGTTGTCTTGGTATTGAAAGTAATTTTTTTTCTCATATCATATATTAGATAGTGCTTCCCCTTCCTCTGCTCCCAGTTCCCCCAAGCCTTCCCTCCCAGCAGGACCCAAACTTTCTCTGTCTCTTGTTAGAAAAAAAGGCTTCTAAGGGATAGTAATAAAATTCATATACTATAATATGATAAAACAAAAATCAATACATCAGGCTAGGGCAAGACAAACAAACTGAAGGAACAGAGCCCAAGAGAAGGTACAAGAAACAGAGACACACTTGTTTGCATACTCCATAAAAACAGAAAATTAGAAGTCAAAATATACATGAAAAGGACCTGTAGCGTAAAGGAGAAAATAAAAATAAGCAAAACAGAAAAATAATGAGGTAAATTTTACAATACATGAAAACCCTGGCATGTCCTTATGAGAAGAACCTCCAACAATGCCATTCAATTGGTTTTTGCAACAGAAAACATCTAATGTGATGCATGCAAGTGAGACTCCCTTGGAAGTTAGAAAAAAAATAATATCTGCAAGTGCTTATCAATTGGAGTTAGCTTCTGAGTTAGGGATGCCGACAAGTGTCCACCTCTCCTTTCAGACCTGTGGAGATCCTGTGTATGTTGCCTTGGTCTATGTGAGTCACATGAGCTTAGGTCTTGTGGATTTTAGAAGGCTTTGTTTACTTGATGTTCTATATCTCCTCTGGCTCTCACTCTCTTTCAGCTTTCTCTTCTGAGGGGCTCCCAGAGCTCTGACAGAAAGGATTATATGGATCCACCATGTTTAGAGCTGAAAGTATAAGTAAGTCTCTTCCTCTCTGCATGATACCTGACTACAGGACTCCGTGTTTGTTCCCATCTGCTGCAGAAGGAAGCTTTTCTTATAATGGCTCATGGAGGCTCTGATTTATAGGTAGATCAGAATGCCATAAAGAAGGAGTCATTTTTCAATAGTATTTCTTTATTTATTTGTTTGTTTAGAACAGTAGTATTTTGTTTTACTTTAGGACCCTGGGCTATAGCTATCTAGACTCTGGTTCCTGGTTACCTACGCAGTATGAGTTACATCTCTAGGAGTGGGCCTGCAGTCAAATCAGCTGTCGGTAATTCATTACCATAGGCATTGTGACACAGTTGCTGAAGCATATCTTGCAGATAGGATCCCAAAGTAGATGAAAGGATTTGTGGCTGGTTGGTACTTCTTTTTATGGTCCTTCTTTGGTTGCATCCAGAATACCTACCTGTACCAAACACTCTAGAAAGTAGGTTTGAATGTTCCCTGTAGACACCAGCTCTGCCTCTCCATGTGCAATGAGTTGTTGAAATGGTGTATTCAGTAATGGGTCTGTGCTGTCAGTTAATGGAGTACAACTGGTGGTCTTTGCAATAGCCAGCAATGTTGTAAGGTACCCCTGGAACACCTCTGACCAACATCTCAATTACAAGTAACACAGTCCTGGTACTGAAAGCTTTCTTTGATGTTCAGAGATGGTCAGTTGGGTCGTTGTCTCTCCCACACAGAAATTTCAACTCATCGTTTTAAAAATGATATGAATAGGTGACAGCTGAAGGTCCAGGAGAGATGTTTTACCTTATTGACCTGGTTTTCCAATGGTTTTACTACTTTTTTTACAAATCATTAATTTGTTACTCTTGTAACCAATTCACCGCAATTTTACTAATTGTTCCCTTTCCGACCTAACCAGAGTTACTAATTGTCTGTAGCTCTTTCTACACAAGGCTTGCACAACTTAATTCAGACATTGCCAACTTTCAATGGTAGTATTGCATAACACAGCACAGGACAGAGTATTTGAGCTTAATTTTAGAGCTTCTGTCTTCTCATATTCAAAATGAGAATATGAGTTATATACTGCATGGATACTAAAGGACTAAAATGATATCCATGAAGTTGAAATCACATAGCAGACCAAGAGGAGTGCTTCATATTCCTTGGCTTTGCCTTTGGCCCACAACTTTACTTTTTTATCCCTTTAATTAATTTACTCCTTTGAAAGTGCTATGTGAATATATAGAATTATACTGTCATTATTAAATATCAACAGTTATTCTGAATGTATTCAGATACACCTACTTGAAACCTCAAGGTGAATTTTCTTTTAGCTCAGAAGTTTTGCTAGGATAAATCATTATTTCTCCTTAAAAACTACATTTGAAAATGTTTTCCAAATTGCCATTATTTTCATAGCCTAATAAGATGGTAATTATGATACTGATTGCATAACTAATTCTTAAGGGAATTCCCAAATGTATACCAAACTGATCTACTAAAACTATATCACAAAGTAAACAAATATACCAAATGTACTTAATTGAGGTAAATGTTTTTTTGTTGGTTGGTTTATTTTTATTGAGACAAACTCTCACTCTATCACCTTGAATGCTCTATGTAGACCAGACTGATCTGGAACTTATAGAAATCTACCTAACTTTGTCTCTTGAAATCTAGGATTAAAATTGGGTGCCACTATACCCAGATAGGAAACATTGCATTTTGAAATAATTTTATATCAAATCAGTGAGATGCTTTGAGGTATTTTTCATTTCTCAAGTCTGTAAAGGATGTGATTCTATTATTTGTGAATGAGATAATTATATTTTGTAGTGAGTGAGACTGGCTAATATAGTTTTGTTGTTCTCATTAGATCTTTGTTGGTTTGAATCAGTGTAATCCTGGTTTTATAAAAAGAGTTTGGAAATGTTCCTCCTACTGCTTCTTTATGGAATAATTTGTAGAGTGTTGATGTTAGTTCCTTTATGAAAATCTGGCATAATGTGTGCTGAGTCTATTTGGACTAGGAGTTATTTTTAGTTAGTACATTTTTTCCTTCTATTGAAAATAGAATATTTTCTTACATAATATTTTTTCTTTTAATATTATTAATCATTCCATTCGTTTACATCTCAAATGATATCCCACTTCCTGGTTACCCCCTCCACTACCCCCATCCCACATCTGCCATCCCCCTCTGTTTGTCTGTATGAGAGTGCTACCCCACCAACCCACAATCTCTTGCCCCACTGCTCCAGCATCCCCCTCTCTGGGACATCAAACCTCCACAGGACCAAGGGCCTCCCTTCTGTTGATGTAAGTCAAGGTCATCCTCTGCTACATATATATCTGGAGCCAAAGATCCTTTTAGGTACACTCCTTGGTTGGTGGTCTAGTTCTGGGAGAACTGGGTGGTCAGGCCAGCCTATGTTGTTTTTCTAAAGGGGTTCAATCCTCCTCCACTCCTCCAGTCCTTCTGCCAGCTCCCAAACACAGTTCCCTGAGTTCAGCTTAATGGGTTCCTAGCATCTGCCTCTGCTTTTGTCAGTTGCTGGCCAGACCTCCAGAAACTACACCACTGTTTCCTGTCCTCAAGCAACTCTTGACCAGTGCAATAGTGTTGGGTTTGATGTCTGCAGACATGATGTGTCCCAAGGTGTAGCCATTCCCCAGTTCTCCCTTCCTTCAGTTTCTGTTCCATTGTTTCTCCCTGTTCTTCCTTTGGACAGGAACATTTCTGGGTTAAGAAAACGTTAAGATGGGTAGGAGGCTCCATTCCTCAACTAGGGGTTGTGCCTATCTACTGGAGTTGGTCTCCAAAGGTTCTGTCTCCCCTTCTCTGTGTATTAAGGCTAAAGTCAATCTCACTGGGTCCTGGGAGCCTCATGTTTCTCTGTTGTCTGGGACCCTCCAGTGGCTATCCTCATCCCCCCTCCCAGTTTTTTGTTTTTTCAATTTCCTGACTCTGTACCTCTCTCACATCTCCTCCAGATTCTGACTCTGCCACCCTTATTTCCTCCTCCTCTTTTTCCTGCCCTTGTCCTTCTCTCCTTCCATCTTCTACAATCGTGCTGTTTCCCCTCAATGCAGGACAGAAGCATCTCCTGATCCATTTCCTGATCTTCCTTCCTTCTACGCTCCATTGTTTGTAGGTTGTATCATAGTCATTGTAAGCTTTTGGGTTAGTATCCATTTATTAGTGAGTACATACATGTGTGTTCTTTTGTGTCTGGATTACCTCACTCAGGATGTTATTTTCTAGTTCCGTCCGTTTGCCTGCGGATTTCATGAAGTCATTGTTTTTAATCGCTGTGTAGTACTCCGTTGTATGTATGTATATATGTATGTATATATACATCTCACATTTTCTGTATCCATTCTTCTGTTGAGGGACCTCTGGGTGGTTTCCAGCTTCTGACTATTATAAATAAGGCTGCTATGAACATAGTGGAGCATGTGTCCTTGTTATATGTTGGGACCTCTTTTGGGTATATGCCCAGGAGTGGTATGGCTGGGTCCACAGGTAATACTATGTTCAATTTCTTAGGAACTGCCAGACAGATTTCCTGAATGGTTGTACCAGCTTGCAATCCCACCAACAATAGAGGAGTGGTTTCCTCTTTCTCCTACATCCTTTGCCAGCATCTGCTGTCACCTGCCTTTTTGATCTTAGCCATTCTGACTGGTGTGAAGTGAAATCTCATAATATATCTGGATTATGGTTTTTCCTTCCTCTACTCCTCAAAGTTCCTTCCCATCTTTACTTCTATCTGGATCCACCATATTACTGTCTCTCATTAGAAAAGACTAGGCTTCTAAAAGATAAGGGACACTACAAAATAAAATATAGTAAAATGAAGTCAAAATTATCTCACGTTGAATTTGGACAAGGCAAAGCAACAGAAGGAGAAGAACCCCAAGATAAATCACAAGAATCAGAGACATATTTGTCCACACATTCAAGAGTCTTATAAAAAATGTACCTTATAAAAAAAGCTTAAATAATATGAATGATAAGAATAAAAAGACAATAATAATAAAAATTGGAATCACCGATATCAAGTTCATGAATAAAATCCTTGAACATGGCACATCAGAATGACTTGTCTGCTGCTTCTGTCCTGTTTTGAAATCTTGCCTGTGCTAAGAAAACAAAAACAAAATGACAACATCTATTCAAAACCAAACAAAACAAAACAAAATAACAACTGTAGGTTAGGTCCAGGGGAATGAGAACACAGCAGTCCTAGCAAATATGCTACAGATCTGAGATCTAGCCAAGATCAGCAGAGATAACTTGGCCCACAGGGAATCCAGAACAACCTCTTATCCCAGGAGTACCTAGACTGAGTGAGCAAGCCTCAAAGTGTTAGGTGCTGTTTTGGTTTGCATATGAAATGTTTCCAGTAGGTTCCTACTTTGGAAAGCTGGTCCCCAGGTGATGGCAGTGTTTAGGAAGGTTATAGATCCTTTAGAAATGGAACCTTTCTGGACAAGGTACTTCCTTAAGGTTGTCTAATCTGGCTACATTTTCTGTTCTCTCTCTCTGGTGAGGATGACATGTGATCTGTCAGATCCTGCTCCTATGTCCATGATGCTCTTGCCTCTACTTGGTCATCTTACTGCTAATAGTAGATATTGTCCCAATGACAAAAAGTCACTTTATGCAAGATAATACAAAAGCCAGTATGTTTTTCCTCACCCTGAAGCATTTCCCCGTGCTTGAGATGATAAAGGATTGGTTGGCTCACAGCCCCTGAGTCATTACTGGGAGCATATATTCTTTAAGGCTTGGATTTTATTTCATTTATACAATTTTGTTCTGAAGTATTATTTAATTTGCTCACAAAAGTGCCCCCATGCCCATCATGATTGATAGAACATTTGGAAAAGTTAATGATCTAGTAGTCTGTAGTTGCTAAATAAGTTATTTTACTTTAAAATTTAGTTTTATGAGGCTACAGATTACAAACTCTTATACTTTCATCTTTAACTCTAAAATGACTGTCTCTGAAGACAATAAATGAGTATACACACACCTATGTTCCCTTGGTTCTTTAATAAAAGCATGTCTTTCTAGTATGTGATAAATAGGTCTCAATGTAGATACCAAGTAAGAAAGTATATATTGTTTAAAGCCCCAGTTTAAGGCTTACTTGGAGGAATATTGAGTGAAAGGAAAAGTTCTCCAGATGATTATGATAGATGACAGTGCTTTGCTTAACTGACTTTATCACTTTGGGGAGGCTGATCTGGTCTGTTAGAAACACTAATAGATAAAAACATAATTATCACATAAAATCAATAAAACTCACAATGAGTCAATCTTAATATTGCTGTCCTCCCATAGCCCATAAGAAAACCTCCATTTTACCAGAGGAATACAGAATAAAGCCATCTGGATTGTTGGAGAAAAGAACAATCAAGTGGCTTAGATTAACCCAAGCCTTATTTTCTGAGGGAATAGTTCCAACCATCCAGCTAAAAAAGATGTCAATTTAGAACTCAGTTTGATGTAAAGGGAGAGCAGAGATTAAGATAATTAATTGGCATCTGACCATGTTTAAAGAGCGGGAAAGTTTGGGGTGGAAAACAATTTCAGTAAATTGCATTATAATTATGAGAAGGAAATAGGGTCTGTCTCATTGCCTGCAGGGAGCAAGATATGAAAAGTCGGGACAACTTTATACTTTGTGACATGCTCAGAGTCTGCAGAACATTATTGCTGTTATCATCAGTTTGTTCTACTACATACCAATAATCTCTATAAAACCACATATTCATAAAAATGTACTGATTTGAGAAATTGCAAAACCAGCCACCCTTCCTCCACTTTCAGTAGTAAAGCCCTTTTCAGTGCAGATTTGCCATCTTTCAAGAGTGCATGTGTGTTCCTCCATCAGCACAGTCTGAAATATCTGTGTCTGTACTGTCTAAAAATATGAGACAGATGTGACCTCATGTAGTTGCTCTTGTGAGTTCTCACAAATTTATGCTTGCAATGTTGAATACCACGACATGCCATGAGAATAAGACTTCCTGCAGGAAGAAAGATTGAATTAGAGTCCAATTATCTAGCACAAAGCCAGAATCAGAGAAACTAACAAGCATAGATCCATTGATAACCACAAACACATATTGAGTCTCAATGATAATTTGTTTTGTCACCTATGGCAAGAACTACCTACTTGACCTGATGAGTCTATAATAATTAATGGCTAACATGATTAAGATAGTAATGACTTGATGGTTTATTAGGCCTCAATAGCTGCTAATTGGATATTTAACATAAGAAATCAGAGAGCATGTTCAAAAATTAAAGGAAAGGGTCTATGTTGTATAATGTACTATGAATCTACTATAAAACTGTTGGATATAAGCAATTGAATAAAATGTTCCTTAATTTGCCAAGACCATGGTGGCCATAGTCATTGTTTTTTGCAAAGATCCAGTCTTCTATGAACTACAGTTATCAAAAATAGTTTACTCCATCATACGGACCATCCATATTTTAGGAAACTTAATGTCAAAAATTCAAATAAGTCAAATTTCTTTGTAGATATAACTAGTAGACCACAATCTTAAACCAAATTCTGAACTTTTAGTATAGAAGCTAGATAATAAGTCATTAGTATTTTAGCATCAGTTCAAACATATTTTTACCATTAAGATAATTTAGAAATTGTACTTGACCTAGAAAAACTAAGGGAAGTATTACATTCTTTGGCTACATCTGATCTCAAATCTTTGTTCCCTCAGTCCTTAGGTAGTGAAACACCACATCCTTCACAAGGACAAAAGGCTTTCACTGTGTGACTTCTGTCGCAACCGTGACCATATAATAGCAAATTGTTTATAGAGTGGAGATTCCTCAAATCTTTCATGGCTTTGGGTCAACAGTTTTACTAAATCTGAGCATCAGGTACATTCACATTTACAATCTTTGTTGTTATTGTGAGACATTGTCTCACTATAGAGCTCTGGCTAACCTGAACTAACAGAGCACAATCTGCCTCTGCATCATCACTATTGGGGTTCAGATGGATATCATGAGGACTGACACACATTAATGATATGAAAAACTGTTTATCTAAGATTATGGTATGATTCTGCGGTAAAATACTTGTCTAATATAGGTGATAGCCTGACTCCATTCTCAGTATTGCTATAAAACAAAAGACACATAGCACTAGCTATCTGAAACAGGTATTTGATAATATAAATGTAATGTTTTATTTGCATATTTAATTGCTACTTTATGGCAATAAGTAACTATAAGTTCTCCTTTATAGGTCTCTTTTACTACTACTACTACTACTACTACTAGATAATGGTGAACAGATGAAATATAAACAGAAAGTAAAATATTTTTAATGTTCTTATTTTGATGTCTGAAATTTGGTTGTGAGCATGTAGAAGTCAAAGGACAATCCTCAGGAGTCATTTTTTACCTACCATCCTATGGGAATCAATGCCTGTATATAAGACTTCAACTCACTGAATTTTGCTAGTTCAAATTCTACAAAATATTAACTTGCTAGTTCAAATTCTACAAAATATGAAAATGCTTTAGCAAATCACAAACACACACACACACACACACACACACACACACACACACATTCACGCACACTTAAATAAAAACAAAAAACCATAAGAAGTAGTGTAGAGATATCTAGGTTTTAACTTACCCTTGATATAATGAGAGAATAAGAAACTGCATATTTCAAGTCCTAGATAAGAGTCACCACAGAAATGTAATTCCTGGGCAAAAGATATTAGTGTCCAAAGCTTCAGCCATCCTACAAATTTTTGCTTTGAGACAGATACCAGGCTTGTTTGGAGAAACTGGAAAACCCAAAAAAGCATAAGGTCATTGCTATTTGGAGAGAGGGCAGGGCAGAAAATCAGTGTTTGGTGGTTTCTAGATTTCTAGAACATGTAGAACAGAGCACAGCAATGTTCCTTATCAATGAGGGATGTGTTTTGAGACTGTCAATAGATAAACTGAGCTTGAAGGAAAACTCCATAGTGAAGAGCGGATATATGACTGTGGATACATGCTTACATTGGAAACCTGAATAATCCTTGGACCGTTGTCAACCACAAGAACTGTTTAGTGGCAGTCATCTGATGACTTCTTTTTTCTAGGCAATATTTACCCTCAAGCAGGAAATTGTTTTACTCTAAGAATCACAGTACTGTGCTGAATTTTTCTATGATGTCCAAGATGATTGCTTCCTAATTTTTGTTTTCTTGTCATTACAAAAATATTATAAATACACATGGGAACGAGTCAATGTAGTAGGAGGCAAAATGCTTCCATGGAGCATTTTTATATGTTAGACACAGTAAGAAGGCAATATTCCTAATATAAAATTAAAGCAAATAAAAAATATTTAAAACAAACATTGTTCATTCTAATTCTCTATTTAATCTTTAGACCATGATTGGATGTGGGTAATGGAACCTCCAGAAGGTAAAACTTAACTAAGTTGCAATACTGTACTATAAATGGTGAAGTACACAGAGACAGCATCATAGACATTATAAAGAACCCTCTGTCCTTAGATGCATTTTATTTGAAGATGCACAGAGTAAAACTTCGTAGATTCAGGATGAAGCATCTCTTAGAAATAACATTGACAGTAGATGATGAGAACATTCCATGAGTCACTAGAGCAGACATTATACATTGCCTTTAACTGGAGGAGAAAGAGGGCAATCTCCAAATACTAGAGTCTATGTAAAATAAACATTTGATATGAACCACAACCATTAATAGAGACTCAGCTAACTTGTATTATAACGACTACCAAAGACTTCCTAGGAAAAGTCTCAATACAGTCACAAAGTCAAACTGAGCTACGTGGAAATTAATCACCGGTTAGATGAAGTTCAACTTTCTTAGAATCAAATAGTGAAACTCAGAAGTACACAATATAAAACTCATACTCCTAAACTTTTCTTTAAAAAGTTTTAGAATTATTAGATGTACTCATGATCTCTATGAGGAATAATCCATGATGGTGTATTACGGGGTAGCCACCAAAAGTGTCTGGCTTTGATCCAAAAACCTTCCTCTCAGGTAGAGAACTTTATTAAACTTAAAATTCTATTTTAAATAAGAATATAGTTACATGAAATTACTCTAAAGTATATGCCACTTACATTAAACTGGTCTAATTTATTATCATGCCTCACATAACAAGGTAAAAGATATAAAAATACTTTGGGTATTTTTACTGTAATTAACCAACTCTTGTACTTGATCTTGGCTGATGTGAATTTACACTGCTACACATACATGACAAAGTATTACAGTTTTAGTAAGCTCACACGACTTCCAAGTAATAATAAAAGCTCATCCAAAACTTCATAGTCTAAATTATAGAAGCTTTTATATTAGTTTTTCTGTCAGATCAATATTTTTTGCATTCACATACATGCACACTTTTAAAGCAATAATTATTAACAGTCATCTAAACACAGGCAGATTGCTATATTCATTTTAAAGGAAACATTTGTAAAAGTAAAAAAAAAATCATTGTCTTGAAATTTGACATGAAGAAACATGAATATTTTGGGTTTCGAGAGAAAAAGAATGACTAGGTTTTATTGTGAAACCTCACATGTGGACAAAATAATCTCTCAGCTCTTCCTCAAAAACACAGTTATTAAATTCTCTAAAGAGGCTATAATTTTTGTATTAATTCTCAAAATACTAACTTTAAGAATGAAGGGGTTATGCTAATAATGATTAAAGATGCAGCTAAAATAAGGATAAATGTTTCAAGACAATACAACTAGGAAAATCTTTAAGCAGCACCGAACTGCACAAATGTCTGGGGAAATCTTTGAATTAAGTATAGATCATCATCTCAGAGTAACCTTTGATAGTTCTCATTAAGATTGCGGCAGTAGAATCTGTTAGAGGCCTCCAGAGAGATATTATGTGTAAATGCAGAAATTAAAAAATGAATATTGAATGATTCTATTGAGAAATTAAGGCCATTCACTTGTGTTAATGGTGGTAGAGTATCAGATCTATGTTTTTCATCTGTTCTTCGAAAAAGAAAATGAAAATTTGCATCTAATTTACAGACTTAATAAGACATAATTCAAATAACACCAATGATGCATAAAGATTAGTATCAGGACCTTTGAAATTATATATACATGTGTGTGTGTGTGTGTGTGTGTGTGTGTATGTGTGTGTGTGTGTGTGTGTATGTATATATAGATATATACACTCACAAACAAAATGTTACCTCTTTGAGCATTTATCTAATCATCTTACAAGTCTTAAATCATCAATGCAAACTCCATTTTAGTAAATCTGATCATTAGAATTAGTTTGTAAGTCTGTACACACTTTATTTCAAAAATACAATATTTGCAGTAAAGAGAAAGCTGTTTTATTTATGTCACAAATAAAAGCTATTTATAACTTTAAAGATTAAATACCTTTAGACATGACATAAAAGCGAATGTCCCAAAACTCTCACTCAATGCTCTTGCAGTGTGTCATTGGACCAAATTGAGAGCATTGAATTTGTACAAGAATTTGGACTCCTGGGATGAGGACAGAAAGACTAACTTAACGTGACTCTTGAATTGTGCCATATCTTCGTTATCCAGACCCAAAGCAAAAGCAGGAGGTTCAGAAATGGAGATAAATGAGAATATTTTTGCAGAGATTTAAGATTTGCATCGAAACACAATGATGGTTTTGAGGTTCTCTTTCTGTTACTTGGTATTTGAATTATGGCATGTAGCTGATGGGGTGAGGAAGGGTATGTGAGGATTCTTTGCCTCCCCAGAGATACTCATTGGAGACATGTTTCTGACATCAGCCTTGGTTTTGCAACAAGCAGTTCAGCACCATTTTCAATCCTGAAACAAGCTGTACAGGCTTCCTGCTTGTTGGCAACATTACAAATACAGCCATAAAGAAGGAGGAGAACACCTTGAAAACTGCCAGGCAATTATTACGTGAATAAAAGTGCCTCTTATTTTAGGGCCAAATTATTCCTCTCATAACAAACTCTCTTTATGAATTCATTATATGAACTCTAGTTTCCAAAGCAAGTTACATGAAAATGAAATGCTTATATATTTTTTTCTCGTTTTATGCAAAAGCATTTGGATTGTCATGAACCATCTCTTCCTTTGCAGTATGTTGGATGATGCAAAGTTGTGGGAAACAATTTTAGACCCAAACTGTGTGTAATCATACTGAAGGATATTGATAAAACATCAGTCAGGCTTTGGGCCAAAATCAATCTGTGAGATAAAGCAGAGAGCTATCACTTTTCGTGCCAGTATCTTTCTCTCCTTTTCTTCCACCTGAATAGCCAAAGCTCTCACCACCCCACCCACACATATTCCCATGCCTGTGGGCAGTTCTGCACGGGCACTACACTCATTATTTAGGCTGCTTCCCTGAGTACCACAGCCAATAGCTAGTCAGAGGCTTGACTTATCAAAACTCCTATTCTCAAATATTAACAGATCTATGACTGTTTTCTCTAATTCAACAGACACAAATGTTTATTGTAGTGGGAGGCGCTGTTAGAGATGAACAGAATTTTGTGATGTTGTTATCTTCTATAATGGTGACGCTACTCTGTTTTTCTTTTCCTTGTATTTACTATCAGCTCCCTGTGTCTACTGTGTATCCAAAGCTTCTCCGTGCCTACAGATTGTAAAATCCTCAAAAGATTTTTAAATTCAGGGGTCATTTTGTTTTCTGCATAGGGTATATATGCTAGACTGTGTGGGTGTTATGGTACCTAGGTCACGTACTCAATTTTTCAATTAAAACGCAACAGATAAAAGCTAAATTTAGTGTCCTAGAAGAGAATATTATTTACAATAGTCAGTTTGCAGGCCACATTTGACTAACGGACTAATTTACTGATTTTGTTCCATAGCTAAGCATTCTGGAGCTAGAAAATGGAGATATTACTGATTATTCTGGGTTATAGCAAAGTATTGTGACATTTTTATTTATTTCTGTAATACTAGTTCCTTTGTATTTTTCCCATGGATCTCCAACTACTGTGAACAATTATTGAATCTACTGTACTCTGTCCAACAATTTTTCTTTTACATAGTGTGTGTGTGTATGTGTAAGATCAGTAACAACAGCGTGGTGCTTTGGAAGTAAGATGACAACATTAAATGTTGGTTCTTACCTTCTTCCTTGTTTTAAAATAGAGTCTTTTGTTCCTTGCCACTGCATATCATGATTAGTCCACAAGCCTTCAGGAAACCACCTGTCTCTGACTACAATCTCAGCATACAAGCTCAAGGATTGAACCTGCAAATTATAGCTTTTGATTTTAACTGGGATCTAGAAATCCAAATTGAGGTCATCATTCTTATTTAGCAAGTACTTTACACACTCTGCCATCTCTACAGACCCCAAAATTAGTCCTTATGGCCACTGAAAAGAAGCTCTTTGTTCTATAATACATGTCCTTTGTGTTGCACAGTCAAAAGACCACCTCAGATAAGGGGGAGTTTTTTCTTGTTGATTTTTGCTTTCTCTGGAGGCATGCAAGGTGCTGCTTATAAGATGTAATTTTACCTCAAATAGGAGTAATGCTTTAAGAAGTATATATATAGAATATACTGATTTTAATTATAAAGCTTTTTAATTATCTTAACATGAAGTCTGAAGGTAACTGTTTCTAGGTTATATTAGCTTATAAATATACTCAAGGGCCCCAGGTTGCTTTCATCTCTCTGCTGGTTACCCCATACACATAGATAGTTATTACAGCTCTAAGGATCCAACTACCACCAGACAAAGTAGATTGAAAGACCATGAAATGGTAAAGTTTTCTACAGGGAGGGAAGTCCTCCGATTCATTTGCATCTAATTCTCATTAGCTGTAACTGGGTTATATGCTTACCCCTAGAAAAGCCATCAGCAAAGAGAAACTGGAATTATCAGTGCACACTCAGATCAATTAGGAGTCATTTCCTAGTGCTAGGAAGCAGGTGTCTGAGAATGTGCTTTCCTAACTCTGTGGCTAAAATCAGGGTAGTTGTTGCCAGTCAGGAGAAAGTACAGCGGTAACATGGGACAAATGGTGTGCATCACATCATCCTTTGCAATAAACCAGGAACACTGAGTCTAAAGAAAGGGATAGGGTCATATATATGAACTACTAACTTTTAGCATGACCTTAGATATATTGATAACCCTCCAACCTGTAAAACTGATTGTCTCTATCTCTGTCTGTCTCTGTATGTGTGTGTCTCTCTCTTTCTTTCTAACTCTAGCTCTCTGAACTTAAGCGCTCTACTTTGAAAATGAGCTTGATAAAGTCACATCTTAGATCTCATGGAGGTAGGAGGCAGTGGAATACATCACTCAGCTTTAAGTACTCCACTCTGCAAAGACTGGGTAGAGCTTGTGAGAAGTTTGATTAAACAGTGTACTCAAATGACACTTCTGCTGTTGCTGAAATCTCAAAAGAGGATGCTGTGTCTCCTCTGCAACCCACTGATTTTCTAAATTGCCAATTTATAAAAGTTCTCCTTTCAGAGACACTCTGCATAATGTACCTATTGTTCTTCCTTCTCCTATTTTTGAAATGAATCAGCAGCAAAGAATCTGATTTCATTTGCTTCCAAAGCAGGTGCGTTGTGCACAGATAAAAGAGAATGACCTTTAGGTGCTGAAGAGGTAACATAGAGGTAATGTAGTTATGGAAGAACTACCTGTGTTCAGAAATCTTCTGCAGCGAGCAAGGGACTTGGGGACTATGGAGAATTCCTGAGAGGAGGGGTGTCACGTATAGACACAATTCTGTGTTTAAGGATAGATAACTTCACAAGTCACCAACTCTTTTCATATTAGTCATTTAAGAAAGAGGAACTATTGAGGACAGAAGAGTGAGAAAATAATTCTGGTCACCCTCAAATATGTCACTGAATTTTATGTGCTCCTCCATTGACAGTGAAGAGATGATTTCAAGTGAATCCAAGTAAGACAGTCAGTGAGTCAAGAGAAAGTCTAAATTCAAAGACTGCGTTTCAACAGGAGGTTGTATGAACTCCCTGTGTGTCTTCTGATCTTAGGATGAGTGATTATCCATGATGAGATTCCCTTAGTATCATATTGGCAGAATTTCTGGGCTTGTGGGCCAGCATATGTCATTTGATTTTGTTGGAGTGTTAAGTAGGTAGAATAATTATCCCGAATAATTTTTTACATCCCGAAGTTTACAGGTTCTCGGAGCAAACGTAGCAAATCCTCATATTTGCAGTCATGTCCAAGCCATGGATCTAATGGATGGTTGATTTCTGTGCTAAACAGAAGACGGGCATCTTGCTTTTTGTTTCCTGTCCTTCCTGTGAATAAATCTGAAATGAAAAGGAAAATATCACTAGGAGAGCTTCTCGGTTGCTTCTAAGGATAGAGAAACATCCTTTCTATAGCAAGACAGAAAAGACATTTAGGTCTCAATGTTAGAGATGTTAGTTAAAGCATAACAAATTCAAAGAAATTTCTGGTAAAAAGAATCTTTGAAATTCAAGTGAATAATTTATAGAATTCTAGGTTATTCCAGAAAAAATTACATATTCTGGACAATGAGATCAAATAAAATTAAATTTGACAGCCATAAAACTTGATAAACAAAATTACATTTGCCTTATTTTTTTAATTAAAAAATTGCTTAATTTATTTTTAACTTTTGACACCACTATCACAGTTTAAAGGGCAGTATATGAAACAAAAGAAAAAGAAACAGAAAAAGGAAAATTATAACAGATAAAACACCTCAGGAATGTACATCTAATTGGCATTGTATTCCATTAATCAATAGCTGCACTTTTTGCAAACTGTGTCTATGGTCTTGAGCAGAAAGGGTTTCCTTTTTTAAACTGCACTAACATTTCTGACTATGGATCATTGTTCCTTCAGTGGTAGATTTTTACAGCGACTCTAAAGCATTTGGGACAAATGTTTTAAAGTATACTGCAGCTTTCCTGACAACTTCCACTTCTCTTTCCAGCTAAGAACAGTAGCAATTTTCTGCTGTCTTAAAACCTTCTACAATCATATGCACCATGTCCACCTCTAAATCCACAGCCACAGTCATAGAGGTGCCCTCAGCTTCTTCTACCAAAACTTTCCCATTTTGAGGGTCCATTGTTTGATTATTGTTATCCAATAAAATTTCCAAATTCATTATAGTTTCCCATAACCACTATAGTTCCCTCTAACCAAATTTCTCCCTTCATTGCAATCAATATAGCCTCTTCTTTCCCCAACATAGCCATTACTCTATTTTCCATATCCTGGTCCACTACCACCATAGCCTCCTCTACTACTGTAAAAGAGTAAAGTAAATGACATTACTTAAATGTGTCCTCTACTACGTAAAACAAGATAAAAGACATAAAAAGGAACAACATGTTTTGAGATGAACTTCTAATTGTGAGAGAAAATTTTGAGAAGATGATAAGCAGTTTGATTTGGTTGGATATACTGGGAAGTATTGCCTAAAATTGTGCGAGGTGTTGTGAAGCATTCATCTTGGTTTGTATTATCAAAGTCATGGGAGCTTTCCTGAGAGCAATAGAAAATTAAACAATCTTTAATTACCTTTTGTCACTATTTGGGGATGATTTTAATTCATCTCCCTTTCCTTGTCCATAACATCATAGCAAATCAAATAATAAAGCATAAAGCATTTATTAAATGGTGATGTATAAAGGTCATTTGGTACTTTAGCTTGAGTTTGCGGTTTTGAAAAGAATTGCTGTAAATAAGGTAATGAACAGAATTTTTACAGGTTAAGTCTAGTGTCTGGCTAAATGCAGAACAAAAGATTTCAGAAGAAATAGGATTAAGATTTTTGTTTCAAAGTGGCCTTTCTTGTTGTTTTGCTTTAAATAGAAAATATCCTCATTTTATTTCCAAATTTGCATAACACCCAGAGAGACATTTTGGGGACAGAGGTATAGATACAATATTAACAAATATGAATAGCAACTCTTTGTATCTGAATAACATTATATCAAACATTCTCACAGAAATCAAATCCATAAAATTAATAAAACATCACAGGCTATGTGAAATAACATAGGTCATCATATTTTCCAGTGCTTGGAACCATAACACTTGCTCAAAGTAAGAACCCAATTAATGACTCTTTCCTTGAACCACCTGTTAAATAACGCCACTCAAATATCTTGTATGTTGTTAGTGCTTCCAGTAGAAGAAACACTAAAGAAAAATATATTTTGGACAGAATAAAACAAGGTATTAATGTTTAGTCCCATTATAATAGGCAGATAAAATTAGAGAGAAAACAGAAGGCACAGTGGGGTTGAAGAAGTTTTGTTTTGTACTAACAGCTCCAGAAGATTATCATTTGAAAAGCTAAAGAGATGATCCACTATCTCCAGGGAGTTTTAGATATGTAGATATGTGCTTAACTTTGGTTATCAGACTATGGAAAGCATGTACCCCAAGAGACTGGAATATCTCAGACATCATATGCTAGGAAACGAGAAAGTCTGCTATCTGGACTAGCCAGAAGGGAAAGAAATCTACCACTCGATAGGCCACCTGTCTACATTAGATAACGATGAATCCAGTGTTGTACAGGATAACACCTTGGACAGGACTGCATAGATATGTGTAGGTGGAAATGAGGTTTTGAGTGGGAAGATCTCTTTGTCCCTCTTCCCAACATTCTCCTTTTCTTCCATAGGCCCAAATAAAAATATCCACAAATATTTCTAATACCAGATACATTTTGACATCAGATTTTGAAAGAAGATATAATATAGTTTGAAAAATTAATGTGACCAATCTTGACATTGTCAACATAGACTACCTTTTCCTAACACAGACTCATTAAATAAATTATTTTTCTAAGTATAACAGTTAATCTTGGTGCTTTAAGTGGCTAATTGAGGGAAAGTGGCTGATCCTGGTTTCTTAGGGCTTAAAGTGTTATTCCAAGTTCAGCAATACCATCTCCATCCATCAAAACATCTTAGAAAGTAAGGAGTGCTTGAACTTCCATTCCCTTTAACTGATATTTCTAAGTGATCAGGTCACTGCTATAGACTGTGCCCAAGAACACTTCCTCAATTAATATTCAATTAGCTTTTTCAAGTAGACAGATTGCATTTGTATTTGTTCTCAGAAGTTACTGATATTTTGTCTGCCTGTGCTCTGTTAAACTACAGAGAGATTTATTTTCATCCTTAATAATCAAAAGATTCCTGCCATGTAATGCTCGTTCAGCTGATACCATGGTCATTAAATAATAATCAATTAGCCTGAAAAATATTCAAAAATTATCTTCACATGTTCCATGTAGCATATAAATAAATACCATGAAACACTCCCAAAGAAAAAATATTCACAAATATTCCTGACAATTTGGGATATAATCTGGCAACAGAATTTGAAAGGAAATAGTAATAGAATTTGAAAAATTAATGGGAGCAGTCTTGACACTCTCATACAACTACTCAACTTTTTTTGTCACTTCTTAATAAGGTGGGCTGCCTTTAAATACAGACACAATTAAGCTAAAGGCTAAAGTAACACAGTAATATCAGGAACTATGTATCACTAGAGTAGTATCCTTCTTGAAACCCTATTGGTTTTTAACTCTTTAAAGTAGTCCATTCGCTTTAACAAATGCTACATTGAACATGTCTTTGTGTTACAAGTTTAATAACTCAAATGATAGCCTACCACAGAAATTGATAACTACAGTTCTTTCTCATGTAGTTCTCTTCAGACCCTTTGTGTTTAACCTTTTTACTCCTTTTTAGTACCCTCTTGGTGTACTATCTGTTTTTAATTGTTGCAGAGACTTTGTAATGTGAATGTTATACACTCTGTAGACTCACTTTTAAAATCCATATACACACATATGCACACACCACACACATACACACAGAGGCTACTTGGAATTGATGACTTTTCATCTTTCAAAGAGATTTATAATTAAAATATAATCTAACTTCATTATGACATGTCATCCTACGTTATACATCAAATCAGTGAAGGCAGAAATGGAGATAGATAGATAAATAGACAGATACATAGATGATATATATATATGATAGATACATAGATAGGTGATAGATAGATGATAGATAGATAGATAGATAGATAGATAGATAGATAGATGAATATAAAACAGTGAGAGCAATGGGAGAGGAGATGACAGGTTGAAGACAGAAGGGCTAAGGAGGGAACAGGGAAAGAGTAAAGGAGAGGACAGAGAAAAATGAAGTGCAAAACACATTAACTGAGGCCAACATTTTGGGGTTATTTGAATTCTATGACTGAGGTGCTCATAGAAACAGCTATGAATGCAACCCCTCATTGTCCTCATGTCTTTCTTGTTCCAGCTCTCCTCCCCTATTTCAATATGTGGAAGCTTGGAAAATTAAAGGGTTTGAGGAGAAGAAAGTAAAGTCACATGAAGAATCTTGATGATATTCGAAATGTCTTATTATTCCTCTTTCTATGGTGCAAATGAGAAAACAGGGAGTAATGCAGTTAAATTAATCTCATAATACTAGTAATATTTAAGATATTATATCTCAATTTATTACTACAATTGTCTTAATTTCCTATCTTGACTTCCTGCCAACATTCTGCCACCACCACCTCCTCTGTATTACTCTTCAGTAACAGGAAAGGTAATAGGGCTCCCAGGAACTCCTGCTTCTTTCTTCCTCTAATTTACTTTGGCCATGAACAATAATGTAAGTGGCTTTTCCCTGATCTTATGTCACCATATCATTTTTACCCCTGGAAGTTTAATGACATTAGACCAAGGTAATAACAATACTAAGGTAGTCTGCATCATCCACAATTGAGGGAGGGTGGAGAGAGAGAGAGAAGATAGAACACAAATTATAGTGTTACTAGTGTAAGACTGAGAAAAACACGCCTTGTGAGTTTTTAGGACAATGGTTTTGACTTCTTACTTACCTTTAAAAGGTGTAATATATTAAATTTCTGACAGTGCTATTTTTTTCCTTTAGACTAATGATCCTGCTTTGTTATTTGAACAAAGTACCTAGCTACTACGATTTCTCAAAGAAAGGCTCTTTTATCTTGATCTCAATAGAAAATGTTACTTGGCTTTCCCCAAATCCTATGACTCCTAATACAGTATTGTTCTGCAGTCAATCCCACAGGTACCCATTACAGAAGCAGAACAATCTATTTTCAAAGAGCCCAAAGGCATCTTCTTGTTCACTGATGTAAAGGAAAGAGAAAAACAATTACCTTGACTGTATAACATCGATAATGCTTTTTTTTTTTTTTTTTTTTTGAAAGAAGGTATTGAATACTCGCCAAACCTTATGCACTCATTTTAAGTGTTGACAGGAATCTTTCATTTTATGATGTTAATTTGTTAATGTGATTAGAATGCAAAGTTCACTTTATTTGTAAGTTGCTGGCGAAAAGACATAAAGCATGTGAGTCTTCAGAAAGAGTCCACAGCTGAAGAATTGACAGTTACTGTAAAATACCCTTCCCCCAAAATAGAGTAGTACTAAAACCACAGCATCCATTAAACTTAATGTTCTGCATAATTTAGTACAAGGATTGTTATGTGTGTGTGTTTTTTTTTTTTTTTAACTTCTGGGCAGAATATCTCATATATTGGCAGCAAGTTTAGTGTTGATAAACCAAGACACTTTGAGAAGAACTGAGGACTGTGTGTTGACTGGCGTCTTCTAGTCCTACATCTCTCAACAACTGACTTGTTCTTGTTCTTACTGAGACCATAACAACATAACTGCAAATCAGATAAGTCAAATGCAAGAGACGGAAGTGTACAAATCTGCTTCAGGATTAGGTGTAAAGGATGACACAATAGCCTCATAAGGAGGAAAGTTAGGAGCACTTGGTCTGCAAAGGAAACATGAGTAACCAGCCACCCCCAATGAGACTGAAATGGCTTCAAGGACATGCTTTGGCCTTGAGATTAGAAAGATAGCATCAGACAGAAACCATACAACTATAAAGAATCTAGACATGGTACAGTCTTGAAGAGAAAGAGACTTCTTTTAACTGGAGAAAGGCTTCATAAGAGTAAAAATAAAAGGGAGATATATAACAAGATAGTAAGAAAGCCATTGGGAGACATCAAGGCAAGTCAGAGAAACCCCTAAGACAGAAGCTTTTAGAATATTTTCCTGAACAAAAACACTTTTAGTAGACTCCAAGCCAATCCTTCAGGAGAAAGGAAAGGTCTGATTTCTTCAAACTTATTTTTGGTTGGCTAGAATCTTCATATTTGGTAGTTTACTTCAGCATAGCACACAGGACAAGCAGCATGGAGGCACTAATTTCCATGGATGCAGAACTTGAAATTATAGCAAGACTGCTTCTGAGTTCTCTGTCTTGTTGAGAACTATGAGGAGACAAGACCTGATTCAAATCTATAGGATGTAGCCTAACAATAAATGTTGGTGTGCTAGCATTTAACTGGTCTTAAATCCATTTCTACACAGCTGGGCCCTAGGCTGAACTCAGAAACAATGAAAGCCAGTAACATTCTGGACAACTAATATTGGAAAAAGCAGTATCATTTGGGCTATAAATGAACTCTATTTATTGTAATATATTATTTTCTTGAATTAGTCATACCATGTAAACATTAACAGTGTATATAGCCTTCCATAAAACAAGAAAAAATAAAATATTACACCAATCAGCTACTAGTTCAAGGCCTTGTATCTAGATATGTGAGGATAAGAATAAGGCAATTTATCTGACTCCTGAGTATATAATATTACACAATAAGGTAAGGGCAGGACAATTACAACATGCAGTTCATCAGAAATATTAGGAGAAATAAGTGACACTAATCCACACTAATCCCATTAAGTCTCAATTATTTCAAAGACAAGTGGTCAAATATACAAGTCATCATTAACTCATTAAATACTAACAAATGGTCACTTTTGTGAATTATTATTGTCATTAACATATACTAGTGAGATTTCTTGAGCTATCTTCATATATTTTACATTGATTATATCTATCCATCTGCCCTTTCATACTTCCTCAAGTCAGCTCCCCAAGGACTTTTATTGTCCCTTATACTTTCTTTTAATTCTAAATTCTTACTTTTCTGGTTCTAAATATGAGAGATAATATTAAACACTTGTCATTTTCTGCCTGAGATATTTCACTTCAATAAATGTCATCCAAATTCATCAGTTTTGCTGACAAAATTTGCATTTTTGCCCTAATCAAATTTGTCTTATTTGTGGACAATCAGTATTATTTATGAATTAATAATATTACTCCATTTCACATAGATAGCATATTTCCCTTTTCCTCACAACTATTAGTTAGTGTCTAGGATGAGTCAATAGTTTAAGTATTACAAATAATGCCTTAATAAATATATCTATGTGACTATATATTTTCTATACTGACTCATGCATAAAACATATGTGACTATGTAATCAACAGTCTGATAAACTATCATATGATAGTTCTAGTTTCATTGTTTATATGGAAACTTTATAGTCTCTATAGAACCCAACTTAATTTTATACATGACCACAAATTTGAAATCTTTTGATAGAGAGCCGAGATTCAAATCCCAACTGATTTTCTCAATATCAAAAAACTACAAACTACAAAGTGCAAGATGATTAATTGAGACCCTTGGAGTAAAAAATGATTCTCAATAATTAAAAGAAATATAAAGTCAATAACTTAGTTTTCATTATAGAATTTCAAAGCCAGTTCCTAGGATCATTTTAGATTTGTAGAAAAAAAAAAAAAAAAGAAGGTGATTTTGTTTGTCAACTCAAATTCAGAAATTCTGCAAGAACTTTATTTAGAGAACGTAAGAATTGCAGCTTAGGATACATAGGTTCAGAGAGAACTATTCTAACCATATGACACTGAGGTAAGGAAAATGACTTCATTTATGGAGTATTAAAAATTGAGAAGGAATAATCCACATGCCTGGTAGGGAATAAAGAGAATAACTTGCTGTTTAAAATATTTGCAAAGCATGAATTACTATATGGACTACTATGGTCCATATAGTCTGCTATTTCATCTGATCTTTATAAACCCCGGAAGCAAAAATTTTTGCTAAGGTTAAATGCTATTTATATGAAATTTGTAACATAAACATTCTAGGACAATTAGTAAAAATCTACTGAGTTATTATGAAGACATTTTAAAGTGTACAATTTTAAATAGAGATTCTTCCCATATATTTGATTATAAGATAGATATTGAATATTTCAAAATAATAGAGACATTTATGAAACAGTATACAGGTGCTGATTTTAGGAAAATATTAAAAGATATTTTTGTCCCATGGAAATATTTATACACAGAAATAATATATAAACATATTATATATGTCATATTTTGCAGAGTAAAAAATTTAATCATAAGACTATTGTGATCATGAATGGAAAATTTGATTTTGTAAACATGTATTTTTATAAAATTAATTATTGTATTCAAGCAAAAAGATACTGCTATAGTGGGTACTTCAATTTTTTTTTGTTTTGTTTTTGTTTTTTTTTGGTTTTTTTCGAGACAGGTTTTTTTGTATAGCCTTGGCTGTCCTGGAACTCACTCTGTAGACCATGCTGACTTTGAACTCAGAAATCTGCTTGTCTCTGCCTCCCAAGTGCTGTGATTAAAGGCATGCCCACCACTGCTCGGCAGCTACTTCAATTTTTAGAAATTAATAAATATGTTTTCGGAGCCTGATTATTCAAACATGAGGACCCATCTTTGCATCCCCGGGATCCATATAAAAACCTGAGCATAGAATCATGCTTCTGAAATTCCAGGGATGTGGATGGAGTTCTTCTAGATATAAGAGAATTCTTGGATTTCTGTGGCCAACCATCCAACCTGACTCAATGAATTACAGGTGCCATTTTGGTAAGACAGTCAGTCCAAGACCGAATTCATTCATGCATAAGAGAGAGATAAATTACTTAGTATGCACTTATAATA
The DNA here is from genome assembly GCA_021653895.1 of Mastomys natalensis. Classification (NCBI taxonomy): domain Eukaryota; kingdom Metazoa; phylum Chordata; class Mammalia; order Rodentia; family Muridae; genus Mastomys; species Mastomys natalensis. Next base: position 394,068 of record JAJTUV010001978.1, read on the forward strand.
TGAAGATTGTTGTTTAAAAAAAGAAAAACGGCGGCGGCAGAGGGTTCCAGGAGGAGAAGTTTATTTAGGTGGAGGGAAGAGAGAAGAGAGAGAGAGAGCAGAGAAAGGTGGAGGCCGGCCATGACCACGTGAAGAGGGAGGGGAGAGGGAGAGGGTCAGAACGACCTGCAGGCACGGGTCCAGGAGCAAGAGGGCAAGAGAGCAAGAGAGGGAGGAGGGCCAGACAGCCTCTTATAATAGTGGGCAGGCTACCTGTTTCCAGGTAGCTTTGGGAGGAGCATACCTAGCTGTTGCTAGGTAATGTGGAGGTGAAGTTTAACAGAATGCTAACAAAGATGATTGTCTTAGTTAGGGTTTCATTGATGTGAATAGATAACATAATCACAGTAACTCCTATAAAGGAAAATTTTAATTGACTCTGGTTTATAGTTTGAAACATCTAATCCATTATAGTTATGGTGAGAGACTGGCAGCGTCAAGGCATACATGGTGCTGGAGAAGGAGCTGAGAGTTTTACTTCTTGATCCACAGGTAGCAGAAGGGGACTCTGTGCCATACTAAGCATAGCTTGAGCATAGAGGATATCAAAGCCTGCTCCCAGAGTGACACACTTCTATAAGCCCATAATTACTTCAATAAAGCCAAACCTCTAATAGTGCCACTCCCTACGGGCCAAGAATTCAAACATATGACTCTATGGTTCATACTGATTCAAACTATCACAATGATTTTTATCACACTTGAAGACAGGCATGAACTAGTCCTGAGTAATTCTGTGTACTGAAATATGTCCTTTTAAGTCTTGTATGTTGAAACCTTAACTTCTTAACAATTAACTATATTTGATGCCCAAACATTTAAGGTAGTAATTAATAAAGTCATAGAAGTTGGCCATGAATTCAGTATGATGAGCATCATAATGAGAAGAGAATGGGACACATGGATAAAAGACACATAAAGAAAATGGATAATACAGTGATGTAGTGGCTTTAAATGCAAGTAAAAGGGAAAAGACACAGGCTAAACATAATTCCCAGTATATTTGTGGTGGGATTCCAGGTTCCAGATTACGAAAATGTGGCTTTCTGTCTTTTAGACTACCTATATAGTATATAATCATTTCTTATGTTGATAATATTTAAAAATGTAAGTATGAGATTTAAAGAATGTGCATGAATGACACTATCTGACAAAATATAATTTATCATATATATTAAGAAATAAGCCAAAATCTAGTGTTCCACAAAGAGATGGACAAATGATGGACAAAGACAAAGATCTCAGAGTGACAATCATGGAGAAAGTTTACATAGGTAAAAGAATGGAATCAATTATTATGCCATAGAAATTGAGATACCAATGTATTAAATCATGTAAATAAAATATAGAGACCATGCTTTGTACACTGTTGAGAAAAATAGTACTGGGAATGAATTTTCATCATGTCAGCACATGATAAACACTCCTTAAGCACTGCATTTTTATGTCATGTATTACTCTTGGGAATGGTAGCATCTTTTCCATTAGGTGTTCTAAGGATACATGCTTTTATAATTTGGAAAGTTCCCAAAGCTCTATAGGTGCACTCTCACTTTGATGCATATACATCAAACATCCTTAGGTGGAACCTAGGACAAGATCCAGATATAATCTGGAAAGATTCAATCTGACAACACTGGAAAGGGAGAATAAGCAAGAACACAGGTACAGCTGGTAAGAACACAGACACGGGCATGCTCATCATCCTTGCTGGTTGCAAACATATCAGAGTCAGCAAGGCAGAAACAGGAGAATGAGAAATGGAGTTTATATTATTTACTGTTATGGAAAGCAGAATGTTTACATTTGGCACCTTGTTGGCAATTTCATCTTACCAGCCAATCATTATGGTCTCCTCTATCACTTCTCCCTGCCAACTCCTCTCAATCCTTGAGAATTCTACAAACATAAAATAAATGACTTAAAATCACTTGTATTCTGAAGGTATCTTGTGTTCTGTGCTCTTTAACCAACAGGTGGAATTTAGTGTAGTTAAGTTAAAAGCCTTATTTCAATATCTTCATCTTCAATTTGTCCCTAATTATTCTCAGAATTAATTAAGAGATGTTTAGGCTTTTTTTTTAATTCCAATTTGACAATTTAAATATAAATAGATTGTTAAGCACTATGCTGCTCAGATTGTTCATTGTGTTGTCTAACAACTTTATTAAAGTTCAAAGTAGGAACCAGAGTCCTTACATTACAAAGTAACTGTTGGCATGTGTCAGTCACTATTTTGCAATAAATTCTAAATACCTGTATTCACACGTGTGCCTGTATATTTGTATCAGCTTTTATTCCAAGCCACATTCTAGAAGGGTCATCTAATATCCATTGTAAACTACTGCAACATGCATTTTAATGTGGCATGGTTGTCCTCTGTAAAATTAATTTCTGACACCAGCTATAACTGAAGTGTCAAGTCCTGTTAACAATCTACGCCTTAGCAGATTTTTGTCAATCCATTAACACTGTGTATAATTAATAACAACAGGGAAAGGCTATTGCTATTAACTCACTGTTTATTCTTAATAATTATCAAGCATGAACATGGTAAGATCTCTTTCTCCTTGCTAGTCAAATTTAGTTTTATTTTATACTCAGTAATAATAAGTAAGAAAAAATGCAATACATTAATTTCATACATTAATTAATATTTAAACTTAATAAGCCTTTGTAAGAGTGTTACTCTATGTTTCATTGGTAACAGATTCAATATTTTGAATTAATTTCTTTCTTTAATTTTTACAGTGACATTTGAAGTATGTTCCATTTTTCCTAATGCAAATAATACACATGAATAAAAAAATGAAATCCAGAGACCCTTGAAAAATACACAGCTCAATTATAACTTGACAAAGGCATAGGATTATGAAAGAATCAAGATACTTTTTCCCAGGGTTCATCATCTCAAGTCTACCCTACTATTCCTTGATGATAAGGATCCATGGCTCCAGACACATATGTAGCAGAGGATGGTGTAGCCTGACAGCAATGATAGGGGAGGCCCTCGGTCCAGGGGAGGTTTGATGCCCCAATATAAGGGGATGCTGGAGCAGTGGATCCAGAGATGGTGGGAGCAGCCTCATACAGGCAAACAGGAGGAGGTGGGCAGATGTAGGATGAGGGATTAGTGGAGCGGTAACTGGGAAGTGGGACATCGTTTGAGATGCCAATGAATGGAATGATTTTTTAAAAAAGACTATTGTGACCAAAAAACAAATAAGTAAGCAATACTTTCATACCTTTTCTGGAATAGCCTATTCCTATTAACATTTTCAAAGGCTCTCAGAAATTTTAGCACAGAGAAAACTTGGGAATGTAGATTAATTCAAAATTTCCAAATTTTTATAGCCTAAAACCAATCATTGTCATGGAATCTTCATACTTATGCTGAGAAACTGAAAACCTGCACTTCCTCAATTGGAAAACAGTGCCCTGATGCACCATGACAAGGTGGAACAAATTATACTAGGTGTAAAAGACCAATTATCTACCTACAGATCAAGTGAAGATCGGAGTCACATGACATGGTGACGCGTTATACAAATTATCAACTTTGAACTTGTTGAGCTCATCTTTTCAGTAAATGAAGATTGCACAGGGATAAGGAACTGGTGAGAATCCTTGTGACTGGGCAGAGCTGGAAACTCCATGTCCAGAGACAAGCCATCTTTGGCTCCCTTGAGGATGTTTAATGGATTTATTGACCACATCAATGTTTTAAAACCATCCATCTTTGGGTGATTAAATAGATCATTTTGGGCTGTACTGTACAAGACCCTTAGCTTGAACCAAATATAAGTATAAGAATGTCATCAGATAGCACAGGAGAGTTTTCCCAGCTGTCAGCAGCTTACCTGGCTTTCCCACCTATGTACACCAGAAGAAAATTGACTTATGCCTGTCTGATGTTGTTCTCCAATCTTGAGGAAACTCTTATCATGTCAGAATACAATATCTAGGATAAGCTAAGTCTGTGTTCCCAAGACATGATACATAGGTTTGATTCAGAGTAAACTCCCTAATCCCCTTTGAAGTGAGAGATTTTTATTTGTACCCACAAACTGTTTTGTTTTGTTTGTTTGCTTGTTTTGTTTGTTTTGTTTTGTTTGTGGTCATGAGAATCCCTTGTTGAAAGCTCTTCATCCAATTACAATACTGTTTCTTTTTTTAAATCTGATAGAGAATGCACAAATTTAAACAGCAATATTAACTATGAGGCTTCAGGTCAGGTGCAGGGATTTTCTGAGCTTTATATTTAATAAAACAACAATAAGAAGGTGTTAGTAGATGAAGCTTATCAAACTGTTGAATTGGTCAAGAAAAGATTAAAGCCCATGACTGGTGAATCTAAGTGTCCAAGAAGACTGAGAACCTATCATGGTTTATCACCAGAGATAATCACTAGTTGTGAGAAGCACATACATACACACACACACACACACACACACACACGGGGGGGGGGGAGAGGGAGAAAGAGACAGAGAGGCAGAGAGACAGAGAGTTTATGGGGTAGAACTTAGAAGGATGCAAACAAAGTCATATTGTCCTAAGAGTATAGTAGTATAGTAGTCATATATGGGAAAGAAGAAAGAAGGGGAAAAACCCCATTGTAATTGATAAAGCTTACACTGATCATAATGAGAAACAAAAGAAGACAAAAGAACATGGCTTGGACTAGGGAACTGGAAGCAGCAGAAGCAGCCACAAGACACAAGAGCCTGGATTACATTTTCAATAACCAAAATTCAGAACAGCCCAAAATCAGAAAAGGTAAGACTAATACATGGAACTCGTGCATTTTTTTTTTTTTAATTAATTGCCAGAAACAACTACAACCACTCAAAAGGCATGCAGATTCCTAAGACTCCAGGCTGTAAGGATTCACTGTCAAATTCATTCAAATATACAGATTTTATTATTTTGTAGAAAGCAATCCCACTGATAGGCTAAGCAAAGCTGATATGCATTGTCCTAACTGCTGTGGAACTGCCAGGCTTTGTGGCCTCTGGTAGTTCCATTTGCATGCTAATGAAGCCAAGGCCAGATGCCACTAATTACAACCCAGTCACTCTGTCCAACACCCCACAACCAACTGCTCCTGAATGGACCTCGTCATTCCATTATGCAAATGCTAGTTAGGAAGAGCAGGAATAAATTCTAAACAGTGGCAACCGGAGCCATATATTGGCAGGAGGTAAATTAATAAATATATTCAAGAAATGGAAATTAAAAATTATTATTCAACACTAGATTAATCATGGTTGAATAAATATGGAACAGCACAACTCTCTTTTTTTTTTTCTTTTTTGTCCCTTAGTGTCCTGTTTAATTACTTAAAAATTCCAGTAACTCACTAAGGTGTATAGTAAATTGCATTACTAGAAATAATCTTTCAGTGTCTGAAGGATTACGTTTTCATAACATACTCAAGTTGTTTCTTCCTGTGAAAAAAAGAAATAATAAACAATCAATTAAGGGTAAAGGGCATTTCCCTTTTTCTGAATTAAATAAAAATCAAAAATGAAGCCAAGAATGACCTTGCATTATGTATTAAAGTTCACACCATGCTTGACGAAAACATATGCGGAGGATCTCCTGTAAGACATGTAAAAAGCATGGAGTAATTAGAAGCCAAAGAGTACTTGTAGTTAAGACCATTCACAACACAAGATTTTTGAAAAATGCCTTGCCTGAAAATGAATTGTACAGGGTTGCCGGTTATTAAGTTCCAAAACCTTCCTCCCTGAAGATTGCCTTAGGAGGGATATGTGAGCCAAGAGCAGTTCTCCCTAAGGCAATGTCAGAGTCATGGCATCATTTTTCATGAAAATCACAATGAGTGTTTAAACTACATTTCCCACATCTCTATTAGCAGCCTGTCCTCTCACGGAACATTTCCCTCACTCCCGATTGATTGGACTCCTCATTTTGGTCCCATATACTTTCAATTTTCCAGCAGTTTCTGATTATTTGCATTCTAATTCATAATTAAGGTGACTTGTTTTCTGGTTAACCAACTGTGATGAATATATTATATATTGTGGCATTTAGCCTTCCCTTCCATTCACAAATGAAGGTTTTGTATGGTCAGGTGTGGTGGCTAATATTATTTATGTACTTGACACACTTGGGAGGAAGAGACCTCAACTGAGGAATTTCTTCATTCAGATTGGCCTTGTAGGTATGACTGGGGTCCATTTTTTTAAACTACAAATGGATGGTGGTCGGCACAGCCAATTGTAGACAGTATTGACACTGGGAGAGGAAACTGAACACAAAATCTGGGGGCAGATAGTAAGCAGCAGTCCTCTCTGACCTCTTTCTCAGTTCTTGCCTCTGGGTTTGGGTCTTGAGTTCATGGGTTTCCTCGAGGAAAAGAATGCAACCTGTAAGGTAAATAATACCCCACACCTCTCCAAAGTTGGTTTGGTCAGTGTTTTGTTGCAACAAAGATAAGAAAATAGAAATCAGGTATTGGGATTACATTCTGTGAACTTGGTTTTGTTTTTGTCTCATTTTGTCTCTAATAATGTTAGCAAATATTTTCTATTTTTTAATTGCTTCATTTTCCATTTTTTAGGTTGTAGGTATATGTATGTGTGTGTTTGTATATGAAAATGTGAGCACACACATTTGTCTCAAAGAATGCATGAAAGTCAAATATTACTTTAGTATGTCAGTTCCCAACGATTGTCCACTTTGAGGCAGAGTCTGTTGATCACTACTATGTCATTGTTTTAGGAAAACAATTTGCTTCATAGGATTCTCCTGTCTCTGCTGCACATCTCCAGTTTGTAACCCTAGAGTTTCAGACAAGCACTAGTGTGTGCAGTTGTATGTAAATTCCTGTCTTCATATTTGCTCAGAAAGACTTACTTTCCCCAGACTAACTTAGTGAACATCCTTACTCAGAGAAATCCTTTTAAAACCATTGAATATAAGAGGTTGAAGAGAGTCCCCCATTCCTGGAAAGAATAGTTTCTGGCATTAAGCAAATGAGTAGCGTAAATGATACTTATGTCAAAGCCCAATAGAATGCTTTAGATTATACCAACCATCACGTTCAATGTTCATAAGAATCTTGACAGATAAGTACAGACTGGATAAGCAGTGGAATAAGCAGATAGTCTCATCTTAGATAGAAGATGTAGGATTCAGTGATGTGGAATATTTCTCCTAAACATATGGTTCCTAACGAAAATGATTGCATCCAACCCCTTACCCACTGATTCTGTTTCCTGTATCCTTAGGAAAGGTACCTCAGCAGCTATCCATTTCCATGGTTCTTCAGTTCCGCATTATTCTGCACTTAAAGGATCTTGTTAATCTGGATACTATCTGTGTCCTTTAGTTAGTTTGGCTAGGGGTTTGTCTATCTTGCTGATTTTCTCAAAGAACCAGCCTTTGGTTTTGTTTATTCTTTGTTTCACTCTCTTTGTTTCTATCTGATTGATTTTGGCCCTGAATTTTACCATTCCTTGCTGCCCAACAGTGGGCAGAAGAAACTCCTAGAGTCTTTCCAGTAGAAAGACAGGGCATCAAGTGGAGGGATGGGGTTCCCATCCCACAGTCAAAAAACTCTGACCCAGAATTGTTCCTGCAGGGACAAAAATGGAGAAGAGACTAAGGGAAGAGTAGTTCAATGACTGGCTCAACTTGGGATCTATCTTAAGGGGAGGCTCCAAGACCTGACACATTACTCATGCTATAGTGTACTTATAGACAGGATGTCTAACATGGGTGTCCTCTAAGTGGCCCAACAAGCAGCTGACTGAGACAGATGCAGATGCTTACACCCCACCATTGGCTGAAGTCAGGTACCCATGTAGTTGAATTAGGGAAAGGCTGGAAGGAGCTGAGGAAGTGAGTGACCCTATGGGAAGACCAGCAATCTCAACTAACCTGGACTCTGAGATCTCTCAGACACTGAGCCACTAATCATGCAGTATACACTAGCTGATATAAGGCCCTGACACATACAGCAGAGGACTGCCAGGTCTGGCCTCCATGGAACAATGCTTAATTATCAAGAGACTTGAGGCCCCAGCAAGTAGGGTAGGGGCACATTCTCTTGAAGACAGGGATGAGGAAGAATGGGATGAGGGACTGTGGGGAGGGGACATACTGGGAGAGGGGCAGCGACAGGACTGTAAAAAATAAAAGCAATTTAAAAAAAAAAAAAGGAAAGCCAGAAATGCACAACTGTTTTAGTGCCTTCCAATATTCATGTATTTGGCAAGAACTTGTTTAAATATTGAGCTAATCGTTCAACACAGAAATATTAAAATGAAAAATTCTCTAATAACAACAGCTAAAATGAACAATACTTAGTGTTTTACAAGAAATATTAAGTCTAATGAATGTAGCTATTTTAATGTGGACATGCTGAGGAAATTATTACTTAAGTCAAATAAATATTGTCCAGTTCACCAAAACTATACAGAGATAAACTCAGAGAGAGGAATAAGAGAGTTATCTAGAAAAGACAGCTACCTATCAGGGTGAAACCTACTTGGCCACAAAGGTGAGATGAATAACGCTAACAGAGCATGTTAGTGGATACTCCAGAGATGTACCACTTCTGCAACAAAGAAGAAACTGATCATGGGGTTCCCAATAGAAAAGATAGAGTGAAGACTGAAGGAGTTGAGAGGATGCATGACACCATGAGGAAAGCAACAATACCAACCAACCAGAGCCCCCAGGATCTAAACCACCAGCCTGGGAGCGTTTAGGGCGGGACCCATGGCTCCAGCTATATATGCAAGGGAGCTATATATAAGTGGGAGAAGAGATCCTTGGTCCCATGAAGGCTGGATGTCGTGGGGGGGGTATTCGAGGGTGGGGAGGTGAGGTAGGGGGAGGGTTGGTGAGGGTACACCATCATAGAGGCAAGAGGAGGGGAGAAGGGATAGGGAGTTCCTGGGAGGGAGGGGGGAAAATGGAGTAAGGGGAAAACATCTGAAATGTAAATAAAATTTCCAATAAAAAAAAAAAGGAAAAAAAAGAAATAGAAAAAAGAAGAAAGTCAAAAGAAAAGAAACAAAACAGATATTTGAGGACCACTAAACAGGCATATAAGTTTATAGATGGAGAGGAAAATGCCAGTGTGACCAGACATAGCAGGTTGTTTTTTTTTTCTTTCTTTCTTTCTTTTCTCTTTCTTTCTTTCTTTCTTTCTTTCTTTCTTTCTTTCTTTCTTTCTTTCTTTCTTTCTTTCTTTCTTTCTTTCTTCTTTTTCATATATATAAGGCCAAAACTGAGCACAGGACAGAAATATGAATCGAGTAAGAATCATTACCTCCAAAGGATAAGGGGATCACAGGAGTTATTTTCAAAGTAAGGTCTCCTTAAAAAAATAACATGGACTTCTTGCTCCAGAATTCTGTATACATTTACTCTTAACTCACAGAGCTAAAGCACAATACAAGCAGATATATTCCTGAGTATGATCAGAGGAGGAGTGCATTTCTGAGCATGCTCAGAAACAGAGTTCAGGGAGAGAAACTTTGGGGGCCACGTTTAGGTCAAGAACAAAGAGCCCCTGTTCTAAAGGTAAAAATAGTGGACAGGATGCCTCTGGACTTTCTTGGCATCTTCCTAATAGTTTTATATGAGAAAAGAAAGAGTTGAAGGTACACTAACATAGGAGTTTGCATTTGAGATCATTTGCCTCACTGACTGACTGATCTAGTTACTGACGGAATAGTTTCCATACACCAGCAACCAGATGTATGCCTTAATTTTCTCCCTGTAGTTAAGTATCTGAATAACCCAACAAAAATAGTTAACATTTGAGAAATAATGATCTACAAAATCAGGAAATTATCATGGCTACATTTAATATAGTCCTGAATATTGATTAAAATTTCAAAGTCATTGTGAAATATTGGGCAAGTGTTAGGTAATTTGTTCATAATGATTACAGTGGATTACACCAAATATAAGACTCAATGCTAAGGAATGCTTTCTGAGACCAGTCAGCTAAGATTTAAGACTATCGTGTGTGTTAAAGCTAAGGTGCTTTCTTCTCTCATACAAGGTTATTTATTTGCTATTCAAATAGAACAGTGAGAGCCTTGGAAACAGCTTAGTGGGTAATGGTGCATGTAGGCATGCCCAAGGATCTGATTTCTCCTCCTAGAACTCACATGGTAGAATAAGAGACCTGACTCCTTCAAGTTTTCCTCTGACCTCCAATAACTGGAAGAGGATAATACTCAGCCTTATCAAAGAAGTAGCCAATAGATAGTTGTATCCCAGGTGAATTTCTGTTTCCCATACAAACTGCTCTTTCTGCCAGCCTTTTTATACTCAGATTCCATCTTCAGAATGACCCCAACAAAGGAGAAGAAAACTAGAAGTTTAACTATTTCCCCCTAAGGTGAACAATGCAAAGAATAAATTTTCAACATCATAAGGAAATAGAATATTTTAATTAGAGAGTAAAAAAATCCAGAACCCAACAGAGTAGAGGTTCAACAAATGAAAAATAGGTCAGTGCATAAAAATTTAAAAATGTATTTGGTAATGGGCAGATTCCTACCCCTGTGCCCTTGCTTCTTAGTCTCAGAGTATGATCTCTGCAAGTGTAGGACTCCTGTGACCAATGCAGCACATGGTAACTAAGTAGCAAGTTCCTAGCTTACATCTGAGCAAGAACAGTAAGTGGCATTTATAGCCTATGTGTACTTTATCTATTGTTTTTAATGTATGTCTGGATATAATTTCCATTACAAAAGTAGGAGACTTGCCTTTTTATCTATATCACAAGGACAATAACTGCAAAATTGAACAATGGGCCTTTTAAGATTGGAATGTGCAAGCTTCTGAATGCCACAGCAGGAGACATCCAACACAACCTGAGAAAATTCTATTTCAAAGGGAAGCTCACATCTGAAGCATTTTTCAACCCCATTTAAAATGAGAAAACAAAGAGAAATAAAACTCCTTGGAGAAGGCTTAGCTCAAACCCAAGTCACAGACCTTATCAAATGTTCCCACAGTAATCAATGAGCCCCTAACAATGGCTGAAAGGACTGGGGCAGTGGGAGGAATGTAGACCCATTTGCTTTGATTCAGAGGTTTTTATGAGAGCCATTAAGGGAAGATGGGCAAGTAACTATGCTGATCAGGGCAAAGCCCCACAGCTTTGATAGATGAGTCTGACCAAGTCCTTAAAAGAGCCTTTCCACTCAAATAAAATCAATCATGATATAGGGCTTTCGTAGTAGTCGAGGAGCTAAGTCGAGGAGCTAAGTCTTTGGATTTGTATTAGTTATTTTAAGAGTAGACCAGGATTCTAATACCTCTGAGTGTTATCTCATAGGAGGACAGACAATAGCCATTAAATTTATGTATAGTTACCTTCAAATACCTTAAGCATCTTAGACTGAAGTTCCTACATCTCACAGGTAATAGAAATAGGAGCATCATTTTTTAAATGTTGCCCACATTATCTATGAATGAAACTAAAATGTGGTTCAGAGAAATGAATAACTTTATAAGGAAGTAAACATTTTTTATTAGCACTGTTCTCAATGAGTCACCAAGGGATGGATGCAAGCTCTCTCCGCTGCTACTCTCCCTATTGACTATCCCCTCTGCATCTTTTTTTGTAAAGATATATGTATACTGTATATGAGTATACTGTTGCTGTCTTCAGATATACCAGAAGAGGGAATTGGATTCCATTGCAGATAGTTAGGAGCCACCATGTGGTTTCTGGGAACTCAGAACCTCTGGAAGAGCAGTCAGTGGTCGTAACCACTGAACCATTTCTCCAACCCTCACCCTTCACTGTCATGCATCTTTTAAACCCCTTCAAGTGTTTCTCTACCTATTCTCTAGATTGTTTATTGTTTCAACAAAGTATGTCCAGATATTTTTCAATTTTAGAGAGTCTACACACACACACAAACACAGACACACACACACACACACACACACACACACACACACACACACACACATATACAGAGAGAGAGAGAGAGAGAGAGACAGAGACAGAGAGACAGAGACAGAGAGACAGAGAGATTTTTACAATAAAGTTCTAAAAAGAAGTAAAAAGACAAACAAAAACCAACTTCTCTGTCCCCTTATTTCACTAATACATTTCTAGTAACATCTCCAAATATTTTGTAGTAATTTTTAGAGTAATTATAAGTATTAACTAAAATAACCTGTGGTTGTTTTTTTCCTTGTCTGACTCTGATGAAACATTCTAGTATGTTTCTTTGTTCATAAATACAGTCAAAGATTAGAAAGTACAAGGGTATGGCATTAGTTTTATGTAAGAGGAAGTACTTTGTTCCTTAGCTCCTTGCTACAAATTTCAAGGATCAACTTCAGTGTGAACACTAAGCTATCAGCTCAGTTAAATTTATGAATCACCTAATAATTTACAGCAACTGTATCATATGTATAGAGTCAGGAAACCCGTAGCAGCATGGACATGTTCTATCTAGGTAGTAGTATATGATTTTTATTGTAGGAAAACTCTATAAATGACATTCACACACATCTAGATGACATAATTCAATAACAAAGCCTTGGAAATTTTGTAATTAATGACACTAGATATGTACAACCCCTGCTAGCATGGTAAAGCCGCCTGTCCAGCAGTAGATTTTATTTGAGTAGGCAGAATCTAATCTGAACTGCTGATAAAATATTTACTAATATTATACAATGCACAAAATTGCATGAGTTATCGTTTATGTTGTTGTGAGTTAGGTAAGTCTGTTTATACCAGTTGTACTAGAAATAGCACACAATGAACTACTTTACAAAGATTAGTACAGACAAATGTTTTTTAGTTACATCATAATATGATAAGTTACCATAATGAGCATAGTTCTTCATTGACCAGAATTTTGTTATGCAGTACACATTTTTATGATGATAATTTCAGACTTTGTGGTCCAACAAGAAACATCAGTAAATCAATTTCATTCAAATATGATGATGTGACAATATATTTCTCTTCTGATTAGAGGATTTTATAATTATTTCCTTAGTATAATAAATAAATATTAGTGAGAAAAAAATTATAACTCTTTCTAAGTCTACAAATCTACGTGATTGTGCTGTTTATCAAGAGATACACAGATGTATATTTTTATGTTATTTTGTTAAGTTTTTCTAGTTATGTCAACATAGACATTTTCTCTAATAACCAATTGAATAAATAAGAGATTTCATCTGATATTTTATTATTAATTGTGATTATAATTATATAATTTCCCCCTTTTTTCATCAAACAACCATATATTATCCTTCCTTGGTTTTTTTCCAATGATTGGCCTCTATTTACATGAATTGTTATTAAATGAATATATATATTCATAAGACATATATTCCTGTATTCATAAAGACATATGTATAACCTGCTCAGTCTGTATAAATTTATTTGTATGCAGATTTTCAGATACAGATTCATACTTGATAATCATTTGGTGTGCCCTTTTTTGAGGAAGACTATTACTCCTGCTATCAACACTTCTTATTTGCCTATTGTTTAATAACAGAAACTTAGATGTTTCAAGTCAAGAAGTAAGTAAGTTCTGGCAAGGTACTTTAACACATTTTTATTAGGCTGGTTATGAAATCAGTCTCAATGGCCTTTCAGAATGAAGACACCCTTGTTCATAGGATGTTGGTGTGAGTGTAGATAGAGGTTTAATGTGGTTTTTACACTTTCTTTTCTGTTCTTTATTCCATAATAGGCAAAGGACAAAACTCTGGCCAGATTATTACTAATATATAATTCTAAAATGTTCTCACCACTTTTTTCTAAATTAAGTTTCAGCTTATGAGCAAGACCAATGACTTTAGTTCAGTGTTCCAAAATTTTCTTTGTCAAGCTAAAGGGATCATGCTAAAGGGATCGTATGTGGATATTCACCTCAATTTATGCAGAATTAGATAGTATTCATGTTCAAAATTAATTTTTCACTATTGTATACCCTTATATTACCTGCCATCCATTATTTTCATCAATGAAGGTGGCACAGAAACGGTGCTGAAAAATGGCACATATGTGTATTTTGATTTTAACTACAATTAAGCCTGTTAATCCGAATCCAAATGGAAGACTTCGGCTGATTTCGTTTGAAAAAGTTTAGAAGCAAAAGCTTTCATAAGAAAAGTAGGGCATGGAGATGCTCCTTGGTTTCGTCCTGTTACCCACAATAAAGCAGGGGCACAAATTCCTGTGGGCATTTTGGAATGGCTATGTGATTCACCTTTCTCCAGATGCTTTTCCCTGATATGCTCAAAGATATTGCTCTATGTATTTATGTTAGGAGAGGAAGCATTTACCCTCTAGAAGCTAATTTCAATTGCCCGTTGTTGGACAGTTTCCATCTTCTGCACGCCAATCAGGAGTATATGTCAAAAGTGCCACCTTCTATCTCATTAATGCTGACTTGGCAAAACCAGATGAAATTTAGGACAAGTCAGAATTCTTGTTTCATTGTCCTATTTTCAGTATGAGGAGGAATTTAGGACAAGTTAGAATTCTTTCTCTTGCCCTATTTTATTGTATCTATGTTTATTCATATTCAGCAAAAAGAATCTCAATTTTAGCCTTTGGTATCCTCATCTTAAAGAAAGTATTTCTCCAAATTAGTTTTTTTTTTTATTTTAAAGTTAGCATATTGATGTAAAGCAAATGGAAATTAGATAAACTAGAACACACTTTTTAAATGGATCAGAGTTTGAAAAGTAAAGAAACTTTGTTTTTTGAGAAACTCTTGAGATACTATTCCTTTGGGAAATGCTTAGTTACAGTTTCTTTCTCTTTCTTTTATTTAAAGGATAATTATGAGTGTGTAAGTTTGCTGGACACTTATTTTTCAAAGTCCATGTATATTTATTTTATATTTATTTTATATGTAGGCATGTTTCCCTTTCCTGTTTGTATGTGCTCCATGTGTACGCCTGGTGCCAGCAGAGATCAGAAGACACTGAATCTCCTAAAAATAGAATTAGAATTAGTTGTGAGCTTTCAAGTGGATTCTGGGAACTTAGTGAATCTTGCAGGTCCTATGCAGGACCATTCAGTGCTGTTTGAACCGTAGCACTGAGACATTTTCCTTTGGGCTCTTAACACTAATTTATATACTACATTCATTGTCTCTGTTTCTATATACTTCTTAAGAGCCAAGTGAACAGAATATATAGCTTACGAAAGGATGTAGTTTCTAACCTATTAAAAAGATGTGGAATGGTTAACCTTTTAGCTATGTGCTAAACACTTATATTCTTTATTTTCACATACCCAATCATAAAGTGTTGTTACTATTGTCTTAATCCTTCCTTTTTATTTAAATACTTTCTATTCATGTATCAGGCTACTGTTCTACAAATAAAACTAATACATTATATTTTAAGAATATTCTATGTTGCAATATTTAGCATATTAGGATATATGTAGATCTGATGGAATTTAAGACTCTGCATTGAGAAGCTATTAACCTCCTTTAATGACCAAGACAAAATATGTCCTTACAGTACCTACCAAAGCTATTGTGAAAATTATTTTGGTACAGGACTTGAGTATAGAATGGGATGGTATTTTCCTTTTGATTGGTCCTTTACTGTTGAGCTATTATTCATCTCATATATTGTGTATATTAGTTTCTGACACTGAAACCAAATTACTTATGAATCCAATTCAAGGGAGGAAAGATATCTTTTATTTTAAACTCACGATTCTAGAAGGTTGCCATCTACATTAAATTGTTTAATTTTAAAACAGAATGAGAAAAGAGAATCCTTTATACCTTTATTTTATGGGAATAGATTTACACATTGTAGCTTCCCTCTGAGCAGGTTCTCTTAAAGGCAATGACAAAATGTTTAGCTGACAGTTCTGACTTTCATGTACATTTTATAGCAATTTCAAAAGAAATGTACTTCAGACCCAGTTTCAGTCCACTCCCTAAATTTAACTTCTTAGACACATGGGGGCATTTGATGAAGCTTGGATTTTAGTTGCACATGCAATACATTTTCTACTGATTTGAGAACACAAAAACAAAAATTATGCCAGAACGGAAAGAGATAGTGATCACAAACAGGCATCACAGGTGACAAAGCATAAGCCATGTCAGAATAAAAGAAATGAACAAAGAGTGTGGGGAAAGCACAAAGAGTTAATCTTATACTATCTAATGTTAGGGATTGTACTGGAGAGTCATCAGAAAATAAAGCAGATTGTACTGCTTCCTGTGATAGTTGAGACATTGAAATATATTCTAATAATATTTTAAGTGAATAATCGACTAATTAATTACCATCTGCAAGTGAAATTTGAGGAAGCAGACACCATTCATCTTCCGTGATTAATGAGTAGAAAAGAGCTGAATCGGGCATTTGTCTTCCAGGGTTTTTGAACTCATAATGAAACCTCAGCAGCTCCTGCTCTATGATGAAGCACTGCTTTCAGTCTCTGGTTTTGAGGCTTATGCTATGTCACCTGTGATGCCTGTTTGTGATTACTATCTCTTTCTGTTCTGGCATAATGAAGTTGGCTACACCAATGAGTAGAGTCAGTATCAATGGAACACAATTATGTGCCTGTCAGTTTCTACTGCTAAAGCCCAAGAAAGGCCAGTAATATTGAGGACTAAAGAAACTAGAATTCTACTGTTAGGAGTGTTGATACTGCAGAGCATATTGTTGACCATTTCGTGCTCACAGCTAACACATATAGGAGAATCATACCTGTTAAGTAGTAAATGAATGGGAGAACTGAACCTCCTTCATCCCAGAACTGAATCCTGATGAGCATTGACCTGCCCATACTGTATTTAGTTTTGAGAAATGACAAGATCACAGGTGGAGGCTTGAGGTATGTATATTTATGGGGAAAATAGTCTAAAACATACACATTATTGCATCTATTTATCTGTTTTTCTATATATGGGTATATTGCAGACTTTTCAGAGATAGAATGAACTCCCGAAGCAAATGTTGTAGAAAGTATCAGACACAGCAACCCTTTCTTACTGACAATTTTTGAGCTTTTTTTTTTTTTTTATTTAGTTATTTAAATCACATCGTAAGTTACTTATTTACACAAAGGTTATAAACACAAAAAGGTAGGATGTGGGGAAGGGAATGGCACCAGAGCATAGGTGTTCAGGGGGAACAGATACCTTTCAGAACAGAGTATCAGCTGAACAGGTTCAGGGGACAGGTCACTATGGCTTTGCCTATGATTCACTTGTCCTTATCTAAGTTGGTACTGTCCACCGAAGCTGCCTATTTATAAGACCTATGACTACTCGGTCTGGTAAATTTCCACAGAAGCTGCCTGTTTACAATAGCTTATAGCCTTCTGTTTCAGTGTTTTTCCACAGAGACCCAAGACTTTGTGTTAGCATGCATGTATGTCAGGCCTATTGCTGATTTTAGGCCTATGGCTGATTTTAGGCCTTTAGTGTATATGCAGGGCTGCTCCTGACTCTCCTCCCTTCTCTAAGTATAGAATGGCCTTGGCGATTCTATTCTTGTGAAGGCGGGATAGAGGCCTGACCTCCAATAATTGAAGGGGACCATGTAATGGCTCTGGTCTCCTGTCATTGTCCAGTGAGGCATGAGGGCCATACCCACCCTCTCCAGGAAATTTTTGAGCTTTTAATGACTATCACTATGCATTGTAAATAAATATAATTTTAAAATGTATATGAAACCAACCTAAATTTGTAACAGCCAGAATTTTGACTGAGTTTAAATCTAGCTTTAACTTCAAACCAATGAGTTCACTGATGAGATATTGAAGTTAGCTATTTTTCTTTCATTATGTTTAAAAGTATGCAGATGAGTATGGTCTACCTCAAAGAAGGCATGTTTTCTAGAGTTTTTCATTGTGTCTCTTCAGAACATATTGGCTTGTGGGAGATAATTAACGGTGGTGATGATAGTGATGAAGATGAAAATGATGTAGTTTTCCCAAATCCTGTGAATGTAGGAGCCATGGTTATTCTTTCTACTGATAATGACTAATAAAATGGAAAGTAACATTCTTTATCTACCCAGTTTAGTTTCAACAGCCTGGAATTCTGCACACAAGCAGATATCCTTACTTTCCCACTGTATCTTGTGATCACAAATAATAGTATTTTGCCCCAAAATACCAATTATGAGATACTATAACACACATACAGTATTTATAAAATATTATAGAGCTACAAAGATATACTAAAACATAATATTGGATTTCTTCATAGATTAGCACAGAAAGAAATCTAAGAAGAAATGGTTATTAGTTGTGTTGGAAATGAAACAATACTCCTCATAGTCCCAAAACTGTGATGCTCTTACAGAAAATCGAGTAGACATTGTGATATTAACCTTACTGTATTCTCATGTCATGCCTGTAAACTTATCCTCTCTCCAAATATAGTGCAAGGACAGCCAGAGGCCTTGCTCTCTGTTTGACTTAGCCCACTCACTCTATTCTGCCACTTATTTCTACCTTCTCATTAGAAGTGTTGGTATATGCTCATAATCTGCTGAATATATAAGAAAGTAGAAGGATCTGGAAAGAATTTCTATACTCAGTCTCATTGACATTGCCAGAGTGCTGAAATGCATTGTCTATGATCCTATATGAGACCATTCCTTTTTAGATGTCCATTTTCCATTGTGAGCATACAGAAAGTACCTTCAGTGCTTTGGTTTGTTTTGTTTTCCTTTTTTATTTTTTAAATCTTAGTGTTGGTTTACCAGAAAACAGAACTTGAATATTTGTAAGCAAGTATATAAAGTTAGCAGGACAGATATATTTATCTCTTTAAGTGTAGTTTTATACTAAGTACTTATCTGAGTAGTCAATATGTTATTACAAAACACATATTATTATAGTATACTATGCTATTACATTATTTTTATTGTCTTTGTTAGGGTTTCTTTTTCCTGCACAAAATATCATGACCAAGAAGAAAGTTGATGAGGAAAGGGTTTATTCAGCTTACACATCCACATTACTGCTCATCAAGAGGTCAGGACTGGAACTTAAGCAGGTCAGGAAGCAGGAGCAGATGCAGAGGCTGCTGACTGGCTTGCTTCACCTGACTTGCTCAGCTTGCTTTCTTAGAGAACCCAGGAATACTAGCCCAGGGATGGCACCACCCAGAATGGACTTATTCCTTCCCCTTGATCACTAATTGAGAAAATGCCTGCTGACACATTTGACGAACTCCATTGCAGACACATGTAAATTTTCCAAATATTTAGTCTAAAACATATGTATTCTTTAATAGCATATAACATTTATTATTGTTTCTTTTAGAAAAAAAGCATGCTTTATTTTTTTCTTTATTTTTGCTATGTCTCTTCTGCCATGAACATGTTCTGCAAAATCAGGACTTCAAAAAAATGCATGTATTAGATAAAGGTAACCATAAAGGTAACTACTTACTATTTCTAAATCCATGAGCAATGCATGCTTAAGACTAATAAAGACCAAACAAAGGAATGTTAGCAAAGATGAAAAAGCACAGGAAACGAAAAGTTAATTGATAGTAGAAAAATGCAACAATAAATAGAGGAAACTGTTTGTAAAAAGATTAATATGCTTTGCTCTGAAGTGTGAGTGTGTGTGTGTGTGTGTCTGTATGTGTGTGTGTGTGTTTTCTAGAATTCTGCTGGCCTGACTGACCAGTGAGCTCTGGGGATCTATCAATTACAATCTCCACAGCCTTGCAATTTCACAACTGCATCACCATGCCTGGTGTTTTAAATCCGGGCTTCTGATGATTACACTCAGGTTCTCATTCTTGTATAAATGACCCATCACCTCAGCTAAGCAGAGCATGCTCTTCTCCTGCTGTCACGAGGTTCTTTCTGTTCCTTACTTATTGTTATTTAGGCAAAGGAGTGTGGTTTTAAACAAAAAGAAAACTGGGAACTCAAGACATACCTCAACAGTTGTGAGTACTGGCTGCTCTTCCAGAGAACCCAGGTTCAGTTCTCAGCACCCACATGAAAGTTCACAACTGTCTATAGCCCCAATTCCAGAGGATCTGATGCCTTTATCTGATCTTTACAACATCAGCCATGTGTATGGTACATAGACATATATATGAAAAAAAACACCCATACACATAAATAAATAAATTTTAAAATAAAAATAAAGCATAAATGAGAGAGAAAATGATTTATTTATCATAACTAACACCCAGGAAAATTTCTTATTATGATAATTGAATATTAGTGAGTCAATACTGATTGTCTGATCTTCCCTACCTCATGGAATAAGAAAGACTTAAAAAGTTTATTTGTCTCATACACTGAAGAATCTAGAATGTTGACCAAGATACCTAGGAATCCTTATGACTACTGTAGAAAGCAAATGAAACAATATAATACATACATATATATATATATATATATATATATATATATATATATAAAATGATATATTGTGTGTGTGTATGTGTATATTCTAAAAAGTGAAAAAAGAAAACCAAGGAAATACTGATAACTAACTAATAATTATAATAACCAAATAATGAATAATATAATGAGTTATGAACCCAGCGTAATCAAGTAGACATTATACAAGTAATAGAAAATATGGGTTATCTACTAGAATCTACTTCTTCTGCTACTCACATCATTTTCGTATTAAAAAGAATTCCCT
The DNA here is from genome assembly GCA_021653895.1 of Mastomys natalensis. Taxonomy (NCBI): domain Eukaryota; kingdom Metazoa; phylum Chordata; class Mammalia; order Rodentia; family Muridae; genus Mastomys; species Mastomys natalensis. The sequence continues at coordinate 414,769 of JAJTUV010001978.1, forward strand.
CTGAGAATCATTCTTAGAATACCTGCATATATTTATAAACTCTTCCTGTTGTGACATCTGCTGTCAAATGGACACATTTCGAACATGGCACTGTTCTCAGGAATGCTAAAAATATGGTTTCTTTCTTACTCAAGGGACAAAGAAATAACTGTTGCTATGGTTCTAATTGAATTGGTAGATTGTAACAGCTTAGGACAGTTTTGTTTATAGGCATTTAGCTGCCTTCCAAAAGTGTATGGATATTATCCTCAAGGAAACCTTTATGTTTCTCAAATCTGGCATATAACCAAGAGGTGAAACTTCAAAGACCCTAGGATCTCATTCAAATATTACCAACAACATGCTGCAAACATAGTAAAATATATCCCCCAAAGATCCTCATTTTGAGTTGCTTAGTTTTTTAAACATGTCTTACTATTCTACATAGACTGAGAGCAATTGAAATAAAATGAACTTTTGCCTCACTACTTAGCAACTGGAACCTTGAAAAAGACTCAGACTCCCTGGTAGATGTTATTTAAATATGCTTGAAAAGCTGGTACTAATCTCTTTCTCACATTAGCACTCCCAGTGACATAGATGATGTTCATTTGCCTCATTATTTGAGCCTCTCCTTCCCAACCACCAAAGTCATAAATAGATCAGGGAGCCAGAGGGATATTATCTTTTCCTTTCAACTCCTGTTAATTTCCCTGTGATAATTGACTTCTAAAGGGAGCATAGGAAACAGAATTAAAAATATCAGTTGACTGCCTAATGATCTCACGTTGCAGAAGGTCCCATTTGGTTTGGAACACACTTGACATCCCTATCAAGCAACCTGATCTGAGCCTTGTAGTTAAACGTGAAACATGCTCATGTGCACCTGTTTTCCTCCCAGGGAGAAGAGTTTGACACAGAGCCAATATGATATGCAGGAAGGCTGGTATGGGGAGGGTAGAGGGAGAGGACTGCTCATGTACAAATCCTCCCTCTCACGCCACGGAAATGATTCTGTCTCCTGAAATTATCTGATGAAGGAGAAATCGGTGACATTTAATGATCATAAATAATGTAAGTGTCTCATTTCAGGTTGGCAGCATTGTCACAGGCTGTCAGTATTATTTTGGTATCGCCAATCTAATCTCAAGACTTTGTTTCCATTGTTTCTTTATAAAAAAAGGAGATGGGGGAAATGAAAGAGATACCAACAAGCCAGACTTTTGTTGATGAAATCCAGTGAGAGATAAAGAAGCCAGAGCTGGAAAAGCGGAACTCTCAAGAGGCCTATGCTTATTAATGGAATGTTAATGATTCCTCTGGTGCCCAGTCTGAGCTATTGGTTCTAAGAAAAGGGATATTTGTCACTCATGTAAAGAATGAAATGAAACAAAATTGCACAATAATGTTATCTGTTGTTTATAGACATTGAATGATTACATTTCAAACAGAGTGCAGGTGGCAAAGATTGCGTCAAATTAAAAGTAAAAAAAATAATAATAATAACACTATGGAATTAAATTGACAAAAATTACTCCTCTATTAGCACCAAATAGAATAAGCATAGCATTAGATTCATTTTTCTTATTCATCAGTGTTTTAAAATTGGAAACCTATTTTCCTGTTAAATGGGAGCTTATTCAAATCAAATGTAAATACAGATCAACTTTTTAAAAGTTCAACTTTTGCCCTGTTTCTTCTAGAATATTCATAAATGCAAAGGAGCCTGAAGAGAGCAGCAAAGAAAGGGAGGAATCTTTTATAGCTGGAGATCCTATTATAGTGAGCCCCATCTTATGATTACTCAAAGTTGCTAGAAAAGTCAGTTCAGCTAATATGCCAATTTAGTAGTTTCAAAAGTATTTTTAAATAGATATTCACCAAACTGAATGTACCCAAAAATAATCAATACTTCATTGATTATTCATTATTCATTCATTGATCCATTGGTAATTTTTTTTTTGATTTTTGAAGTGCAGGATTCCTAACATTGTGCAGACTTGGGAGACTGAAAATATAGGCACTTTCTGAGCTCTCAGGAGCTGATGGGAGGATTTCAAAGCAAGAAGACCATTGTGTTTTCAAGAGAAAGGTACTTGCTCTAAAGTCAGATCACTGAAGATACAACTTACATTAGGCGGAATAAAAGACATCCTGGAAATTTTAGATTGTTAGAAAAAGAACAAATTTATCTACTTTGAATTTGATTTTTTTCTGATCTGTCTTCAAAGTCATTGTCAGACACTAGAGAATGGATCAAAGAAAGAGAAGGTGATTCTAAATAAGCAGTCCAGTTTCAGAGACTGGTGGCTTTCTGGAGAGGTAGTGCACAGTTGATATGGTTTTACAAATCTTAAATTCTGACTGAGAGTCAAACATATATAAGAGCCATTTTCAATGTAGATTTTTCTATATTATTGTTTATATATAATATATTATATAAAATCATATATATATATATATATATATATATCAATCATGTCAAACAGGATATTATAGGATATATAAATATAAAAAAATAATTTTGCATAATGAACAAGGAAGTTTACTTTTGACAAAGAATTGATGAAAGAAAGAGAGATAAAGAGAAAGACAGAAAGAAAAAAAAGAAAGAGAGAGAGAGAGAGAGAGAGAAAGACAAAGAAATGGAGGGGGAGAGAATGAAAATGCAGGGAAGTGTAAAATCGAGTAGGACTGTTTTAGTAGATATTTAATCTCAAATCATATTTTCTACTTTGCCTTGAATCATTCACGTTCCCTAATAAGAGGCACACAACCTTTACATTTAAAATAAGCCTTCATAACAGACATCTACCTTGTAAACTAATAGAATTTAATTCTCCATCAATAATCCCATTTGCTATGTTCCATCTCAGCAGCTCTTAACTCCAGTTGACCATCCCTCTTGGCATGTTTTCTTGATCCTATCCAATATGATCTGGTTCACTCTCCATCTTCTCTCTCCATCCTCATGGTCTCCTGCCTCTGTTCGCAGAGCCAGAGAACTTAAAACCCCACCTATCTCTCTTCTGCACAGCTATAGACTGTAGGCATCTTTATGCAATCAAGGATAACTTGGGGTGGGGCAAGGTTAAGTACCATTACTTGGGTCTACATGAGACGCAAACATGGCCATTGTTTAACATTACAATGCATAGTAGAAGAGCAAACCTCAACATTCTCATTTCTTGTTAAGTAAATAGACTTTCTTTTATAATAATAAGCACATATAGTAGGAACTATTATGAAACAATTATGAAAATTAGTATGTATGAGTTACATTATAAAGTTCAGTAAGTTTTTATTTGACATTTAGGAGAAAGTAATTTATTACCTGTCTTACTTTAAGTATTAACTTAAATATATCTTTTTAGACCTAAGTCATCTTTCCTATATGCCAAACCACTTAAAATATAATTCTGAGACTAGTCTTCAACCCCATCATGAACCTGAGAAGGAATAAATACTATGTGAGTATGAAGGAAGCACGGGGAGATAGCTTTCAAAATTTCTAGACATGATGAAGACAGCTGACCACCTGAACAGTCCCCAATTTCTTATAATGTTGGAGCATCTATCTTTCTCAGGTTTCTGCCCAGAATAGCTGACAGACCTTATGTGAAGCAAGAAGTATAAATGGACTTGCTTATTCTGTCTTGGCAGAGCTTGGCACCTGACTATTTTTGTCCATTTGTCCTTTCTAGACAGCATTTTGTCTGAAGATGAATTTTGGGTATTCTCTTTGTCCAGTGGCTCGTTTGCCATAATTAAAGCAACTCTATATGGAGATTTTGATGCTCAACATCTTCTTTGTAAGTGGAATGGGGTATTGTCAGAAGCAGATCTTTCTCATTGTCAAAAGATCTTTTATTAATTGAATGATTAAAAATGCATATTCTGTATATCTCTGAGGTTTTGAAGACCATCTATCTATTCAGAATATTTAAATCTTCAGTGATATATTATCTGTACAATCCAGGATGTATATTTCTGTGATAATACAGACTATTATCTAAAAAGACCATGCGTTTAGTTGACTGACTATTAACTTGCATTATTAAATTATCCTAAAGATTTGAGTAACAACTAATAAAAAGTCTGGGACTAAACCTTATATTATTAAATGTGTTGCATGGTCATAATACTGATATAAGAGTTGAAACATGTAATATTATGTTGTAATAAATCTTAACATTTTGGTTTTTTTTTTTTTGTTAAGAATAAGTTCAATAATCTACCCATGCTTGCATAATTTCTTGTAATATTTCTGCATACCCTTTTTCTTTTCAACTCCCTACCCTTTATCTAACAAAGAATGGATAGAGAAGAGGAAAAGGAAGATAGAAATTCCTGAGTCTATGCTCTCTATTTTTTTCTCCCTTTATAAGTCTATAATCTGAGAAGGAGGCTGTAGGGAAGATAAGGGAGTAGAGAATAGCAGAGGAAAAATTATAAATGATGCATATGCAAATTGATTGATATAGATACATTAGTTTGTTAAGTATTTGATGATGTATGTCTATAGCAAAATATTGTCACAAAGTTTCATGCCTCATATCTTTGTGTGTCTGCGTGTGTGTGAACAATATTCAAATAGAGAGGAAAAGAGAAAAAAAATACAGAATTGGGGAACAGAAGCAGGATAAAATTTGCAGAGAGAAAATAAGGAGAAATTGGTCATATGGCACAAGTATGAAATGAGGAAGATAAAAGTCTAGAAATCTAACTTGCAACATGAAAACAGTAGGCAGAAAATCTTTGAGGAGGCAATATTTATTAAGTCAGTAGAATTTACTATCCTTTTATGCATATGATATCTAGTTGCTGCCATGGTAGTAGCCATTCCACTTGTCATCTGCACACTCACATCATACTTTAAATCTTAAATTTGGACATAAATTGCCTTAAAAGAAGAGATTAAGGCTCCCACATGAATGTTCCTTTTAGCAAATAAAAATTTCAGAGTTAACTGTGAAATAAATAATGACTTTGCTCTATATATGGTTGCTCCATGACTGATAGACTGAGTGTGAGAAGAAAGTGACTGCTTTACAAGGAGGAAAGGCAAACATTGGTTAGATTTGGGTTTTTTATTTCAGGCATGTCTCCTTGAACGTGACTTAACAAATACTTTATAAGCCTTGACAGTATACACTCAATAATATTGTTATTAATTTATTCCATCTGCGAAATTATTAGGAAAAAATGAGAGATCATAAAGGCTGTGAGTCTGACTAAATACCACTTTTTCCCAGGATTGTCTCTTACCTCACTACTAGTTTTGTTTGTTTGATTGTTTTTATTTTCCCTGAGACTCAGCTTCCTCAGATGTACTGGGACAGAAATTTCTGTCCCAGTGTTATTGCTTGGAAGGTTATTGTAAACAATTTCATTATTTTCCAAGAATCTATGGTTCACATGAAAATTTCTTCCTGGCTACTCAAATAAAAGTAACTCTTCTCCTTTGTTTTTTATTTTTTTTTATTTTGTTTTTTTTCTACTGTAATTGTTATTGTGTAAAGTCACTTGATATGGTCACTTCCATGTCTTCATGACCAGAATATCTCTGTAATAAAAGATGATGAATACGGATCATTAAGAACTTAAGTTATTTATTGAATGCTGCGTGACAGGATCAGTAACCTAAAAACAATAACAATAACAACAACAACAAACATTTATAGTGTCAGAGATTCTGTGGTTCAGAAACAAAGAGTTGTGTCTGAGTCCTCAGCTTCAAGGGATTTCATGATGACTGTCTTCCATTTCAAAGCTCAATACGAGGAGAGTCTACCAAGCTTATTCATGTGCTGTTGGCCTGGTTCATTTTCTCATGGGTCACTTGCCAAGGACTGTAATTGCTCACAAGCAGCTAGTGAGATGGTTCCTTTCCTTTCTCAGTTTGTACATCATCCTACAGAGCACCCAATGATCTAGGAGGCTGATTTCTCTGAGCAAACATTCAAGGAAAAACAAGTGTAAGAGTTCTAACAAGTCAGGACTCAATGCTTAATAAAATCCTCAAAAAAGAAATCAGAGTTCATTAAGATTTCCTGTTGTACAGTGGAGAAGTCACCAGCTAGTTCTAGAAATCCTTGTTGGGAATAGAAGATGCAATTATAAAAAAATGTAAATTTCAGGAGGTAGGCTTTATGGGAAGCTATGTTAGAAGACAACCACATGGCACTCTGCTATGAGTCTATAAAGGAAGGGAAAACCCGGAATCGATAAAATTGATATGAAATATTTTAATAAATTAATGTCAAATAAAATCTTAGAAAGGAAGTACTATGCTTTAGAAGTCTTGCCCTAATCTTCTCTGTAGGCTGGTCTGAGGTCTAGCTAAATGTCAAGAATCCCTGATTACTTGAACACACCTATAAGTGAAAGCCATCTTGCTTTCCTATCTATCACAATGGTATGTGTCTAACACATTCTTTTGTGGCATTAAAGAGGCATCTTTGGGTGTATCATAGGAACAGCAATTTCTTCAACTTGTCATTACACTCATTCCTCATTTCTTGGAAGGTTTTAGATTCCAAGAAATAGCGAGATTTGTTACTTTAGGTCCCATGATAAGTACTTATGGGAGTTATTATTAACAAATAATAAAAAGGAACTGATAGTCAGATATGCCAGTTGAGTTTTATAGCTACTATGCATTAAAGCTAGACACTCAAAAACATTCAATTTTTTGTGTGTGGTATTTTGGCTATCACTACAGCAAATGTTAACATTTGAGCAAGGGGATGCATGGTATTTAGAAAATCTTTTCAGTGTTTCTGTAAAATCTTTCCACATCTAAGATCATTTCAATGTGAGAAGTTAAAAAAAAAAAAAAAAAAACAACTACTTACCATCTCCAAAGACAAACAAACCAGCGAAGTGGCTTTTTAAAATATCCCCATTAAAAAAAGAGTTAACTTCTTATACAGTATTCAATGCAGAATGTTCCCTAGACTTTCTGTCACAATCTCATATGTTGTCGTACACCTGTGGCCCCTCATTTTCATTCATTAGAATATTGCACATGTCTCTGATGCTATGCTATCTTAAGGACAATGTCTCTGAACCCTTACCATAACATAGTAAACTCCTGCTTTCCAGGGCAGAGACCACATTTCTTTCCTGAACACTATAGGCAGAATTATGTACTTGCTGTTGGAATATTTCTATTACGTCCTCTTATCCATTTAGCTCTGAATACATAAGACCATAAAATCCAAAGCTCTAACCTAGGTAGAGACAACTATGCTAATTCACACCCCTCCAGCTCTACCCCTCTGCTGTCAAACAAATAATTCCTTTACCAGCCTGAATTCCCTGAGGATGGAAGAAAATATTCCAATAAGTAAAACTAAACTTGACTACAGTCAGATTTTTCTGTAGGCAAAGCCTTGCATCCATTAGCAGCTCTCGAAATGACTCTACTGGGTAGACTCTATTGTGTCTGTGTTTTATGGATGAGATCTTATGACTAACAAGGAAGGGAGGGGAGACTTGAACTTTGATTGACATTACCATATTTATACTTTCCATTAATGAAATCTCCTGTAATGCCAATCACCCTGGATCTACCATTTTTTTTAGAGACATGTAGCAATTAGCTAGCATGCAATACTCAGTTGCACATCTTTTCTTAAAAAAGAAATGAACAATTTTATCACTTTATGTTTCCTAGTCCAAAATTTGCAGTTTGATTGAACTATGTGAATTCTTCCAAGTAAAAACACCCTGGGCTGTAGAATGTATTCTTTTTCTTTGCATTCATAAATAGAGTGGTTCAGCTATTCTTATTACTTTAATATGTCTGACTATTAAACATTTTTTAAGCTCTTAGCACCAGAGGGTAACCTTAAATGAGTGACATTTTCAAGTGCTTTATACTCCAGACCTCGGGATCAGATGTTGCCATTTTCAGAGACAGCTGTAGCTCAACTCACAAAAGGCCAAGTATCTTATAAAGGAAAGAAGCATTGTAAAGTAAGCTGTTCAAAGCCATATGCCCAATACTTTTCAGGTGCCATAAGAATAGGACCTACTCCTGCACCTCCCTGGGATACAAGTTTCTTCATTTCAGGCCCTACTCTGGAAACCGTGTTCATTCAGCCCATTTATTAAACTATTTATCATCATTCATTTTTATGTCTCACATATGTCTCTTGTGTTAAAAAGATGGTGCAATAGTGTGTCCTGTGTTCTTCAAGACAGTTTCTATCCTATGGAAAATTTTAATGCTTCTTTTTTTCTTAATTCCAGAAACCTCCTCTGTGTTCTACCTATACGCATGTTCTTATTATATTTTTATTGTTTGATTTCTGATCTTTCCATTACATCTTCCTCAGAAGGAATACCTGCTGTAGTCACATCGCTTAATCATTCTATTCATATTAGTATGGAATTCTGTTCTCATTCTTGATCCGATTCTGTGCCACACATAATGTCGGAGTAGTCTGTAATGTTGACTTAAATAAGCATACACACACACACACACACACACACAACACACACACACACACAAACACGTTCATACACACAGAGACATATCCTATTACTCATGGACCTAGAAATATGATGTCTGTTATGAGGACAAGTTTTTTCTATTTTTCCTTTTTCTAGAACTTAAGGAAATTTTATCGGTTATTTTATTTATTTATATCTCAAATGTTATCTCCTTCCCAGTTTTCCCACTGCAAACCCCCTATCCCATTCCTCCTCACCCGTTTATATGAGGGTGCTCCCCCACCTGTCCACCCACTCCCACCTCAGTGCCTAAGCATTCCACTACACTAGGACAACAAGCCTTTATAAGACCAAGGGTGTCCCCTCCCACTGATGCCAGATAAAGCAATCCTCTTCTACATATGCATCTGGAGCCATAGGTACTCTTTGGTTGGTGGTTTAGTGCTTGGAAGCTCTGGAGTGGGGGCATCTAGTTGGTTGATATTGTTGTTCTTCCTATGGGGGTAGCAAGCCCCTTCAGCTTCTTCAGTCCTTTCTCTAGCTCTTCCATTGGGGTACCCATGCTCAGTCTGATGGTTGGCTGCAAGCATCCGCATCTGTATTGGTCAGGCTCTGGCATAGACTCTGAGGAGACAGTTATATCATGCTCCTGTCAGCAATCACTTCTTGGCATCAGCAATAGTATCTAGGTTTGGTGGCTGCATATGGGATGGATCCCCAGGTATGGAAGTCTCTGGATGACCTTTCCTTCAGTCTCTGCTCTACTCTTTGTTGCTGTATTTCCTTTAGATAGGAACAGTTCTGGGTTAAATTTTTGGAGATGGATGTGTGGCACCATCCCTTAACTGGGGGCCATGCCTAACCTCTGGATATGTTCTCTACAGGTTTTCTCTTCCCCCTTTAAGGTATTTCAGCTAATGTCATCCTTGTTGGGTCCTGGGAGCCTCTTGCTTTCCTGGCATCTGAGACTTTCTTAGCTTTTTTTTTTTAGCCTAAATGGGTGCTTAATAGTCACAATAATCAGACACAGAAACACTAGACTGGTATCTGTCTGTTGGTCTTTTCTATCTAACATTTATCTATTTACTTGGTCATATGACTGGGTTACGACTCTTTAAATCCATTTTGCGAAATGTTACAACTAATGATTTTTTTTTTTCTTTTAGCTTCACAATAGTGCAAGAGTGATCCTGAATTGATAGAAACTGCACTAAAGTTTTTCTATTTTGACTTTTGTTTTCTGGGACACTGGTGCATAAGCCAATCTCCTTCAACCTGCTCAGTAGCAGTTCCTGTCTGCAGCTCGCAGGCATTCACAGGCTGCAGAATCAGGCAGGCTTGTAGAGAAAATCCCTGTCAAGTCAGAAGGGTACCGACCCAGGGGCAGCATCCTCCAAAGCAGGAGAACCAAGAGTGGCTGCTTTTGTAATATACTGCTAGTGCATTTGCCTTGGTATTATTCCTATCTCAAGGCATTGCAAGATTCCCACATACAGACGAGGTTAATGCTCATGTCTTCTGAAACACATCAACAGACACGAACAGAAGTGATGTTTTATTTTAGCTTTTGCCAGGAACATTCAAACTGATCTATAAATAAAATTAGCCACAAAAGCTATGCAAGCTTGTTTTAACATTATGTTTATCAGAAAGATTAATTCACAACTTCATTTGCTTTTGTATTTCAGCATTAAACAATGCTGTAAATGTCCATCAGACACAATGCCAATTCCTACATCTAGAAAATGTCCAAAGTTTCTCCTTTCTCTACTCTTTGAATGCAAAAGGAAATAGGAGCATATCCAACCCCTTTGGAGACTGGATGATGAAATTATTACCATATCTCTTCACTGCATGTAACTTCCTCTTATAAAATGGTCAAACTACAGACATCTAACGGAGATTTATTATTATTATTATTATTATTATTATTATTAAACCTATCCTAAATTTTTGGATCTTCATCCTTCACCACTTGCCTATGTGAGGAATCTTAGAAATTGAATGTTTTCTTCGCATACATAGCTAACATAGCAGTGACATCTTGTTCCTGCACACTTTGTTTTTGTAACAAGGTCTACACTTTGTGAATCAGTGTAGATGTTCCACTTTATAAAGATATATTTAAATATATATTTTTAAATAATAATAATAATAGCAGTAGTATGGATTCATAATATTCTTTATAATCATTGACATAAGCTGTACAAACTTGGAATCTTATTTTGTGTGTCTCATGCTATCATTAAATCTATTTGTGAAATGAAATCTTTTACTGTATGCTGAGGCCTAAATGGAAGTAATACATAGTTTGTGTGTGTGTGTGTGTGTGTGTGTGTGTGTGGTGTGTGTGTGTTACAGCAGATTGGTTTTTAGTGTATGAATATTTTAACTGGTGTCTCCTAGTCCAAAATAGTGTATCAGTCCTCTACACCTAGAGTTACAGACAGTTTTACACTGCTGTGAACATGAAGGAAACTTAATCGGGGTCAACTGAAAGAGCATTATGTGTTCTTTAACCCTGAATCATTGTCCCTCAGTCCCTTTTTAAACCTTTAACTTTAGTAGCTAACACAATATTCAGTCCCCTTTATTACCATCATTTGCTCAAAATTTCCTTCATGCTATGATTGTTTGGAATATCAAGAACATATGCAAATATGCATTCACACACATGTACAAACTTTGCCCACTCCCTTTGAGCACTGTTCTCTCAACAGATTCAGTGCACTTGTTTTAAGCTACACAAAAGAAACTACTATGCATGCCAAGAAGTAACATTTAACTATATCTCTATGATAATACAATATCCCCATTTTAGAAATTATAAATTACACAGAACTCCAGGCTAGAAGATGAATAGATAAGTAGAAGATATATAGATCAATAGATACCACCTATGCAAATATAGGTATAGTTTGATAATGATAGATTACAACAGGGTGTAAATAGGACATGAAATTGGGAGATTGATTATTTGCATTATTGCATTGAAACTTCTGGACTCATGGGGTTGGAAGAGGAAAGAGGGATGACAAAGAAAAGATAATGAGGCTTTGAACCACTCCTTTCACTCCAGGACTTACTCTTCACTGTTTAGTGGAGTGTGACTTATGAAAATGTCTAAAGCGCTGTAAAGATTTCAGCTGCATTTGGATTGAGCCGCTGAACTTACAAATGCAGAGATGGGCTGGCAAAGGATGCGAACAGGGAGGGAACAACATTCCTGTTTCATTTAACAAGCACTTAGTGATGGGAAAGGGGAGGCGTGGCCAGAGACCTCTGCAAAGCTAATTGCACAGTGTGAGAAATTCAGGGGAGGGGCTAGCTGCACTTATTCCCACTTCGAATTGCTGTCTGCTAAATGGACACTGTTTAAGTGTTCGCTTCCAATAGAGGTATGGGGAGAGGCTAATAAAAACTGAGCCTTCCAATCTAATAAATGAATACACATTAATAAATCAATGGTGATGTTATGTAGATTGATATGCTTATTTAAGACTCTTGAGAAAAATTCAGAAATTTGAAGGGGTAAAGACCCATTTCAGTCGCTTGATTTAATGATATATATATATATTTGAGCTTGAAAGAAGAACAACTTCAGAGGCCCATTTCCCTTTCAAGAGAAGGATTAAATAATCTTAAAGCAGTTTGATGTGCAGTTTATGTTTGCATTTTTTATCTAATCAGCCAAACAAATATAATTAATTCAGACAGTTGTCTCTATGGCTCTGGCGCCTGGTAGGAGCAGTATCATTACAAATGCAAATATGTTCCTAAAATAATGAGAATGTCATTATCACCCCTCACTCATTTATGTGGTCAGAGAGAAAACTAAAATACCATTTATTATGGAAGTGATTTTTGCACAATGTGAAAAGAACATTAACTTCTTTGGCTAAGCAAGGCACAGCCTGGCTATGGCTTTCTCTAATGTCACTCTGTGGCTAATGAGACATGCAAGTTGGGGTGTATTGTAATGAACTAGGCACCTGATCAGCTAATTCCATGGACTATAGATTTTGTTCTATTTCTGCTTCTGTGTCCCATAGAAAGACTCCTTAGATGTGTGGGGCTTCATTCCTCATTCTTTCTGCCTTGTCTGACTGAAAGCGATGCTATGGGAATTCAGTGAAGCACACGAAGCAGTATCCATATGTAAAGTATGACTGCTGCTAACTGCGTGCCAAGCTGTCTGAGTGTCTGTGTGGGGGAGTTTCCTTTGTATTTTCTTTGGTTGATGATCATTCAATCAATTATCTCATTTCACTTTCTGCTAGTCTCTATGCAGACGTTAGAGACGTCATTTTTACATTTCTGTACTTATATTTCCCTGTTTGGGGTTTCCTTCCTTATGTTGCTGCCCTTTTACGCTCTCTCATACTAGAGCTCTGGTGCATCCAGAAAGCACTACCTTTATTTCCATGTATATTCTTATTTGTTCATAGTAGTGACAGGAGCCTATGGCCATTACCTCTACAGTCTCCTTGCTTCTTTTGAGTTGTCCTCAGGATCTGTATGAATTTCATCACTGCTTTCTCAGGGTCAGTCACTTGCTAAGCTGGAATATTTCTTAAAACTACTCTGACATTGTTTTATATGTTAATAACCAGAATCATTTGGTTTGTCTTATTCTAATCCACCCTTCCCCAGCAACAAGCACAATAGACCATCCTTACTTCTACAAAACCACATATCTAGAATATTGTTGAAAATGCTGATAGGATCCACAGGTTTTACAGTTTTGTATATTAAGCACTTAATTCATGAGTCTATGTATTATGAAACCTTATAGTAATGGGTCCTTCCTATGATTCTGAATGCAAGTATTGCTGAGAAATTGTCTTCTTCTCTTACATCCTGTTTCTAATATCTTGAGATCAAGATAGACTGGAAAGAAGGTATAGAGAAAAAATATGTATTATATATACAAAATTAAAGAGCACTAAAAATATTTTTTTGTATTCATAATGTTCTTGAACATTACGTGGCTGATGACTATAAAACCAACTGTGATTTGATGATAGGAAATTTGAGAAAATGCTGTATCAAATGATGCCCAGCAGATACTGTCCCAATAATTTTTAAAATCACACAAGGGAACTATAATTTAACTGTTAATAAAGTGAGCTTTAGAATCAGAGACCTAAATTTCATGACCCATTTTTCAGTGTTTTATCACAGAATCTTTGGATTACTTGTAAATCCCTTCAGCCTTTTATGTTTGTCCTCTAATAGAAGCAAACAGATAATAATTGCTGTCACGTATTAATGTTAAAATTAAATATAGGATGCAACTTGATAATTGCCATAAGATAATAGTAATAATTAATTGTAATAATTAAATAGCGATAAAAATAATTAAGTTATTGTAAACACAATATAAAAGGCAATAAACATTTGAGCTTAAAGATTCTTTCTCAAGGAGCCATGTGGGTGTTTGTGATCTGTTCTGCCACCAAAAGCCATGTTTATATCCTCAGTCTATTCTATCATCTGAAGGCATGTTGATAATCCATGATCTGAACTGCCTGGAGAGATCATCTTGATGTCCATGAGCTGCACTACAACCTGAGGACATAAAGTCTTTATTCCATTCTGTTACAGGCAACCTTGTGGAAGTCCATAATCCATGTTTGTTCCAGCTGTTATGGGCAAGGGAGCTTCTTTTGCAGTGGTATCAATTAAGGCATACTCATGATTGAGAATGAGAGATATTGAAGGCTTTGTGACAGGCTCTTCCTTGTCCTCCCTTGACTCACCCTAAAAAAACAAAACAAGAGGAAGAAGAAGGAGGAGGGGTGAGGGTAAGGGGAATGGGAAGGGGGAAGGGGAGGGGCAGGGGGAGGGGGAGGGGGAGGGGGAGGGGGGGGGAGGGGGAGGGGAGGGAGGAGGAGGAGGAGGAGGAGGAGGAGAGGGAGAGGGAGAGGGAGAGGAGAGGGAGAGGGAGAGGGAGAGGGAGAGGGAGAGGGAGAGGGAGAGGGAGAGGGAGAGGGAGAGGGAGAGGGAGAGGGAGAGGGAGAGGAGAAGGAGAAGGAGAAGGAGAAGGAGAAGGAGAAGGAGAAGGAGAAGGAGAAGGAGAAGGAGAAGGAGAAGGAGAAGGAGAAGGAGAAGGAGAAGGAGAGGAGAAGGAGAAGGAGAAGAGAAGAAGAAGAAGAAGAAGAAGAAGAAGAAGAAGAAGAAGAAGAAGAAAGAAGAAGAAGAAGAAAGAAAAACAGAGAAACAATCCAGAGGAAAAGTTATTGAAGAGAGTTCTTAAAAGTTGTGATAAAGATACTAAAGTGTATCTGTTTGTAATTGATGGCTTCTGGCAGGAGTGAGTTAGGAAAGGATTCAATTATGTTTAAGGAGCTGACCACTGGAACTTTACTTATGCTCCAATGAGTATATGAACAACACAAATTTGACATGATAAACACACACACACACACACACATACACACACACATACACACACACATACACACACACACAGATATGTTGTATGTTGTGTTTAAAATTTCTCTTTTGAAGGGATGGCACAATTGTGGGAAAGTGGACCTGGGAGTAATTGCAAGCAAGTGTGATTCGAGTATATGAAATTCCCAAATAATTAATAAAAGTATTACTTTGGGAAAAATGCTTTCTCTAGTCAATAAAAACATGCAATATAGCAAAATCTAATATCACTCCTTAACAAACTTGTAGGAGTTGAAGCTGGTGTTACATACTGGTAATTCAGCTACTTGGATGGCTGAGAGAAGGGCAGGGCTTCAGTGAGCTGCAGAGCAACTTCAAGGCTAGTGTGGGAAACCTCATGAAACTAGATCTCAGAATATAAAGCAAAATGAGGTGAGCTTTAACTCTAGCTGAACAAGCAGTAATTATCTTAATACAGCTATACCTGCAAGAAAGTATTGATCTATGAAAACATAAGTTGAGAAATACTGGACTATATTATATGTAATCGTGAGTTTGTGTCAACCAGCATATTTGTGTGTGTGTGTGTGTGTGTGTGCGTGCGTAATCTCTTTTGAGATTTTTACTTCAATTTAAAAGCTTATATAAATCATCAACTCTCATATTGAATTTTAATGCATGAGCTGTTTTAGAACAAAGGGAAATATTTTTCAAAATACTTTTATAAAATATTGAGTGGAAGAGAATGAAGGTACTGTAAAGACTCAGAGTGAGTGAAGGGGATTGATCCTCAGCAAAAAAGTAATTTTATGTTATATCTTTTTATCTTGAATTATATAAAATGTATCCTCTTCGATATAACATAAAATAATTTCAATTACTTACTATGAGTTTCAAGTTCAATACCTTCTTCAAGTATACTTTACATGTAAAAGTTATTTGCCATACTTTCTGTGATCTTGGAAAAATTTACAAATATGATTTGCACAATAGTATCTCACAGAATGAGATAGTTTCTGCTTTCTTCTCTTTTAATTTCATATAAGTGTAGGTATTTTGAAAAACAAGGATGAAAACATAGTGTTTGTACTGACCCATTTATGTTATTGATTATTTATTCCATAGATTATGTATTTTCTCATCAGACTGTGGCTTTCTTGCATGCCTGAGTTCAATGCCAATGTTCAAACTCTCTGAAACTTTGAGTTTGAAAACTTATTTCCAAGAACATTAAATAACAATTTATTTCTTCTGTCTGTCATAGCAGTTTGTGGTTATATACCTTTTCAATCACTTTCCTCATGTCAGACTTTTAAGTATTTTTTTTTACCATTTGACATATAATAAGCAACACGAGACGATATGATTTATTATGCATTATAGGAGTAAATGTCACTAAAAGGTTTAAGAGGCAGATATATTGAAATATTCCAGGCTTTCTTTTACAGAGCTTTACAAAGGACGTGCTGGATCATGATGGTAAAACACAAATAGAAGACATGGAATATTAATGGAAGAAGAAGACTTTACAATATTCAATATAGTGAAAAAAACTGAAGATTTGGTTGACTCCAGAAAAACAGCAGTGAAGAAGATTATCTGGGTGGGTTATGTCAATCAAAGTGAGGCATGCCAGAAAAAAATCTTCTAACCAAGTGAGCTGCTACTCATGAGCATTCTACCTTGTAAGTTTTGCAAAGGCCTGATCAATGTGTTTTACTTCTTGTACATGTGAAAAACATGAATAGATGTATGCACATGCACTGATTAAACACATAAATCTGGACACAGTGTTGAATTAATAGTTTGTGTGTTTTAGACATCTGTTTTACGGCAGAAGTAAGACTGGTTTACAATGTTAAACACAAATGTCTCATGTGTTGAATGTCATGGAACAATCTTATATATAAGGAAAATTAGCATCACTTTACAATAGAAGAATAAGGTCATACCCAAGGTCAAACCATGCTTAGAAGACAGAAAGCCAAAAACCAGAGCCCTGAAAAAAAAATCCTATTGCTTGCCAAGTGAGTCCATAAACAACCAGAATCCCAATGAAATCAAATTAAAACACTCTGCGTATATGTCTATTTGAGACATCTTTACAGAAGCTTGAAAGTTTACTAGAAATGTGAAGGGCTAATTAGTGCAAAATGAAAGCATATCCCTGTAAGAAAGTAAGCCCGATCCCATTACCATGTCAAGTGGGTTAAACGTGAAGTGCTCTCCTGAGAAGTGCGCTCACGTCTCATTAGTACTTTGTATATGCATATGTTTGCTTGTGGGTGCCTAGGGGAAATGTGGAAGAGTTGGTGCATATTAGCCTCATATTACCAAAATCACCGTTTCTGGGACACACTTACTAATGGCCTTTTTTCCAGTACGCTTCATATGTGCATGTTTTCCAACTGAGCATTCCAGAACTGAATCCACATATATATTTGTTAGCATCAGTGGTGTGCAAAGTCAGTGCTTTTGCAGCACTCTAGAATACTGGAAATACATGAATATTCATGAATATTCACCTGCTAGATGATAAACTATTTTGGATTACTGCTTCCATTCCTCTGCTACATGCAACTTTACAGAATCCTCATAAGTACACACACACTCTCTCTCCACTCTCTCTCTCTCTCTCTTGTTTTCTCTCTCCCCTCTCTCTCTTTCCTCTCTCTCTCTCTCTCTCTCTCTCTATCAATTCAGACTTAATACAAAATTTAATAAGTGAAAATATAAACAGTATTTCACATCAGTATGTGTATGTGTGTACATATATGTAATGAGAAATCTCTTTGAAGAAAGAGGGCAAAATCTGTTCAGTATGTCTGAGAAAGGAAACCGTGGCTCTAAATACTACATTAAGGTATTAAAAATTCCCATCAAACCGCACATGGGAAAGAAAGCTGAGAAGTACCTGTAAGAGCCAACACTTTACATTTCGTCTATTGACCCACATACTTGAAAAACTAGATTCAAAAGAATTTAGAAAACTGACTATTGGAACAGAATGACACTAGAAAAAATTAGAGGTAGAAGAAATCCTTGGTTAGAACAAAAACTTGATTGATGACTGGTAGAACATCTTGAGCTAATGTTCCTCATGAAACTCAGTAGATAAGGCATCTAGATATACATATGCACATACACACACATCACATACACATACCCATACCCATACCCATACACAAACACATACACATATACAACCTATAAACATACATATACAACATATACACATACCCATACACAAACACACATATACATATAAACATATACACACACACACACACACACACAAACATATATATATATATATATATATATATATATATATATATTATCAAATACATATATACTATCCCAAGAAACTAAAGAAACTATAATAATTTGGAGCAAATCTCGATGTACATAAAATGAAAACATATATGATCAGAATTATAATGACTATATGGATTTCTATGGAACTAATATGAAAATCAATGAATGAATGAATGTAAAAAATACCTAAGTATTGGTGAGATGTAACATGTTTGTGGATAATTAATGTAGTGCAAGGTTATTTATGAATGTTTTAATTTGTTCAAAATTAATGCAACTACAATAAAAATGTCTCATACATCTGTAACTACTTAGATATATTGATTCTGAACTTTTATAGAATAGAAAGTACATTAACAAGTAAAGAAACACAGTTGAAAATATTGTAGAGAAATTTACCATGCCGGTTACTTTCCATTTAACGATCTTTAAGATATGTAGTCTAGAATACAGGATAAGGTGGCTCCAGGTGCTTTGTATTTGGGAGATTCTGAAAAGTGCACTCTGATGCCATTATCCCAGCTTTAGACCAAAGTTTCTGTATATACATCACTTGAAGACAGATAGAACTAAGTAAAGGCTAGCACATGTAAACATTTGTCTATTCATATTTTAGTTTCCTATCTTGTAGAATATAGTGATTTTTTTCCTCTTGGGTGAATTTTATTTTTTATAAATTATTATCTAATAATACATTATTAGATATGTTTTAAGCCTATAGGAATGTGAACACTATCAACCTTTTACATACCATTTATATTCAGAATTAATTTATCTGCACAGAATATCTGAATAATATTGATATTTTAGTATCAAGGCATCTGTTCATGAGGGAAGAAAGCTTTTTGTTCTAAATTAAATAAATCAACAGTGAAATGTGAGAATGTTCTACTTCAAAACAAGAGAAAATATTAATCTCTACAGTCTGAATAATAGAGAAAAGTACAGTATCAATACAATACAACTTTGAACTCCACTGAAAATGAGGTAGTTGCTCAGAAAATAATTAACAGGTTCAATAGAGTCATGTTTAACAGAAAACTTTATCTATCCAAACACAATTTAAAAATGAATGTAATAAGAAATCATTGGAATAAAACTACTGTAAAGAGAGATTGTATTTAATTCCTTTTCCTGCATCTTTAATGAGGATTATGTCATAGAAAATATAAATGACAAAATTTTATTTTGTGAGATTTCATAAGCCAATGACTTTTGCCGTTAGAAGAAGAGACACAATATACAAAGGTATAAAAATTTACAATTATTGAAACCTATACAATTATTATTCAAATTAGGTATTTTATTTAGAAGACTAAGAACAATGATGTATTTTTTCTCTGTTTTATGTAAGATACACAATAGGAATTTTTCATGTATAGAAATAGAAACATATTATAGTTTTTCTAATATACAGCCTTTAATATAAAAGATTTTTTAAATAAATATTCCATTTGCCAACTAATCTCCTTGAGAAATTTTCTATCATATTAAAAATTATCTGTTGAGAATGTTTCACATTATTAGGCAAAAAATATATTCATTTGGAAGCCATATGATAAATACAGGAGAAGATAGAGAAAATCTAATCAAAATTTTTATATATTATTTGACTTTCTTAGTAAGAGAAGATATATAAATTCTTCCTATGAAGAAAATAATTTACATGGGTTATTGTATCATATGTGAAGGGCTGATTAAGAAAAGAATGTGACTGAGTTACCTAAAACTTGCTAATATTTCATATTTTCTTTCTGACTGTATTCTTTTTTAATTTTATTTTTATATTTATTTGCATTTATGTACATGTATGCCACATGCATGCAGATGCAGCAGAATCCAGAAAGGGGCTTTAGATACCCTCATGCTGGAATTACAGCCCATGGTGAGTTTCCTGATATAAATAGTAGAAACCCATCTGGGTACTCTGGAAAAGCAGTGAGGCTTAACCACGTAACACCCTGACTCTATTCTTTGTCATGTCCTTTTGGTTATCTTTTAAAATTAATTTTTCTTTTATTTTTGAGATTATAATATAATTATATAATTTCTTCCTTTCTTTTTCACCCTTTAAACCTACCCATAAATGCAACCTTGCTCTCTTTTAAATTTATGGATGATTTTCTTATGCATGGTTATTACATGCATAAATTTACACAGATATGCAAATGACTGACCATTTGGAATTAGATAACCAGTTGATGTGCTTTTCCTTGGGGAAGACTATTTCTTCAGCTCTCAGCGTTCCTTGGTTACCTGTAGTTCTCTGTGTAGTTTTGCAGGCTTACCAGATATTTTTATAACTCATTTTACTTGTTTTATTCACAGTGATGCCACAATTTTGCATAATATTTTATAGTTAATGGGTTTTAGCATTAATTTAATAATTATGATTTTAATAAAATTCATCTTTAAAATAATGAAAAAATAACTAAAACTATCCAGCAGGTTTTAGATGGTCTACAAAAGTACTGATTTCTCTAACTATTTGAAACATAACACCACATGAACCAAAATGTACTGATACAGGCAAGTCCTAGCCACCGAACGTAATGATCTGAGTTTGATCATTGTGTGAAAGCCACAACCGTGGAAGAAAAGACCAAAATTCTACAAGATGTTCCCTAGCTTCTACACATGCACTATGACATATTCGTGTCCCCCCACAAGGCATCATACACAAATAGATATACTCACATGCACATACATATCACACATAAACACTTGTACACGCAGGTGCATACTCTCACACACAAAAAATGAGAAAACTTGCACATGTATTGTTATTTTAAAATTAAAATATAATTACATGATTTCTTTTCTATTTCCCCCTCTAATATTTTCAATGCATTTCCCTTCACTAGTTTTCAAATTCGTGTCATTTTAAATATTATTACATATAAATTACATATAAATATGTAAATATATCAATAAAAACTGATGATTCTATATTCAGGATTTAAGAACTAACATCTTGAAAATGAATAACCTGGAGATGACTAATACTCCCTTTATAACAAGTCTCTAGTTTACTATATTTCTTTGCAAAGGGGTGAAGTCCCATGAGATGTTTCCACAACCCCCAAGACAGCATGTCTATTGATGTTCTCATTGGTTAGGTTCTGTTTAGGCAGCCAGGTAGTTGACTGTTTATGAGTTTCGTTTCCCTTTCCTTTGTAAGAGAAATGATCTCAGAGCATATTTCCTGGTCTAAAAGTCTTTCTGCTTTCTTTGTCAAGATATCCTTTGAGATGCAAGGGCAGTTGTATCGTAGATGCATCTCTTGTGTCTGGGAACCTTATGGTAAGCTATTGTCTGTCTTTTGCCCAGTTGCAGTTTTCTGTAACGGTCTCCTGCCTCAAAGAAAACCTTCTTTGATTAGAGGTGAGAGTTACAATACTTTCTGAGTTTAAGGACCTGAATGCCTTCTCCCTAAGAAGTTGCATTCAAAGTACAAAAAGGTATAATACAGCCTGCCAAGGACATGAAGAAACTAATAGTTCTAGCCTGCTGTGATGTGAAGCCAATGAACCATAACAAAGAACATGGCAAGATATTCCTTCATGGTCAGTAGTGGCTCTCATATCTTGACAGTAACCATTAGCTGTCTAATTGGACATAATGCCTGCTCACCAGGAGGGAATTATGATTAGTGCTGAAAACCAACGAACTTCCTTGACTTAGTAAAGGCAATCTAGAAAAGAATGCTCTATTATCACTTTACTAAACTAGCATGATTCCTAAAGACAGTGATTACATACTAGATATAAATAAACCTTAACCTTTTTCAATGTAATTTCACTTACAATAGTTTTACCAAGGTGTGTGTGTGTGTGTGTGTGTGTGTGTGTAAATGTTTGTATGAAAATGTGTACCAGCACCTATAAAGAACATAAGAGGGTGTTGGATCCTTAGAGCTGAAGTAACAGATGGTGGTATCTTGTCTTATATGCATACTGGAAATCCAACCTAGTCCACTGAAGCAGCAAGTGCACTCTACTGTTGAGCCATCTCTTCAACCCCAAATATTTTAAAAAAGAATCATTCCATAGATGTATCTTCAAAAATAAAGCTGTTAGTAGTCAATTTTGTTATAAAACGAAAATTACAAATATCATCTAATATACCTATAAGGCACACTTAGCTTGAACTAATTTTTTTCTAACTAGGTCTTGAATTTTTTTTGAATGAATCATTCCATTCAGTTACATCTCAAATGATATCCACCTTCCCAGTTACCCTCCCACAAACCCCCCTCTCACATCTGCCCTCTCCCCACTCCACTTTTCCTCTATGAGGATGCTCCCCCACCCACATTTTCCAATTCCTGACCAATAAACTAACATATCGATTAAGGACATAAACATTACACAGTTTTCCCCGTGCTGACTTCATTCTCATGTTGCCTTCACTTTCGAGAGAGCTATGCAATGAAGATAGTATACATAGTTTAGAAGATTGACGACCACAATGAAATGAGTATTAGCTCACTTTATCTCCAAGTTCTTGAAACATAACATATTATTGTGGAAACCAAAAAAAGTCAGAGTGGATAAGAAATGAAAGTTACCAGCCTTGGATTTGAAAAGCATAGAAATTTCTCCCATTTTCACTACCTTAAATACTAGTACCTTATGAAGGTCAAAATATGGGTGCAAAAGAGATAACAATTTCAAAGCTACAAACTGATCTGCTGACTCACTGTGCACTGCCTGTATATTTGGATTTTTCCACATGTAAGAGTGTATTCAAACAATGGTGTCCCCACTATTCTTTGGTAATTAAGTTTACAATGTAAGATGCAAGAATGATGGTAAAGTTCTCAGTGCATATTGAGGCCCATTAGTAAGTGACAAAATACTTAATTATCAAACCCATAAAATAGACAAGACAACTCTCTGGAGTCAGAATATTACTATTAGCCTTGCTTAGCTCATGAAGACATGATGTAACATGGAGTCAACCAGTTTGGTAGATATATTAAACTCAGGCATAGGAGCAAGACTCCATAACCATTGCTCGAATTTTAAATTTATTTTTGAAATAGAAACTTTCCTTGAAATGATATTCTGGTTTTACTTCTGAGACAAGCCATGACAAGGTTGGATTTGAGCTCACTTTTTCTGGTCTCAGCTTCTCAAGTAATTACATGAAAGCTTTATACTGCACACACAGCTCTCGTTCCCATCTTCAACCATAGTTTAAATAGAATTTATCTGGTGTTCATAATACACCCAAAACAGTGGTCTGGAGAGTAGTAGCATAATAGTTTGTTTCTATTCCAAAAAATGTATTTAATTAATTTATTGAAATTGTTATACAATCATTGAAAAAATCTGTGTGCTATACACAGATATATGTATATGTAATTACATAGCTTGTGCCCTTTAAGAGTTTGTGTTAGAAGTTTTGAAGAGAATTAGTATGAAGGGGGATGGATTACCAAAAAATGACTATTGTAAGAGAGGATTCCGTAAAGCTCCTTGTGGGCACAATGGATAGAGCTATTATTAGGTGTAATGGATGAGATGGAATTAAAATACATTTCAGCCACAAGATAGTGTTGGCTTCTAGGAAAGAGGTGATGGGGTGCCCTAGTAAAACAGTGAAAGGCAAGATAAAACCTACCCAGGCAGGAGATGCGTTAGCTATAGCACAGCACTTTTGGGAAAATCAAGTAATTGGCCTACTTAAATTATTTTTTAAAACCTCAACTGATACAGATGCACTTTAAGATTCTGGAATCATTGAAAGGGAGAAAAATGCTCTCTGAATGCAATAATCACCTGGATGTGAAGGAAAGAAACATTGAGAGAGGTTTAAAATGCCGCGGTAAGCGGCTCCAGACCTAGTGACAGCCGGCTCTGAATATGCAAGAGACCTGACGTTCTTCTTTTGTACTGGGTTGGCAATTTTAAGCAGCTATTTTTGAGTAGGATTGCCAAGGGGAAGCCATGGAGCCAATTGAATGTCAAACGAAATGTGTCTAATTTGGAAAAACACATAGAAAGTTATTGAGATATAGGTTAAATAATCTAAGTAATAATGTCCCGAGTATCAATTACATGTTTCTTAGTATCAATCAGGTTCAGTCGAAATAAAGATTCAGTGTCAAGCATCTAAACCATTGTAATGATTGAATAAACAGAGTAAATTCTTTGAAGAAAGTGCAATTGTATTTACAGGGAATTTTGCTCTATAGATTAACAAAGGGCATTAAATAAAGAAGTGAGTCTTTACATTCTCTTACTACCACACTTTTAAAAATTCTAGTGTGTTGTAAGGATCTTGTTACAGCCTAAGACATAGTAGAATAAAAATACTTTTTCAATGCAATGATTTATTTCTCCTTATAATCAAGAAGAATAACAAAAATACCTACTGTAAGTTGCGTTCAAAGTGCATTATAATTATTTTAATTCGACCGAGTTAAGTATAATGGACAGCTCTTGTCCTCTGTTTCCAACTCAGAAGGTAGTCTTTACTCAGTGCTCATCTTTCTCTATATATATTTACTGATTATGCCAAGTAATGAATGTTAATAACCACTTAAATTTATGTGCCAACTCAGAGTTACTATTATTTCTATCTATCTATCTATCTATCTATCTATCTATCTATCTATCTATCCATCCTTCTATCTACATACATATATCCATATATATGGCTTATAAACTTTAAACTCTCTCTATGTGTACATTTGATTTATAAATTTGATTTTAATAGGCTTATAAGGTGTAAAAGTATTGAAAGAAGTTTCTGTGGACAGATGTGGATAAGAAGTTATAATAAAGTAAGACACTGCAGGGTCGCGTCTTGTATTCTTACTGGACCATTTTAGGTTCAACGAGAATATTATCTCCTTGACAGAGAGAGTCCTGGAAAATCATCCAACTCTATGCTAGGAACCTGTGGTCAAGTTGCCCCAGTTTAAATCTTAGCTTTTGTTGAATTGCTTGTTCGAGCAAAACCTTCTCTCGCAGCTGTTGATCATTGTACCAGGATGTGGTTTTTGCCTTTAAAGATCCAATCATCTTAAATACCCAGTGTTACACTTTGTCCAGAATACCTGAGCATAGTCCCAACTGGCTAAAATAAAGACATTTCATTGGTTATAAACTGTGTCTGAGTGGTCAACTCTGGTGGGCTCCCAGTAACAAAATGATCAAAAGTATATAATGTGTATATCTGTATGGGAAAAGGAGTCAGCATAGTAATAACGAGTAAAGAAAGAATAGTCTATTGGCTTCTGAAAGAGCCATGAAAGTCTCAGAGAGGTATCAGCATCTGAGTGCTTAAAAGCCCAACATACTAACTAGCTTCAACAACATATCAGATTGTTAGTAGTTAAATATTTAAAATTTATTTTCAGTAGACAAACAATAATACTCTCATGGTTCAAAACTCATTAAGATCTAAAAGTTATGGTGGTAATATTAGCCTAAAATCTCTGTATTCAGATACCTACCTTTCCAATTCAAGTTTCAATTGATTCATTGATTCCATTCAAAATATTATACAACTACAATCAAAATTTTTTTGCATTTTGTTATGTATGATAGCATATCAAGTAGTCTTTTGAGTCTTATCATATATAGTAAAAATAAAACTTGGGAATCAATCTGATTGTTAAAAATTTTATTCTTTTTTAAAATTATCTTTATTCATTTTTTTTTTTACAGTCCAATCATTATTCCCCTCTGGGTCTGCCCACCAACAGACAGTTCCTCATCCCATTACTCCTGCCCTGCTTCCAAGAGGATGTCCCCACCCACACCCTTCATCCCACCAGTCCTCCCCATTTCCTGGGGCTGCAAGTCTCTCTAGGGTTAAGTGCATCTTCTCTCACTGAGGCCAGATGAGGCAGTCCTCTCCTATATAAGTGGTGGGGGCATCGGACCAGTTAGTGTATGCTGCCTGGTTGGTGGCTCAGTGTCTGAGAGATCTCAGGGTCCAGGTTAGTTGAGACTGCTGGTCTTCCTATGGGGTCACCCTCCTCCTCAGCTTCTTCCATCCTTTCTCTAATTCAACCACAGGTGTTCCCAGCTTCTCTCCATTGGTTTGGTATAATTATCTGCTTCTGACTCAGCTGCTTGTTGGGCCTCTTGGAGAACAGCCATACTTGGATCTATCTGTAAGCAAATCATAGCATCAGCAACAGTGTCAGGCCTTGGAGTCTCCCCTTGTGCTGGATCCCAATTTGGGCCAGTCATTGAACTATCTTTTGCTCAATCTGTTCTACATTTTTGTCCCTGCAATTATTTTTGACAAGAACAATACTGGGTCATAGGTTTTGACTGTGGGATGGCAACCCCATCCCCCCATTGATGCCCTGTCTTTCCACTGGAGGTGGACTCTAAAAGTTCCCTCTCCCTGCTGTTGGGCATTTCATCTAAAGTCCATCTTTTTGACTCCTGAGAGTCTCTCACCTTCCAGGACTCTGGTACACTCTAGAGGATCCCACTACCTCCTACCTCCTGAGGTTGCCTGTTTCTTTTCTTTCTGCTAGTTGAGGACATATCCAGACCATGAAGTTCCTGACACACCAGGCTTCATGTTTAAATAGAGCCCATCTGGAATGACCATGGGTTTTGCTTTCACATAGTAATTAATGCATATTTATTGAGTAGGTTATCAGTTCATTGCTGAAGTACCCTAGAGAAAGCTAATAATAGCAGATGAAATAGAAGTCATCTTAAGTTACTATTATGATAGGGGAAATATTTTAATTTTATAGAACTTCCAGATGATAATGTAAAACTTGTTTGAAAAAAATGCTAATACAAGATGCACAAATAATTATGAAGCGCTACAAATTTCCAATCCCACTAAGTCTTCCAGAAAAGACAGCAAAGGCTCTTGCACAAAAAGCATGATGTGGGATGCTGACATCTTCTATTGTCGATAGGTGCATGGAGCCTGCCTCGAGTTTTGGAATTTTCAGGAAGTGGAAATTCTGAGGTGGATACATAGGCATGCAGTGTTAGTGTTGTCAGAGAGAACTTGAGTTCTGCAGTCATGGAAAGAAAGCTATAAGGAAAGTTTCTGAGATTTAATTGAGTGAGTGAGGAACCGTTATTACAAATGAACTGAATAACATCGAAGAAATCTGAAAAACAGGTAGGAAAAAGCAAAACAAAAGAAATTTGGTTGACCTTGTATCTAAATCTAAAAGACATACATTCGGCTTCTATGTGCAGTACATCCTCAATAAGATTCTGAAGACTCAGGATTAAGCCAAACGTGTTGCTAAAACCAAACATAAGAGAATATGTGTTAAGTGACTTAGATTCAGTATGCCAGTGTCAGGAAAGATGACTTTTTCTAACAGATCAGCATTTAGCATAGATTGATTCCTAGAATGGTTGTATCGGTTTGCAATCCTAGCAGCAATGGAGGAGTTTTGTTCTTTCTCCACATCCTCACTAGCATGTGCTGTCACTTGAGGGTTTTTTGTTTTGTTGTTTTGTTTGTTTTTTTTTATCTTAGTCGTTCTGATTGGTGTTAAGTAAAATCTCAGGGTCATTCTGATTTGCATTCCCTGATGACTAATATTCCTCTGGTGAGAATTCTCTGTTTAGTTCTTTACCTCATTTTTTTAATCGGGTTATTTGGACTTTTTGGAGTCTAACTTCTTAGGTTCGTTATATATTTTGGGTATCAGTTCTCTGTTTGCTAGGGTTAGTGAAGATCTTTTCCCAAACTATAGGTTACTGTTTTGTCCTGTTGATTGTTTCCTTTGCCTTACAGAAGCATTTAGGCTTAAGGGGGTTAGTTTCATTAATTGTTGATCTTAGGGTCTGAGCTATTGGTGTTCTTTTCAGGAAATTTTCCCCTCTGCCAATTCATTTGAGGACATTTCCTACTTTATCTTCTATTAGACTCAGTGTATCTGGTTTTATGTTGAGGTCTTTGGCCTACTTTCACTTGAGATTTATGCAAAGTTATCTTTCTTTTACATGCAAACTGCCAGTTAGATTAGCACCATTTGTTGAAGATGCTTTCGTTTTACCACTGTATAATTTTGGCTTCCTTGTCAAAGATCAACAGTTCATAGATGGGTGGGTTTATTTCTGGGATTCCATTGGATTTCATTGGTTAAACTGTTTGTCCTTTGTACTAATACCATGTGGTTTTTTTTTTTCACTATTGCTCTACAATACAACTTGAAGTCAGGGATGATGATTCTTCCAGAAGTTCTTTTATTGTTGAGAATTGTTTTCTGTATTCTGAGATCTTGAATTTCTTTTTTTCATGTACTTGAAGTTTTTGTCATACAGATTTTTCATTTGCCTGGTTAGAGATATACAAAGCAGCTTCTAATTATTAAGGAAGGAAACAGACATAAGTCTTCACATCTGCCCACCATGAACTTTCAATCTCATAGAGGTGTTTAGAGCCAGGACAGTAAGTTCCTTCACCTCCCTCCTCCTCCTCCTCTTAGTCCTCCTCTTCCTCCTCCTTCTTCTTTTTAAGATTTGTTTTATATTTTCTTTTCCAGAGCAATAAAATGACAATTTTATTTTTAAAAGCCCAGTTAAACTTCAGCCTATAACAAGTTGTCAGGGCCCACCTGTGATTTCAGAACTAAATCTTGTCTGATAGAGTAAGAAAGATAACTTTGTGAATAAAAGGAGATAACATGCATTGCATGCCCAACTGCCTGAAACCCCACCATTCAAGATGCTTACATAGGATGATTGAAAGGATGAGGGCAAGCTGGCCACCACTGTGAGTTCAAGTTGTATCTAGAGCTAAATAGAAAAACCTTCCTCTCCCACAAATAGAGTAAATAAGAGCTCCTCTTGATGTACACTAACCCTGTAATTCTAGCTCTTAGGAGGCAGGCACAGATGGATTTCTGTGGTTTGAGTTCAACTGGTCTATACTTCAGGGCTCTGGGCTAGCCATGGCTACATAACCCTGTCAGGACAAAATACAACTCTCTAATAAAAAAATGAATAAGAATTACACTTGAAACGGGATCAATCATCATCCATTCAGAGAAATTATTTGACAGTACACTACTATATAAAAATTAAGAAAACTCATGTCTACAAAGATAATAGAAGACAATAAAGGACATTGAAAGATCAAGAAGTATGTGCTAGTATGGACATCTAGAATGAGTCAACTAAAGACTTCAGATACCAGATATCTATGTAGCTTTGCATAAACAGTAAATATGATCATTCAATCATCCATTGTGTAAGTATTTCTGGATAAATAATGCCCCTGTGTCATTCTGTATAAATTTGTCATTGAGTCCAAGAGAGAGTGCCTTCATGTGAATATATAAAGCATGAAGCATCTGCCTATGAACCTCACATTTTCTTCCATCTCCTTTCTACCCCATCATCATTTTTCCCTGGCTACAGAGCACAGCCTTCACAATGTCCCAGTATTTTTACGCCGAAAACCTAACAAGTAAGAAGTGAAACCTGAATGCTAATAGAGAAATGCTCTTGAAAACATTCAGATGCATGGATTGTCCATCAAAGGAAAAACACAGGAAGAGGCACCATTCCAAGAACCACAGAGGCAGTCTATGCCCCAGCCTTTGAATCTAACACTGATTCAATCATGGATGTCCTGACAACCAGAACTGTGAAAATTAAAGTCTATGATTAGAAGCTATTCACTCAATGGTATTTACTTATAGTAGACTGGTGAACTGGGGGGAAAAAAACCAGTCCTTTTTCTTTAATTTTTTTTTTTTTTAAGATTGAATTCATCTTGACTAAGTCACACATTGCTTACAGAGTATTTCAAAGTGAAAGGAAGCTTTGCCAGACAGATATGCCCAGTGCTCTGAGTGCAATCATAGTTCACTCTTTCCCATGTCTGATATGCATGTTTCAGCTCATTGCTTGCTATTATAAATAATTCATTAGCTATTATATGGAATTCCCAGCATCCCCTGAAGATAGGAATTCACAAGTGTGTTCGTGCATTTTGAGTGGATATGCTAGTAAGTGTTGATTTCAGAAGCCATTGATATGGTTTAGGACATTATTCAGAGTATATTAATTAGCTGTTTTTCATTAAGTGGTACTGTAAGAACGATTGGCAACAGCATATTAACTTGTGGAAGATCTGATTTACCACACATCCTATAAAACAAAACCAAACAATATTGTGTACAAGTCTGAAATCTCTGCTGTACTAATTAATTTTAATAATTTCTAATCAACTCTAATATTAATAAATTAACATATGCAGCCAGCATAATGAGTGCTGAGGTCATCATATGATGTTTATTTGTTTATTTTTTCAGTTTTGTCTGTAGATGTTTGAACTGGAACAAATGTTTGCTGTGTCTTGTCTCATCTGATCTTTGAAGAATGGCATAGTTAAGACACTGGAAGATATGGAATGCAACTTGCACAATGTGATATTTCTAAATACTAGGTAAGAAAAATGTAAACACAGAAAAAAGAACATTCGGATTCATAGTGCTTGAAAGAATGGCATGTTTTACTTGTTATTATTTGTTCATCTTGCTTGAACTGATTATAAGAGTACAAATAATCACACCAAAATGAATATTAAAAGTCAGTTTCGTCAGTTCTAAAATTCTCAAAATTATTGATTTTCTCTAATAATTCCAAATAAAGAAAAATAATCTAAGGATCCAAGTTTTAAAAATACATAAAATAAGACAGAATCAATATTGTAAAGGACATTTTGGAAATGATTATTTACTGCTCAAGAGAATATTTATCTATACACACCTGAGTTTTCTAGCTCAAAACAAGTTTCCCACTTTCTTAGGGTTTTACTGCCATGAAAGACACCTTGTCCAAGGCAACTCTTATAAGGACAAGATTTAATTGTGGCTGCCTACAGGTTTGGAGGTTCGTCCATTTTCATCCACATGGGAGCATGGCAGGTCTAGGCAAGCATGGTGCAGGAGGAGCTGAGAGTTTTACATGTTCATCTGAAGACTGCTAGAATAATACTGGCTTCCAGGCAGCTAGGATGATTTTCTTAAAGCCTATGCCCACAGTGACACACCCGCTTCCAACATGGCCACACCTACTCCAACAGGGTCACACCTTCTAATATTGCCACTCCCTGGGCCAAGCATATACAAACCATAATACTACCCTATTATTTTATCCCACAGGCTACATTTCTTCCTCTCAGTTCAAAGTATTTGGGATTTACTTTGCTTAATCTGCTTCTCTATCCAAAACACTATCACAAGATCCAGCAGCAGAAAATAAAAATGTTCTTATAAAATAGATTACTGAACAGATTGAAGAAATGAATGAATAAAAATTAATAATCTCATGAATATTCAAAGAATGCAATTAAAATAATTTACCAAGCTCATTCAAGAATGAAATGACAGCACATTTAAAAGGAAAAGATTTGAGAAAGGCATTTAGGAAAATAAAATACAAAAATGAAATCAGGGAAAATGTTTATTAACTTAGATAAAAAACTGAAAGCTGTCCTGCAGAAAAAGACAAACATGTTTCTAGATTATTCCTACATGATAGAAGTCTATTAGTTAAGATGCATTAATTTTTTTTTTTTTTTTTTTTTTTTTTTTTGGAGTCTGACACCAAAAGGTTTATTTTTGCACAGTGAAACTTTAGGGGAAGAGTTTTCATGTGACCATTATCACAAGAAGGCATTAGGCAAGACTACATAGAAATTCCTTTGCAAAGGGCATATCTTTGTCAAGTCACCTGTGTCCTTTTCCATGAGTTTTATTGATAGAAAAACCATGCTCAGGATAAGGGCCTAGGGAGGAAGGGTTTGATAATTAGCATGATAGCAAAGCTCTATTCTAAAGAGCATGGGACCTCTTTTATGTGTTCCTATCTATTGACTGAGAAAGAATGGGCAGTATTCTGGAGAATTCAGTGAGGGCTGGCTTACAGGATAGCAAAGACTAAGAGGTGTTAACACATCTATTACTAATCTTCTGGATGGAAAATGGGTATTTCGTTGATGTACAAAGCCTGCATTTTTAAGAGTTCTGGTTTCTCTAGTGCTAGCTAGAGGTATATGGACCTTGTGTTCTTTTAAAACTTCACACACAAGACACACAGTATCAATAGCTTAATATAAAAAAAAAACAAAGAAAAAGTAGAAAGTCAAACAGTCCTTTGAGTTGGGTCCATGCTTACTTGGTTTCTGTGTTTTAAGCAATTCTCCTTTATTTCATTTTATCCCACAGGCAAATAGAATGATATGGAAATACTGTGAGTTATCAATGGATAAGAATCAATTACCATGAAGGCAATTCATCGGAGAGGAGTTGTTATCATTTTAGTAAAAACTAAGGATAAAGAGCTATTGTGATGACTCAGTAGAAGGAAGTACCTGGAAGGTTGATGGCTTAAACTCACATTGTGAGATCCACATGAAGTAAGAATTACTGAAATTGGTCTCTGTTCTCCATAGGTATGCCATGTCATGTATGGACATACCCAAACATAGACACAGACACACACACAAACTCATACACACACACACACACACACACACACACACACACACACAATGTAGTAAACCAAGCTAAAGGTAGAAATGAGGAAGATACAGAATGGATAGTGACACAGGTCTGTGAATATAGCATCAAATGCAGTGCAATAACCTTGAGGGAGTTTCTAGTCTTCTCATAAAACATAATTCTGTATCAGAGACTGAACAAAGCAGAGTGCAGCAATATCACCCAGAGTCGATAGATATCAAATCTTGGATCCATCTGTTTTGTGTTGTTGTAGTTGCTAGTTCATCTTTGGAGAACATTGTAAGAGATGATGGGTGCCCCAATAGCTTCATTTGAGGAGTCAATGATGTAGAGTAAGAGGTTCAGTTTGATAGATTCATCAGTATAGGTTTATATCTCCATAATTCTTCTGAAAACCAATTGAGATATCAGAAAGCATGGTAGTTGAGCAGAGTCAGAACCTCGACTAAGACAGCAACAGTGTCAAAGAAGCAGCCTTTGCAAGGGAACTGACAGAAAGAAAACCCAGGTTCTTCCTATATTATATGGGGTAATCTACATATAATAGATAGGATAAAGAGCTATTGTGATGACTCAGTGAAGGAAGTACCTGGAAGGTTGATGGCTTAAACTCACATTGTGAGATCCACATGATGTAAGAATTACTGAAATTGGTCTCTGTTTCCATAGGTATGCCATGTCATGTATGGACATACCCAAACATAGACACAGACACACACACAAACTCATACACACACATACACACACACACACACACACAACACACCACACACAACACACAATGTAGTAAACCAAGCTAAAGGTAGAAATGAGGAATAATCTACAGTTGGGTAAGCATTAGTTTCCTTGAACAGATAGCATACGTTCAAAACAAAAGAAAAACCATGACCATGTCCAGGACATTGTAGGACATTTCTGAAATATATACAAGGAAACTCAGTTGGAGGTTAACTTGGGCTACATAGGAGACCATGTCTCAAAATCACTAGTTGCAGAACCAGGAGCAGAGGCAGCAGCTGCAGAAAAAGCAGAATCAAAATCTTCAAAAAGGATAACAGATCTCCTCTCCCACCTGACAATGCCATCCTCCCCTACAAATACAGTTAGAGCCATGGGTCACTCCCTATGTGCTCCCAGGCTGGTGGTTTAGATGTGCCCCCATGGGGTCACAAACCGTTTCAGCTCCTTCAGTCTTCTTGGCCCTGTGAAGGCTGGATGTGCAGTGTGGGGAATTCAAAGATGAGGAGGTGGAAGTGGGTGAGTGGGTGGGGGAACATCCTCATGGAAGCGGGAGGAGGGGGGATAGGATGGGGAGGTTCCTGCGTGAGGGGAAATGGGGTAAGGAGATAATATTTGAAATGTAAATAAAATATCCAATAAAAAATAGAAACATAAAAGGATAGTCATCTCCCAAACAGTCTCTTATTTCAGATGAAAAAACATGTATAAGGAAAAGTTGATTTGAGGGTCTATGAAATGGAAGCAACCTATAACATTCTTTCTTCACATAGCTATTTTTTTCTTCTCATTATTGCATATTAGAACTTTTCTATGTACAGACTTCCGTCTGTGGTTCCATGAAGTCTGCAGGATCCTGGTCTGGCTGGAAAGGCGTGGGGAACTTCTCCAGGATTTTAGTGTTACAGCTCTTTTTGATGGTATTCTGTGAAATGGCTCTTTTAGATGATGTTTAGTGAAACCACTTATTCACTTTCCCAAGGGTGAACAAGGGATGGATATATATATATACATACATACATACACCTTGGACAGTGAGAAGGTGTTCAAGTGAATGTTCATTGACTAGGTCTTAAGATCTTGGATAAGCCTCATTTTCATGGAGGGGCATTCCAGGTGCTTGCCAGTCAGGTTTTTATCAGAAGAAAGGGAGTTAAATCTGTTATTTTGAATTGGACTACATGACATCTGACATCACTCAGGTAGAGGATGAAGGATCAAGATCCCCAGATAAGGTCAAGTGGAGAGGAGGAAATCTCACTGTAAATGGAGTCCTTCAGTTTGTAAAATGTCAGGGAGATGTCTGGTCATGGTAGACTACAACCTTAATAGCAGACTTCCCAACATCTCTCCCTAAGAGGTGATGAGATGACAAAATATATGTCTATTGCACAGAGTGGTGGTATATTTATTTTTTACATAATGATTAATATAGGCAAGAATAACTTGGATCTCCTGCAAGATTTTTATGTCATTTGTGATAAATATTAAGCCCTGGACTTTACCCAATTATAAGATCAAACAGACCAAAGGGCTTATCTCTCTTGATTCTACCATACCTATAGCTTTTGTGTGCGTATAATAGAGCTTTAGTATTTATCTAAACATTGTGTTAGTATATTAATGGCTTATGATGAAACTATCTTTACTAATATCCACATTCCAATGAACACTAGTTAAGTGCTTTTGAACATCCCATAGTCTCCTCCTATCTCTTAGAGTAGTGGCGTTGTACTTCGTGTCCTCTGATAAGCTTTGTATAAGTAATGAGATACTTATACAAATATCCCTCCCAAATATCTCTGTTGCCCCAGGCATGTAGTACAGTGTAGGATAAATGGAGTGGACTTAACAGTCAAGGTTTGCCAAGAAATTAGTAATGAAGAGTGATTAAAGCACCATGAGTTAAAATGTCTACTGACCATATTACATCTACCTCATCTGTTTAGCTACAATCACTAACTACAGCAAAAAAAAGTGGAATGAATGCTACATATTTAGGATGCTCTAGAACCTTATTGCCTGCATCCCAGTTGCCTGTGACACATAGCATGTAGGATCAGGTTTTCCAGCAAAGTGTATATATAAGAAAATCTGTCACAGGCTGCAGTGCTGGGAAAGCAATCTAAGGAACTGCTAACTAGGCATAAATTGAGATAATTTTCTCCAATGGAAATTCAAATCTGTAACAGTATAGATTTCCCTATATTAGATAGTACAACTTATCTGTGAATGTGAGAGAAAGAACCAGAGGTGTGTCAAAAGTTCTTTCTTCACTCACCCAAAGAAACAGCAGACAAGATGCTCAGTCTTCTATACATTTCGAGAGTAAGGACAAAAGGAGGGAGGAAAGATATTAACCTTTAAAAATATCAAATATGTTTCATCCAGTGTAAATATTGCTCTTTTCATCCAGCATTCACAACTGTGTTTCAAGACGACACTCAAATCTATGCATTATAGATGAGGAAACTGAGCTGTCATATGGCAACTTCTCAGATCTCAGATTGGAAAGGACACTGGGGGTCATAGACATGGCTTAATGGCAAGGAGAGCTACAGGCTGTGTGCTTCCCTCAGGACCACAAACATACAGAAAAAAAGAGTCTTCATATCCCTAGTAGTCTAGACATGGTTAAAAATAATGGGTATATATATGTATGTATAGATATGTGTGGAAATTGTGTATGTGTACAGATGCACACATGGACATTCATGTGACTATGATTGTGGACAAGGAAATAGGAGAGAAAAAGACAGAGGAAGAAGGTGAAGATGTGGTAAAATGAGAGATATTTTAATGCTTTTTAATGTATTAAACAGAAAGAACAATATAAATAGAAATGGAAGGAAATGAAAATATGATTCTGTCTCTTGAAAAAAAGAATCTCCTTATCGGGTTTTGCTTTCATTCTATTGGACTTACAATGTCCACTGAAATATTTAAGATGAGAAGTTTAAGAGTGGATGATTCCAGCATTTGTTGTACTGAGACATCTTACAGAAATGCCACTAAGTTCATATAGAATATTTAGTTAAAATATTCTGTTATTGCTGAAATATAAAAAGCAGACAAGTGATCAATTCTGAAGGGCATACATTTATGAAAGTATAAACTACTTGATAAAATGCATTGTCCTCAGATCAGAGGAAGCATCTCTCAAAGGAGTTAAAAAAAAAAAAAGCTTTTGGAGACAGGTGGGTGACCCCATCCCTCAACTGAGGATCCATAACATTTGAAATGTAAATAAATAAAATATCCAATAAAAAAAGATTGCTTTAGCTCTTGGATTAGATCAAGGTCTCAATAGTCTTACATTCAAGTTTGTATTACACATTCAGTTAGGTTTCACAATGTATCATAGTATTACCAACAATATCTTGTAAAGGGTAAATAGTTTTACCATTTTAACAGGCAGTGTGTGTGTGTGTGTGTGTGTGTGTGTGTGTGTGTGTGATTGTGCTTTGGTGTGTTGCATATTTATTAATGTAAGTGTGTATACATGTACATGTGGTTGTGTATATGTGGATTTATGTACATATGGGTACATAGACACCTATGCTGTGTGTGTGTTTGTGGGGGTCAAGGATTAACATTACAACCTTTTCACTTATCTTTCTCTACTTTTATTTCTTAAGACAAGTTCTTTTATTGCATCTAAACTCACAAGGACAGTTTGGTTTTCTAGCCATTGAGTTTCAGGGATATTCTTATCTCTTCCCTTCTCACCTCCAGTTCTCCAGTTCTAGGACTGAAGACAGAGAGCACTGTACCCAGCTTTTTATGTGAGTTCTAGAGAACCAAATTCAGTATTCAAATTGTGTATGGCAGGTAGTTTACTATGTCACTAAAATTCTTAGCCCAGTAGCTTGTTTGAAACATGATCTAATTGTTGTTTATCATACAAATAAGCTTTTTATTTGATCTGTTATAATATCATAGCACTACTGTGCATATTCCATCACTATACCAAGAATCCTGTGAAGAGATGTTTGAATGCAGTGTTTCCTTATTGGGGGCATTTTGCTCCCAACTCTTTGGGCATTTGACCCTGTATAACCACACATTTAGTTGATACTATATCTTTTGATTAATAGGATACCCATCACAAAGAATTTCTCAACCCTAAATTTTGAAAGTGGCAAGTTTGAGAAATTCTCGTATTGTATCATTAAAAATGCCATCGTGTCAGGGGAGGTGCTTGGGCCTGTGGAGAGTTGACTCACCGAGCAAGAGCAAGAGAATGCTAGTTGAGTGAGGTGGAAGTGAGTGGGTTGGAGGAGCACCTCTAAGAGGCAAGGAAGAGGGGCATAGGGTAAGGGGTTTGTGGAAGAGTGATCAGGAAAGGGAATGACATTTGAAATGTAGACAAATAAAATGATTAATGAGTATAAAATATGCTGCCTTTATTTAGGTAAATGTTTGTGTTCTGTGCTATCATTATTAAACTTAGAGGTCTACTCTTTCTACCAATTCATCATGTGCCACTTCATTAGTAATTGTGATTTTGTTTACCCAGGTGCATTAATGCTTAGCTATGTAATACAAATTTCATATTAGCAACAATATTTCATTTCTTAAAGGTCTGCAAAGGGAAAGAGGACACATTGAAAAGACATCGGGCTGAGGCTGGAGAGATAACTCAACAGTTAAGAACACTGTCTCTTCTTCTAGAGGTCTTGAGTTCAATTCCCAGAAAAACCGTGGTGGCTCATAACCATACTCGGATCTGATACTTTCTTCTTTCTTGCTGGTGTATATGCAAATAGGGCATTCATATAAATGTATAAATATTAAAAAAGAAAGAAAAAAAAAAAAGACATGGTCTGTTGGAAAGGGCTCCTCTCAAGGCAGGATGTCCGCCTGGATTATCTTTCGCTTTTATTGCTTCCTAGGTCTGAGGTGCAGGAGTTTCCACAGAAGAAGGAAGACAAGTGCAGGAAGCTTAGGTAACAAATTAAAACATTAGAGGAAGAGAGAAAGCAAGAATAAGATGTGTCCAGGAAGGTAAGAGAATTGGTTTGTGAGGACATTCATGTGGATGAAGACAGAGCCTGGGGCAGTTCTTTGATTCAAGTTCAACTGCCCTGTGGGGTTAAAGTGATGCCTGCAAGGTACCATTTTTGGTGTGTGAAGAGCAGTGTCAATAGAACCTCCTCCAGGGAGTTTCAGACTTATGATGGAAGCTATTTTTAAAGCAGGAAACTCTGACCCTTATCCAAAATTCCTGATTCATTAGCTATGGGTTGGGGCCTGGGACACTCCACTTCGGTAGGTAACCTTACCTTATTGATTCTGAGTCTGAGGGTCATAAGAAGTCAAACACTGAAGGTAGCTAATGCTGAAACAAAGAAAAGGCATGCCTTGATTTCCTTCTTTTCTTCTCTCCAGTTTTATGAAGTATTGGTAGATTATTTTTGAGTTCCTTAAACTTTGTGTTGTAAAACTTTTTGTTTATACTACAGAAAATACTCAGACAACTAACCTTGAAATAATTTCTAATTAAACCTTCTTTCCTTCAGAAAGCTGACATTTGATTTTAATCTTGAAGAGTGTGGGTTTATGATCTAATTCCATTCTTTTCAATTTCACCTAATAGCTGTGAGTGCCTAGACATACATTATCATCCTGAGATGGACACTGAACAGGCCTTGCGATTCATGAAAGCTGTGCATCTCTAGGTTACTGCCATCTTTTCATCCTTCAATCAGGAGCACTGGGAGACATGTGCTCAACACATGTCTGCTATCAAGTATCTAGCCTCTGTATCTGTTCCTCTTTCCTGGCATAATTTACTAAGACCACAGAAGACTCTGCTGAACACACTGTGCCCTAGTTGCAAGCATTGTACCTAGTATTTAGCTGCTATCTTTCCCCATAGAACAACATCTGTTATGTCTTGTTAATTTCCTTCCATTTCAAATTCATTATATTTATGTCCTGATTTCACATTTTAATTGGCATCAGGTTCTTTATAATGGATGTCCAATTGATATCTCAGCTTCTATACATCGAATCCTATAACTATGTATTTAATTGAAACTTTGGGCACCTAAGATTTATAGAACATAGTCCCGAAACTGGATATTTAGGCAAAAATGATGTTTGTCACTCCATTGTTTCTACTTCATCCACATTTTGTGTGTGTATGTGTGTGTGTGTGTGTGTGTGTGTGTGTGTGTGTGTGTACATTCATGTCCAAACACATTTAGAGGTCAGGCATCATAGGTCATCCTGAAGGACTTGGGTCTCTACTTGTACTATGTAGGTTTTGGGATCCTTTCAGGCTTGGTCTTAGGTGCCTTTACCACTGAGTGAGCTCAGCTAACTGCACATTCTATTTTAATCTCCATGGTACAAGATCCACCACAGACCTATAAGGAATACTCTACTTCTGACCTCCATGCTTAAGCTTGAATACTTGCCACTAGGCTCTTCCTGAACAATCTCAGTGACAGTTTTATGACTCAGTTGACAGTTTCTGCAGTCCACATAAGGTAACCTGACACTCCTGAAATTTTTCTTCCAGAAAATTGATTTTCTTTGTCTGATACTTAACATATTGAACAGAAACCAAGATCGATCATGCATAATGTCAGTTTTCAGTTATATAAACATAAGGTTAATATCATATTGAAATCTCACTAGAAAATTCTCATACTCATTGCCATTTGTTATACATTTGTTGGCATTTTAGATGCTCAAGATAGGTACATTGAATGTCCCAGAATTTAAAATGTTTTCTAGTTCTAAATGTAGGCTTGGTTTTATGGAGAAAAAGACAAATAGCATCTTCCTGGGTGACAAAAGCAGCTCAAAACAAGGCAAACCAGAATAGGAGAGCACAAGCTGACTCCACCCTTTCTTGCTTCTGTTCTACTTTAAACATATTTCTGTAATTGTTCTCCTGAAGAACATAATGACCCAAATGGTTCTGATGTGAGAATGCACTTTTGAATTTACTGATATCTGTTTTTGTTGTCTAGTGTATAGAGTCCATGGTAATCAGCATTTATTCTTTCTTTCCTCAGTTTTTGAATGTCAACTCTTCAATTGTTATTCAGTTTTTCTTTTGCAAAGATCTATATATGTTTACAAAACAAAAATTAAATCATTCAGAGATTTTAATTTGTCTCAAAGTGGTGAATGTATCTGGACTTTCACTACGGTTACCATGTCCCCAGTGACTTGAAGTATGTAATTTTTACTTAAATAGTCAGCCCATGGTCCAGTACAAAACCTCTATAAAGTTAAGTTATCCAATTAACTTTTTAAAAAGGATAAAGACTTATATAATGGCTAGAAAAATCACTTTTTTGACCTAACAAGGCTGTTTCTCTGTAAAATTGCCAAATGATTTCCTTCAGTGTGAATTCACTACTAAATTCCTTTCAAATGTCCTTTCTGAAATCTGTTTGCTTTAGGTGCTTGAGCAATCCTGATAAAATCATCCTTAGTGGTTTTCTCTAATCCTGACTAGAGAGATTTCTGCCTCTGGTTCAACATCCTTTCCTTTTTCCTCCTGTACACACAGCCTCAACTCCAAGACTTTAGGTTCCTTCGTGATGTCATATTTCAACCCATCTGTCAGCTATGTCAGTTCTGAACTACATTTGGTGTTTTATATGGTCACACATGCAATGATTGAATTGTCAGAATAAAGGAAAATTGAATTCTGTGCCATGTTACTCAAAAAAGAGAATAAATTTTATGAGTGATCATCCAGAAATGGATGATCAAAGAGTTCTTTTCTTTATTTAAACTTTAATTCTGCATATAAGAAGAACAAAAGAAGATGGTGATAGTTTAGCTTGCTACTGAAATCAGGAAAGAAAAAGCAAGAGACCAAAGACCAGAGGTATTTTTTTTTTAACACAGAGAATTGGAATTTAATATTTCAAAACCTCCAAAATAAAAATAAAAATTCGTCGAAAACATTAAGTTGTAGGCATCAATTTTTTGCAAACTACTTTAAAAAGGGTTCAATCTTTCCTCTAGCCCACCAATCAGCAGAGCTAGTAGAAGAAAACAATTATTAGGATGTGGGAGATGTGGACCTGTTCAGCAATAGTTCTTTGGGGTGAACTTGAACATTTTTGGCAGCAGTTCAGTACTGTAGCAAACACCAAATACCATTTAGCAGATGTAGTCATCTAGGCAGAAAGACATCAGGGAGCTGTAGTTCAATCCTGAAGAACTCACCAACCTCACAGGAAACTCACAAGCAGG
The DNA here is from genome assembly GCA_021653895.1 of Mastomys natalensis. Lineage (NCBI taxonomy): Eukaryota > Metazoa > Chordata > Mammalia > Rodentia > Muridae > Mastomys > Mastomys natalensis. The sequence goes on from JAJTUV010001978.1 coordinate 456,386, forward strand.
TTTTTGGGGTTTTTTTGGGGGGGCGGGGGGCGAGTTTCTCTCCTTGGCAGTATAACCACAAGTTGAACTCAACAACACTATATAAGGTGAACCAATACATGTGTGTCTTTAACAAAGAATAGCTAGGCAGAGAAAATCAAACCAATGCTCAGTGCTCATCTCCCACTTTCTGTGGGGTCATATTTATAATATTTTATCAAGTGTCCTTTCACGTATTTGCTATATCCAAACATACTTTCACCTGTGTCTGCTTCAGGAAAAGTCTTTCATGTGTTTGCTTTAGCAAGACATTCTTTCACTTGTGTGTCCCAGCAAAACATCATTTGACATAACTAACTTTCCAAAGACACTAGAAGTTTCCATTTCACTAACATTTTTTTTATTTGTATTTTTTATTTTTGGCTAAACTGACAGCTAAAAATAGGTATGATATTGGTTCATTGCTAAGTCCACTACTGTTTCCATTTACTCATTTATAAAATACTTATCCTGATGTTTGCCATACAGTATGCTGGTTTGAATATGTTTGACACCCATGGCTTCATGTGCTTAAAAGCTTTTCTATTGGAAGTGGCACTATTAGGAAGTGTGGCCATATTGGACAAGGTGTAGCCTTATTAGAGGAAGTGTGTCAGTAGGGGGGCAGGGCTTTTGAGTTCTTCAATGCTAAAGCTATGCCTAGTGTGAAACAAATCCTGTCTCCTGCTGCATTTGTATCAACATATCAAATCTTGGATTCTTCTGCATCAAGTCTGCATGCAGGATGTCGAATTTCCCATCATGATGATAATGGAATAAAACTCTGAAACTGTAAGCCATCTCCAAGTAAATGTTTTCCTTTTATAAGAATTGCTATGGTCATGTATCTTTTCATAGCTATTGAAATTCTAAGACGTACTGCTTGTGAATTCTTCCTTAATCTTTCTTTTTGTTCAGTAGTCAGTCATTTACAAGTATTAGAATATTAATGAACTATTAATGTACAAATGTTGGCACTCAGCTTTCTGATACACAGGATTATAAGCTTTGAAGAGTATTCACTATTTGATTTTTTTTGCCTTAAATAAAAGAACATTGTAAATTTTTGCTATACAAATCAACTGAGCTTTGCTCCGTTTTTTTATTTACTGTGGTAGTGACAAACTTTACTAATTTTCTGCTAGCTCGAAGAACATTTTTAACTATTCAGTGCAAACATGTGGCACATGTTTTCTATTTTGTTTCTTATTTTATACTCAAGTGACTCTGGACACCATATGAGTGAAGTTGTAGAATCCATTAAACATTCATACATGAACGAGATGGGAATGTATGAAAATTAATAAGTCTAAGTTCTGATTTGGCTTCCAATGTTATGACAAAGACCATTGCAATATACAATTTGGAAAGGAAAGGATTTATTTCACAGGTTACAGATCATCAATGGAAGCCAAAATAGAAGCTCAAAACCAGCAGAATCAGGTATCTGGGATTGACATGTTCCAGACTCAGCTTCAGCTCTTCTTTTGCTCTTTACATTGTTTGAGAATTTCATTCACAATTACTGTATGTACATGATTTGTACCCCTCCCTTTCCATCCTCCAACTCATTCCGTACACCTCATCTTCTCCATCTGAAACTCATGATTTATCTATCTATCTATCTATCTATCTATCTATCTATCTATCTACTATCTATCTATTTTCTGGTGAAACTGTAACAAACCATTTGGTTCTTACTTTGACTTGCACAAGATTAAAACTGATATTCATGTAACATAAGATCGAGTATGCTGAGAGCCTTGGCTATATTTTGAATTTTCTTTTCAGGTATGATGCTGCATTTTTTTCTGCTTCTCTATGATTTTTCCAGAGACTTCTCTTTCTCTGCAAGGATCTAGAGTGTGTGTCCTTCATTTGCATTTCAGTAGCGTTTTGTGACTCCCTTGACCAGCTGAGTATATATAGTCTATGCTGTGGAAATCTCAAGAACAAATCAGAACGTATAATGAGATCATTTCTTTTCTTTACTAGGGTGCATGAATCTATAGCTCTAAACTTCCTTTTAAGCAATTCAACCACTTTTAATCTCTGGAACTGAAGAATCCCTGTACTGAACTCTCATAGCAATGGAGATGCTGAGAGAGCCCTAAATTTCCCAGTTTGGAAATCCTCGAATCTTACCGTAAGGTTCCATTCCTGTCAGAGTGAAAAAAAAAAAAAAAGATATCGAATGTTTACTATCCCAGGTACTTTAAAAGTATACTCATCACAGACTCCTCCAGAACATGGCAGCTGGCTTCTCTCTATATTGTAGTTCACAGAAATTGGAAAGACAACAAGTGATTTTTTTCAAAATGAACAATTAACTAATATTATGTGCTGGGGTTATGCTATATATGCTCATATGCATGCAAATGCAGGTATATACACACACACAAACAAACACACACACACATACACGAAAAGAATATAGGGGTTGTCTTCCTCCATGGCTCTCATCCGTATTTTCTTGTTTTTAAATGAAATCCTTCTTGAAGTTGAAGATCATTCATTTTGGGTACCCTGTCTTTCAACAAGCTTCTGAGATCCTCTTGTCTTTGTCCTGCAGTGCTGGAGTTAAATATATATGGTTATGCCTAGCTTTTATGTAGGCCCTATAAAGTCCTCCCATCCCTTAGCTTAAGCAATAAGAACTCTTACCCTCTAAGTCATATCTTTAGTGTTCTATTATTGCGTTAAGATAAAACAATTTAGAATAACACTTATGTGGATTGAATGACTTGGCTCTAAGTGACAATGCATTTTTAATTAATTATTTATTTATTGACATCTCAAACATTGCTCCTCCAATTATCCCCTTCACATTTCCTTTCCCACATCCTTTCTCCCCTTTGACTGAGACAGTGGGGTTCCCATATGTACCCCCACACACATACCTACACACTGTAGGATTAGGTGCATCCTCTCCAACTGAGGCCAGATAAGGCAACCTTCTGCTACATATGTGCCAGAGGACTTGGTCCAGCCTATATGTGCTCTTTGCTTGGTGGCTGCTCAGTCTTAAAGAGTTCCCAGGGGTCCAGGATAGTTGACACTGTTGCTCTTCCTGTAGGGTTACTATCACTTCCAGGGCCTTCAAACCTTCCCCCCACCCAACTCTTGTATTAGGGTCCTCAAGCTCTGTCCAATGTTTGGCTGTGTTTGAGTCTTTTTCAGTCAGCTGTTGGGTAGAGCAGAGGGCAGTCTATAAACCTAACGAAGTATCATGAATAGCATCATGGATTCGCGCTTGTCAATGGGAAGGCAGAAGTCAAGGTATCACTATTGATGGATGTTCTGATAGTATACATAAGTGACCCCCAAATTCTACCAGCAAACTCCTACAGCTGATAAACAACTTGAGCAAAGTGGCTTGATATAAAATTACCTCAAAGAAATTATTGACTATGTATTTTAAACATTTAAAACTTCTTATACTGTCTTGAATCACAGACGAGTAGCAACTAGTTGGCTCAGTAATTTCCGAGCTAACATGATATTTCAAATCTGTATTCATAGCACTGGGGCAGTAAGAAAAGGATTACCAGTTTGAGGCCTGCATGAGATACATCATTCTAAAATAGTCAGCTTTTCTATACGTCACTATACACTATCAAATTAGGACAAGATAAACTTCTTGTGTTTAAAAATCTTATGCATTATTTTCTTATTCTGGTCATTATCACTGGCCATTGTGGTAGAAGTAAATAAATAAGATTACAGAATTATTTTACCATATAAAATAGCTAAAATAATAATCAAAATAAAGCCTACTTTTCCTATTTAGTTAATCAATAGTTGAAATGATGATAGTGTATGTATGTGTTGTGTTGTGTGTGTGTGTGTATATGTGTGTGTGTGTATATGTGTGTGTGTGTATATGTGCGTGTCTGTTTTCAGTCAGTCTGTCTGTCTGTCTCTTGGTCTTTCTGTCTGTAGTCTCTGCCTTTTCCTTCCTGCATGTGTAGACATAATTCCTCAGGCACAGTCCATCATATTTTTCTCTGAGATATGGTCTCTTACAAGTAGGTTAGACTAGATTCCTCTGCTCACCATGCCTGATTTTTGTTTTTCAACTGGGTGCAGGAATTTGAACTCAGGTCCTCAGGATTGCAAGGCCAGTATGTTATCAAGTGAGCTAAGGTTTTATGGCATCAGGCATAGTTAAGCATCAGATTTATACACGTTATTTAAAATATTGTAGAGATAACCTACACTACATATGCTAATGCAAAGCAAAAATATCAAAAAGTCCATAAAGTTCAAAGGCAAGGCTGAAGTGAACTGAAAATGAATAACTTAAAAAAAAACAATAACAATGAAAACCTCTATTCCTAATCAAGAGGTCTCTTCATATTTTAAGTAATGGCTTGGCAGTACTGGGTTTCTGTCAGTGAAATAACATAAATAGGAATCAAAATAAATTTGAAGTCCTTATGCTTTGACATGTGCCCTAACTGGATCCTCAAAGTGCTTTAGCTTTATCTTAAGACATTCCAGTGAGTCTTACAGGTGATAGAAACTTCATGACGAAAGACTCGATCCATCTTAACTACTCCGACAGTTCTAGCAGGCATCCAATTATTCAAGGCCTGCCATCCCAGAAGTCTTTCCCCACTGTCCCCTAGAGAATGCTAATCATAGAGTCTTAAACAAATGCATAATAATTTATGTGTTAATTCATTTTACTTAGTGTTATCCTATGTGTTAAAAAAAAAACAACATGCAAGTGGAAATATTCTATTATGTCTGTCACACAAAGAACACATTTTGGATTCACCTTTCCAACTTTCCTGAAGTATAATGTTGCCAGAGAAAGTCTGACTTCTTTGCAATGTTCATTCCTGGAAATCACTTTCATGCTGTAATTACTGGCACGGTGGCAGTGCTTGATTCTCAAGTGAGCCAAGCTGCTGAACCTAAATTCACTTGACCAGCTGGGTCAGTGGAAATAAATGGCTTTCTTTGACCAGACTTGGCTTGGCTCCCTTAATAGGATCATTTTATATCCCTGGTTCAAGGACATGGTTTTGCAAGGCAGGGACACATCACTGATAAACATGCCACTAAGAAATTGTTGGCTTGAGCAGAGCATGTGATTTTTATTCCCATGCAGTATATTCCAAAATTTTATTCTTCTGGGTCAGCCTAAAGGTCCCACACCACCGATGGTTAAAATAAAATTTAACAGAGGTTTGAGGAGAAAACTACTTAGGATCTTCTTTTCAAAAGCCAAACCAACACACTTGAAATCGGATTCCTGATTCCCACTCTCTGTGATCATTTTTGGTATTCTGAAAGAGAAATTCTCTCATTCCTATATTGTGCAAAGGAAGATAGGCAGATTTCATTATGGGTGTTGAACAAGGGAATACATTTAATTTTTTTTTACAAGTTCATCTTCAATCCATAGGTACACAGCCTAATGTCAAAAATTCATGTGCTGTCAGAGTTTTCAGGTGTCACAATTGATCAACCACCCATCCTTACATCATCTACGCGCCACTACCTTTACAATAGCTATTATGTAGCTCACAGGCATGACACAGTTAACATCACAGTTTGGGCTGAATAATCTGACAACTTTTCATTTAAAAATAATAAAGGACTCACAAGGTATATTTCCGCATACATGTTTTATTTCATTCCACTTGCACACTGTATTATACTCTCTCTGACATTTTGCATGTCATATGGAGTCTTTCCTCCGGGAAAGTAAATCAGATTTTTGCCTGGAGTGCAAGCTGACTAATAATAATCATCACCATAAAGGAGTCGGTTGTGTTTGGGACCAAAAGTGCTATCTGGTTGTTATGGCAACCAGGATTTGAAAGGGCTGCCTGGTTTTGAGGGGCAGGCACCAGTATCCCAAAACTGATTCTTCATCCAAGCTTTTCCCAACAGAATAATTTCTAGCCTTTCCTAAAATGGATGCAGAGTGACAGATTGTCAGCACATGTGAACTAAACCCATTTAGTATAGAGACTGAATTTTCATCAAAGAATATGACATTTCCCCTTCTTTGCTGTACTAATTTTGACTGAGGTGGAGAAACAGGACATGGCCTGGTTAAGGACTTGGATCAACAGGACTAATTACTATAGGAGAGACTGGCTGATATCTGCTAAGCTATCTCTTCTTCATTAAAGTCTCTTATTTACCTTTATTTATTAAAGTCTCATTGTTTTTTATTTACTAATTAAAATCATGGCTCTCATTGAGATAATGTACATTATTATATGTTCCTTTTAAACCACCATATAGTCTTTGACTTCAATCATACTCATCAAGATATTTCTGGCATTAATTAACCTAGCAGCCTGTCTAGGATGAAGAATGGAATTTTGTTCTGATTCATCTTTTATTCCAGGTTTAGAATCATGGCATACACTATAATTTTTAGCCAGTGAACAAGACATAAATACACACACACATGCACCTGCTCTCTCACACACACACACAAACATACACTTGTGTGTGTGTGACATAACATCATTAATACAATACTAAGTGTCAAAGCTAAAATTCCTTAAATATTTTTATTTGTTTTAGAGAATTTTGTTGTAATACAGAAGAAATATAAAGAGATATGTATTATATTTAAAGTCAGGAGGAAGGGAATTACAACTGAAAGTTTACATGCACGTACATAATTTTGCTTAACTTGATTAATCTCCTTAAATATATTTTTTCATATGGAAGGTGGGAATTATAAATTATTCCTTCTTCTCAGATGATAAGAATATTATATGGTATGTGTGGTTAATGCATAGTACTGTTGCCATTCCAAAGAATAAATCAACTTACATTTGGTATTTAATTTTATGTATATCCTTGAGTTTTGGTGACAAAGCTGAAGCCACTTACCACCCAGGCAGGTTCCATGCTCTATCTGTTTATAGTAGTTGGTTAGCATTACTAAGTGGTTAAATGATTGACTTGTGCATTACACAACGCTAAATGAACACAGTTGGAAACATATTTCCGTTCATGCCTGGGAAAACAGGGCAGTTTGCATCCACATCTATGCTTATATTGAACATATAGAATTTAAATATTTTCACTGATGGAAAAGATGTGTTACATTCCTTCTAAAGTGTTAAATGAAGGGAGCAGTTATGTGAGCTTCAGGTAAAAGTAAATGCTGGAAGCATACAGAGGAACCTGACAAGAAGTGATTTTATTTAGAAATTCAGATCTAGTGTTCACTGAAAAATTAATAGTTCTGTCATTATAGTTTTCCTCCTTTATTTGAAATTTGTTTCACATTCTCCTCTCAAAGAACTACATTGAGTTTTCATGGTAACTAAGATTAACCACTTGATATTTATATTTACCCACTTAGCCATAGCATCTTCCGAGTATTATTAAAATGTGTTATTATATTTTTCCCTTCAAACATCAGTCCCTTGGATCCCTCTGGAAAAAGTTAATGATATTCTCTCAGCATCTGTTTCTTTGACATCTCTTTGGTGACTTCATACTACTTACCCCTACCTATTAGACCGTTCCAGCAGTCTACCTCTCACTGAAACCATGCACCTGGGCATTGTGTAATGTATTATAATAATTGGCTATGTCCACAGTCCTTAATGTCAGCATCCTTGAGGTAAGTATAAAACAAATTTAGCAGAATTTGTTGTACTATATGGAATTCAGTTTAAATCAATTTATATAATATCATTTTATCATAACAAAACTGCAGCTTAAATTCATATGCCCATGCTTGTCTTTGCCCTACTCACAAAAGCAGGGGAGTGGAGGAAGACTTAATATTGGATTATGAAAATGTGGTGTATACAAAATGGAATGCCACTCAACTATTATGAAAAGTTAAATTATTACACCTTCAGAAAAGTAGATGAAAATGGAGAGGATTCATTGACGTAAGCCTTTCTTATGAAAGAGATATAACCAATGTCCTTTTCATGAGCAGACCCTAAGTGTTAGTGTTTGTGTGTTTGAAAATAAGGGGATGTGAAATGTGCTCAAAAAGTACATAAAGAATGAGGAATAGGAAGTGTTGATGGAGGAGGAGGATGCAATCTTTATAGGAAAAGATAAATGAGCCTAAGTGGTGGTGGTGTGTGGGCACAAGGGAGGAACCAGGATGGAGAAAGAAAGAGTAAGATGGTGAACAACAGGAACATATTGTGCCTAAGAATTGTCACAATTAAATGAAATACTTTGTAAGGTAATAAATATACAAAATACAACCTGAAAATACATGATAGAAATAGCACCTACAAAATACTGTATCCAATTTTTGGTAACATATCATAGCTTATCCTTATGTACAAATTTTAAATTTTTACACACTTGAAGGTATTATATGTATTTAATTATTCAAGGTTTTGTCATTTATTGTCTTAATACAGACATTCTCCATATATTATTGCAGATGTACTTTCAGTGTTCCATGCCTTATTGATAAAAACAATGTGATTTTATCTTCCATTTGGAAAATATATTCAGTGGACGAATAATACTTTCTAAAAGCTTATTCTTGGATAGCTTCCTTGAGATAAGTTCAAAGTAGCTTTATCACTAGCCTAATGTACCTATGTTTTGTGTGTGTGTGTGTGTGTGTGTGTGTGTGTGTGTATTTGTGTGTCTTATTACATATTACCGATTTCCTCAATAATAGAAAACACATCTTACATGGTTACTAATAACATATGTGAAATTATTTTCTACATTCTTGCCTATGTTGGCTTCCAGAAACTATTCATTTATAATATAATAATAACAACTGTTTTATTTCATGTGTCAAATATCAAAATGTTCTAGTTTGCTTTAAATAGACAAGTATGTGAGAAGCTACTATCACCTGGTGAGGTTTTAATCACTGAGAAGGCCAAGAACAAATCAGATCTGCCTTGGAGAAGTTGCCATGTTCATAAAAAATGAACTATTCAAACACTCTCACTTAATATGGAAGGGCAGGCCCCAAAGAAAGGAAAGCCTGGAGGAGAGGCAGGAGGAAGTGTTTATAAAGAAATACCTGGAGGTTTTGACAAAATCAATCATTTCCTTCATGTATGTTATCTGTTTATACTCTATTCTTGCTTTCACTAACCATTGTCATTCACCTTATAGTCCCTAACCCTCCAAATGAAGTTAAAATGAATAGGATTTTTATCTCATGTTGACATGCTCTGGATATCTGTGCATATAGTCACCTATAGATACATCATGCTTTAGAAATAGACAATGAATTATTTACACCAACTAGTTACATTTTTACAACTCACTAAGTTTAGAAGCAGTTTCAGCATGTTTAGGTATAATAAATGTTATTATTATCTGGAATGTATTGATCATTTGTTATTTATGTTTTATATATCCATTCAGCCACTAGACTACAAAAAATACATTCTTTGGAGAACATGTGTGTATGTGTGTGTATATGTGTATGCCTGTGTGTGTGTGTATGTGTATTACTGAAGATGAAATCCTAAGCCTTGCAAATGCTAGACAATTGCTTTACCATTGAGCCGTAACTCTAGTCACAGATGTATTCAGCAGAAGCTAATCAATGCTCTCAGGTTAGTTATCCAGCAGAATCCACAGTCAATATTGCCTAAATTTTATCATCTGTAGTCAGTCACTGGACAAGGTGTTCCTGGACCCCTTTTGTCATCTTGATTTTTAAATGTAAATCCAAAATAAATCTCTTTTAAAACTATTCAATGCATTCTATAAGATTCAAGTTATTTGAGAATGCCTGGAGACCCATTGCCCAAACAGGAATTGTTCCTCAATAGGACCCTCAGGCTGACCTATGTTTTCTCCACCAATTTAAATACTTAGCAATAAAACTCTAACAGCCCAAACACTTTAGTAAAGCATCATTCCCGGTAACCCAGATTGCAGAGAAAAAGGGAGTCAGCATGTTCTAATAAGCCCTGCAGAAATATGCCTTTGTTGTAAAACCCCCATGCTGTCACTTTTGGCTCAGAAAATCTCTAATAATACTTTCTCAGTTCTGGACACTTGCCGAGGGCCTACTTCACAGGGATCTCTGGAGATGACAACCACTGGTGCCTATAAGACACAACTGCATCCTAGTCCATCAGAAAACATATTGCTGACATCCCACATCTGCATCAAAGCTTGCAAGAGGGAGGGGGACTCTCCCTCACAGTTGCATCTTGAAATTAAACTCTGTTTCATTTACTTGACCCTGGAGCCTTGTCCAAACAAGCTCACTTGAGCTTTACCCAGATGGTGGCCATTTACTTCTACTTATTCATTACCAGTCCCTTAAATCTTGGACCTGGGCCAAACTGCATAGCACTATAGATTGCACTCCCTTATGCCCAGTTTAGTAAATACACAAAGTGGCCATTCAAAACATCAACATACTTATACATTTTTATTTTCCCTTCATATGAACGTGCATTGTAAATATCTAATTATTATTGGATTAATTGACTAAGGCAATGCATGTTAATTGGAAAAAATTGACATTTGTAGACATAATAAAATGACAAGCAAATTAGTTTATTACATTAATTGCTATGGACTAAGAGTAATGAATAGCAAACTTGCCACACTTGTGTCCAATACACATATGTCTGTAACAATCTTTGTGCTTTCAGGAAAGTGATTATTTGGCTGGTGATAACTGTACAAATTAAGGTTTGGATTTCTTGTGTCCATTTATTTGTATGTCCTTTAAGAGGGACTGTAGTTGTCAGGAGTATTTCTGGCCTAGGATATATCTCTAGAATGCAAAGGCTACTGCAAACTACCTTTGAATACTTAAGGGTTTTATTGGGATCATTCTTAGTCATCAACATATATTTTTCCTAAATCTGAAGTTAGTTTCTTTCCACATTAGAAGGAAAATGGATGTTTACTGAAAAGAAGTAAAAGTTGACGTCATTGTACACAAATTGAAAGAAACATACTAATACTGAAAAAAAAATAATTCTGACTTTAGATTTCTAATAATTTAATAAGAGTACATATAATATCAACATGTATAAGACAAATTTATATTTTATGTACACCAATATTGAAAAAATTCAGATAATAACAGCCAAACATATAAACTTATAATTTGTCACAGAGTAGATAATCTAGTACTTAATATATAAAGAATGTTTACCTTAATGTTGAGGAAATTTCAGTTTTTAAGTACCATATTAAAAAAAACAAAAATGTTTGTGCTGTTACAGTAAACTCATTTATAGCAATATTTTCATGTCATCCTTTTCAGGAATCCCAAAGTAAATATCAAGATTAGTAGACTAAATCGAGCCATAAATTCAAGTTGTTGGTCAGGAAAGTCCAAGTGACTTCCAAAAGGTATAGGCCATTGCAGTTGCCTTTGGTTGTCTATCTGAAGTTGGAGGAAGGCCTAACACATATTTCACAGACTAGAACTGGGAATAAGGTAGCTGATATAACCCAAAGACCTCCTTCCTTAGGTCTTACTTTCATAGTACCAGAGATGCTTTGCCAGCTTCTAAAGAAAGCAACCAATATTCCTATCCAGCTGTCTATATATATTGAGCATATCAGTATCCAGCATGGCAAGAGAGCCCTAAAGTCACAATAGTGGCACTTATACCTTGGCAGCAACCAATAGTTGTCTAATTGGATCTAATGACCACTAGGCAGGAGGTAAATTATGTGTGGTACTGGAAACCTAGCCAACTGCTGGGGTTAGAAAGGTCATGAGTCTTAGAGGAAAGTCTTTTTGCTACTTTACTAAGTGAGTATAACTCCTAACTGCATTCAAAATTTCTTCTTACACCTACACGTATGAGTAACTAACATTCTTAAGCAAGAAGTTTCTCTTTGTTTGAAAGTCGAAGACCATTACAGAAAACCAGAACTGGTAAAGTTGTAGATGTCAACTGATCATGGACAAGCTCCAGAGGATACATCTACAACACAATTCCTGCACTTCAATCTCAGGAACACATCAGAACAGCTGGCAGAATGATTTTAAGAACCAGAGGAAGACGAAGTTTACTCTAAGATTGTGTCTCCTAGAAATGACAGGAAAGCTATGCACATGACCCCTGAATGATATGGCTGAATGAACAAGTCGTGAACATGACAATACCAATAAGCAGCTAATGTGGAAAAGAAAATCTCATGAGGTCCCAGCTCTAAAGAAAGAAATACTGGCAACGAATGACTGCTAAGAGATGAATAATTAATCTCCCTGATGAATGAACTCCCAACTGGTTATACAATTTATGATAGTCAGTACTGAAATCAGGAATAAACAAGCAACACTAATGGACTTTATATGTAACAACAATGAAGAATAAAGGGCCATCAATTTGAGAAGGAGTTGAGAGAAATACAGAAGGGAATATGGAGAGGAAGGGAAAGTGATGTATTTCTTTGTAAGGCAATTAAAGCAAACACCTAGTGTATTTTATCGGTTTTTTTTGTTTTGTTTTGTTTTTTGGTTTGTTGGGTTTTTTTGTTATGTTAACCCATTACTTGAACTTAAAGTCTTTGGTTATGACTTAGAAGATTGCCTTGATTTCATTATACAAGGTAAAAAGAGCTTTCCACACTGGGTATCAGTGTATCCTGGCTGGAAGTATACCTGTATAAATGGAGAAATGGAACTGAGCAAGCTTAAGTACCCATTCTTTCTACTGTTCATGATTGTAGAAATAGGATGACCACATGAGTCAAACTCCTGCTCTGTGGTTTCCTAGATGATGGACAGACCTTGAAGGTGATCCAAAATAAACCCTTCTTTAAGTTGCTTCTGACATGGCTGTTTGGTCACAGTAATTTGAAAGGAAACTAAGATATCAGTACTTACCACATCTCTATGATCTTAGAAGCAGAAAGCATCCCTGCCCAATGTCAATCTGCCCACATTTTTTCTTTTTTAAAAGAAATATTTTTTTTAATTTTTATTAATCATTCCATATCCTCCCTGGATATCCACCCCACTCCTGATCCCTGACACATCAAATCTCTGCAAGGCTAGAAGTTAGGCACATCCTCTCCCAGTGAGACCAGACAAGGCTGCTGGTTCTAGATTTTAATCAGGACCAACATAGTTGGCTTGAGTGTGAAATATGGAGGTTTTATAATTGACTATGCAACAAAGTGACACCTCTTAGAAGTTATCAATTACAAGTCCACCAGAAGCTTAGGGAACACTTGCAGAGAGAGGGAGGAAGGATTAGAGGAACCACATGGATCTGGGACACTATCTCATCCAGAGAATCAACTGATTGAGAATGACTAATGGATTGTGGAGATCAGGGATCCTGTACAAGTCTGACCTAAGTCCTATGCATATATGTTATGACTGAGTATCTTAATGTTCTTGTGGTAATCCTAGCAGTAGAGATCAAGTTTGCCCCTGACTCTTTTGCCTAGTTGTTGGATGCTTTTCCTCCTACTGGGTTGCTTGTCTAGTCTTGATGTGATGGTATGAGCCTAGTGTTATTATACATTTTATGCTCTGTTTGATTGATGTCCTGAAAGGCTTGCTCTTTTCTGCAGTCGTGCGGGGAAGATAGTGTATGGATGTAGGGAAGACAGGAGATAGAGAGCAAAGCCTGGAAGGAGGAGAGAGGGAGTAATTGTGGTGGAAACAAAATGAAGTACATAAAGGCATAAGCCCTCATATCAAGGTTGGACAAGGGAACACAATAGAAGAAAAAGAGTCCCAAGAACAGGCAAAGATTAAAGACACACCTGCTCCAATATTAGGAGTCCCACAGAAACACCAAGCTTGCAGCTGTAACATATAAGTCGAGAACCAGGTACAGATCTTTGCAGGCTCCATTCTTTCTGCTTAGGTCTCTGTGAGCCTGTATGAACTCTGGTTTGTGGATTGTGTGGGCCATATTGTCCTGGTATCTTCCATCCCCTCTGACTCCTCAAATCTTGTCTCCCTTTTCTATGGGATTCCCAGAGTGGAGTGTCTAAGAGTTATCTTAACCACAACAATTCTTAAAAAGGACAACACTTAAATGTGTTGGTTTACAGGTTCAGAGGCTTAGACCTTTATCATTATGGTAGGGAGCATGGAAACACACAGGCATATATGGTGCTGGAGAAGGAGCTGAAAGTTTTACATCTTAATCTGTAGGTAGCAGAAGGGGACTATGTGTGACACTAGCATGCCTTGAGGATATCTGATCTCAAAGCACACCTCAGTCAGGATGATACTTTCAAATTCCATCCATTTACCTGTGAATTTCATGAAGTCATTGTTTTTAGTATCTGATTAGTACTCCATAGTGTAAATGTACCACATTTTCTTTATCCATTCCTCTGTTGAGGGATATCCGGGTTGTTTCCAGCTTCTGGCTATTGTAAATAGGGCTGCTATAAACATAGTGGAGCATGTGTCCTTGTGATATGTTGGAACATCCTTTGGATATGTGCCCAGGAGTGATATAGCTGTATCCTCAGGTATAACTATGTCCAATTTTCTGAGGAACCAGCATACTGATTTCCAGAGTGGCTGTACCAGCTTGCAATCCCACCATTAGTAGAGTAGAGTAGAAAAGCAGTTCTCAGATTCATCTGGAATAACAAAACACACAGGATATGAAAAACTATGTTCAACAATTAAATAACTTCTGGAGTAATCACCATACCTGACCTCGAGTTATACTACAGAGCAATAGTGATAAAAACCACATGGTATTGGGAAAGAGACAGACAGGTAGATCAATGGAATAGAATTGAAGACCCAGAAATGAACACACATACCTATAGTCACTTGATCTTTGACAAAGGAGCCACAACCATCCAGTGGAAAAAAAGACAGCACTTTCAACAAATGGAGCTAGTTCAACTGGCCATCAGGATGTAGAAGAATGTGAATTGACCCATTCTTATTTCCTTGTACAAAGGTCAAGTCCAAGTGGATCAAGGACTTTCACATAAAACCAGATATGATGAATCAAGAAAGTGGGAAAGAGCTTCAAACACATTGGCACAGGGGAAAATTTCCTGAACAGAACATCAATGGCTTATGCTCTAAGATCAAGAATCGACAAATGGAACCTCATAAAATTGTAAAGCTATTGTAAGGCAAAGGACACTGTCAATAGGACAAAAAGGCAATACACAGGTTGGGAATAGATTTTTATCAACCCTACATCAGATAGAGGATTAACATTCAAAATATACAAAGCAATCAAGAAGTTACAACCAAATAACCCTATTTAAAAAATGGGGTACAGAGCTAAACAGAGAATGATCAACTGAGGAATTTAGAATGGTTGAGAAGCACTTAAAGAAATGTTCAACATCCTTAGTCATCAGGGAAATTCAAACAAAACAACCATGAGATTCTACCTTACACTAATCAGAATGCCTAAGATCAAAATCTGATCAAAACAGCAGATGTTGGCAAGGATATGGAAAAAGAGTAACATTCCTCTATTGCAAAGATAATTCTTAAAGACAATGAGCCATTTCGTGGAGATTTCTGTATCCATAACTTGAAACATACATATTATGCATTAACTATTGGGAAGCACATTAAAGGTTTTCAATGCACAGCACAACCAGGATTTACTTAAAGTCTAAATTTGCAGTGTATTTTTTTATTATAGTTTGCTATTATAAACAGAAAATGAAATAATCCCTGCTGTGGTTAACAAGGATAAGCCATTCTCTTTATCATTTTGTAACAATTTACCCAACTGTAAATAATAGAAATTATTACATGATGATTTCACCAAACCACCTGTCATAGGCTGTAATTGTTATAATAATTTAGATGGTAAGTATATGTTGTTTTTTAACTACGGTTACCAATTCACATCAACATCTGGAACCTTATTTTGATTTACATATAATTAGAATTCAGAAGGAAAATTCAGGTCTGAGTAACCTTTGCTTTCTACATATTACAAAAGAGCAGTTTTATAAAAGACATAGGCATTGATGAAAGTGTATTGGATACACACTTTGTTGAGAAAAATATGTATGGCTTACTGGATTTAATTCTTATTGAATATTAAAATGTCATGTTGTTCATGTTTTTGTATAGTAAGAAAAAAGAGATACGTTTTTGTACAGTGATAATCAAATCTCTGGCCAACTCCCATTTATTAGTTTGCAGCCAGATGTTTGTAAGCATCTTACCTCATGCATACCAACTCCAGCTGTTATTTAGAATAAAAATACAAATATTAAATGAGAGGAAAGATTCTATTTATCAGCATGGAGAACTCCTCCTAAGATTTATGTAATGTGAAATGAATTTTGCATAAAGTTAGTTCAAATAATAGTACAAGTTGTGTTGCAGTGTGCACAAGGTAAAATATGTGCCCACGACACAGCAGTGGTCCCAGAGGAGCTGTTACCATAACTTCAGGTTCTCTAGGTGTAACAATGTCAGTAAAGTGTCTCATAAACTCTCACAGAGACAGTAAGAGCCACAAAGGAGCCCTTGCTGTGTCAATGTGAGTGCCTAAGATAGTGTCAATGGAAGTGCTATTTTAATGCCAATGGAATGTCCCATCATCAGAAAAGTAATGAAAATGAAACACAGACAAATTGATGTTATCTGCTAAGAGGTGCCTAAGTCACATTTCCCAACAGACTTGGTTTTTCTTTTACCTTCACTCAGTAATCTGCAGATTGTTGTAAGGACAGTAAAATTTGTAGGCAGATGGTCCCAAAGGTG
The DNA here is from genome assembly GCA_021653895.1 of Mastomys natalensis. Classification (NCBI taxonomy): domain Eukaryota; kingdom Metazoa; phylum Chordata; class Mammalia; order Rodentia; family Muridae; genus Mastomys; species Mastomys natalensis. The sequence goes on from JAJTUV010001978.1 coordinate 473,058, forward strand.
GTGAGTTTAAAACAGTTGTCTTGTTTAAGAGGAAGCTCTTGTAGGTAAAAGTATTGTAAACTCTCAGCTGATCAAACAATCCATCAGATACAGCCACTGTCCCTGACATTACTCTCTCATAATTATATGTGACTTGCCTGTTTAATGCTGAATTTGAGACTCAATATAACATGATATTTTTTCACTTTATTTATTTTTATTGGATATATTATTTATTTTTATTTTTTTTTACATTTCAAGTGTTATCCCCTTTCCCGGTTTCCCCTCTAGAAATCTCCTATCCCATTCTCCCTCTCCCTGCTTCTATAAGGATGCTCACCCACCAACCCACCCACCCACTCCCACCTTCCAGCCCTGGCATTCCCCTTCACTGGGGCATCGAGCCTTCCCAGGACCAAGGGCCTATCCTCCCATTCATGTCCACCAAGGCTATTCTCTTTCTACTTATGTGGCTGGAGCCATGGGTCGCTTCATGTGTACTCTTTGGTTGAATGTTTAGTTCTTGGGAGCTCTGGGTTAACTTCTGCTAAAATTATGACAATTTCAAATGGCCTAACTGAAAGATCAGAGGCAAACTGCAGTGAATAAGGACACCTAGTCAATAGTCTTGACGTTGAAGAGAAGACACAGATTGCTTTTCTACAAGGAAAGGGCTTCACTTCTCTGACAAACTACAAGTTTTAAAACTTAAGTATACTCTCGCTTAGGAAGCACAATTGACCTTCTCCCCCTTGGGCCTACAATTTCTTCCCTCCATGCTTCCGATCTTGTGTACTGTTCCTCAGTCCAACCCCATGTGGCCCTCCATGCTGCAGGCTTGCCTGTGGGCTGTGAACCTATGTACTATATTCAGTTCATGATTCCACCTGGCTAATGTCAGGATGTAAGTTCAGTGATCCTTTCAAACCTATGTCCAAAAAGTTCCCTTTAATATTAGGGTATCCAAAAACATGTATTACTCTCAGTCTGAAAATGCTGACAGTCATCCTCCTCCCTTAATTTTTTAACTGCAGAATTCTTGAAAAGAGAGGTTCATTACAGATTCTAAAATCTTCGTGTTTAATTTTCCAGTCATGACTCAAACATAGACCCAGATATAGTACAATTATGGCACTCACTATAGTCAATGGAAAGGATATTTGCAAGGGTGTACTGAAATTTCATGTGCATGTTTCATGACAAACTGCTTACTTTTTGTTCTCTGTCACTTTGTCTTTCTGTGTCCCCACCAATGGTAGTATGTATTTTACCCCTGAAACAGAGCAAGGGAGATTATGTATTGTTCAATAGCTAGGTTGGTTGCTCTTCTATGTTATATAGATATCAGAGGATAAGACATTGATTGTACCCTTCTGTTACTGGGAGGCAGATAAAGAAAGAAGTAACCTCATATTAATGTAAGAAGACTAATGTGTTAATAAGAAACATCTCTTTGTAATATTGTAAGTTAGATATGGTGTGGTCTAGATGAAACTGGAGGGCAGAATAAAAGCTTTCTCTACACTCAAACTGTAAGTATATCAGTAACCAATCTTCTTTAGCAATACCTTGAAGAATATTTATAAATGATGTCCATTAAGAATGGGAGAATAGGGATGAGGATGGTCTATGGGGCTGAAGAACTCTCATTTGGATTTGGTAAATGATTATAAAGACTGCAATATTTATTAGATAGCTGATTATTTCCCATAACTTGAGAGCTTCAAGCTTTTAAAAAACCAGAAAATGTCTATTTTCACAATAGGCAACAAGTTGGCAAAGCTTATGAAATAGGTCAACATTCTGCAAAGTCTTCTATCTATTAATTTTTTTAAAACAGATTTCTCTGGTGATTTCTTTCGAATATTCTTAGTGATATTTCTGCTTTGCGTGTAATAACATCTCTTGCCTGAATTAATTTTGGACCCTAATTAATCGTTGTATCATGTCTCTAATTGCTAAAGTACTTAGTGTGCTATGCATCAAGCATTAACAAATTTTGCCTAACCAGCTGGGTTGCACCTGTAATTGTGCATTTGCAGATAATAACTAATTGCCAAAGTTTCACCCCTGGAGAAGTCAACATTTGTTCCTTTCTCTCAGTAATAAAGGTGCCTTCAGCTAATGGGTCACAATGTCACACAAACTCAATTTCCATTTATAAGATATTAACCTTCCTCCTACTCCAATGCCTATTTAATTGTTTGATAAATATTAATATACTGTCGCAGTTTTGTCAACATCAGCTGTCCATAGTAATGCAAGTATCTTTTCTGGCTACAAGTCTTTTAAATGTGTTGCCATATTCAAACAGGGTTTGAGTACATTGTCACCTCTCCTGTTTTTAGAGATCTAGATGATGAAAAACAGCAGAAGGGCAGAGAAGTTTAAATCTTCCTACTTGCTGAAAAGTGCCTGGCAGCAGTATCTTAGCTTTCAAACCGCTGAGACCAAGCAAAGAGGAAATTGACAAGTGGGGCAAAAATGTCAGCAAGAGGCCATTTTTAGCACACTTAAGATCCACCAAGAACTTTTATTTGAAAAGATATTTAGGCCTATATTGGTTTTATTACAATTTATTTTTTTCACGCTAAAATAGAAAAGTGTATTGTCTGCATTTCATCATGCTCAGCGCTTTTTTCTGACTTAACAAGGTAATTTTACCCCGGATAGGGTTGACCATTTCTTCCGACTTTGAAGAAAATAAAAACATTTAGGTGTTTATATAAAATTAATTGAAATATATACATATAATGTATCACTAGAGAGTTATTTATAAAACGATAAATGAAATACTTAAATACAAAGAAAAGCATATGTGAACAGTATTTTTAATTTAACTTCATATTTTATGTATTCATTTTACATCCTGTTCATTGAAACCCTCTCAGTCACCCCCTCTAACAATATTTCCCCATCCCTTCTCTCCTCTTTTTCTCCTATGAGGAGGTGGGAGTCCCTATCCCGCATCCTGGAACTTCAAGTCTCTGTGAGGCTAGGTGCTTCCTTTCCCACTGAAGCCAGATGAGGCAGCCCAGCTAGAACATATCCCACATACAGGATTGCATGATATTTGAGAAGTAAGGATTTCCATCATTATTTGCTATTTTAGCAAGACTATAGAATTTGATTTCGGTGACTGAAAATTTAACAAATATGTGTATTATGGTTTATATGTGACTAATGTGCTTGAATACTTGGTTCTCAGCTACTATTGCTGATTGCGAATGTTATATATAAAATTTTAGCAGACAGAGCCTTGAGGTAGGAAGTATATCATTGTGCATATGCTTTGAAGTTTTATTTCTTGCTATCACTTCTTGATCCCTCTGTTTCCTTCTTGGCTGCTGATACAAAATGGCAGACAAGTCTCTTGCTTCTCTAGTCATACTGTTCTTGCCAGAGTATGCTGTATTATCTCTGGAGTTCTACCCTTAACCCTTAATTTATTTTTGTCATGCTATTTTGTCAGCAACAGAAATGATATCAGTACGGAAACTGTTACCAGATGAAGGGTCATTGCTATGATAAACATGACCATACGTTCATAGATTTGAAAGTCATTTTTAGGAACAATAAGGCAGAGTTTAGAACTCTGGACTAGAAAAGCTCCAGAAACTTCAAGCAAAATTTAAATGGAGTTTTTTTTTAATGCAAGTTCAGGAGAACACAAGTTTGGAAAAATTCAGAAAGCAGAAGCCTGGTTTATGAGGCTTTAGATGGAAACGAATACTCTATTAGAAATAAGGCTAGCGGTAATTTATGTTACATTGTGGCACAGAATACAGATCCATCTACCCCATATTCTGAGAATGTGCATGATGGTGAGTTAAAGAGAAATTCATTTATTTATTGGGCACAGAGAATTTCAAGACAACAAAACAGTGAGTTTGTGACATGATTTCTGCTCACTGCCATTACACATGTTTACAATGAAAATAACAAGCGGGACAAGCAGAAATAAAGAATGTGCAGTGTGGAGAGAGAAGGTCACTGGGACACTTAAGTTTGAAGATGGGATATATACTGAAAAAGGCTGTAACTTATAAAACATAGTAGTACAATTAAATAGATGTCTCCTATTTTGTAGTGGAAAAATAGGAAAGGTACTTTGATACAAAACATTTGTCAATGACTCCAGCTTGTAAAAAAAAAGAGAGCTTTAGATGTTTTCTGCTCTAGAAAATCAAATACATAGGAAGTTTTGTTTGTTTGTTTGTTTATTTGTTTCTTTGTGGGTGTGTGTGCGTGTGTGTATGTGTATACTTGTTTGTTTGCTTTACCATTGTCCATGTTCAGAAACTACAGAGCTGCTAGTAGAACTTGGCATTGTTATCTATGTGGTACTAGTTTGGAGGTATGAAATATATACAATTGATGGGTTTTAGATTCTTCGTCTGTGGTTTCAGAGACCTTCTTATACCAGGGAAATTGTTGCAGGGTCATCTTGAGGTATAGAGAAGCGAAGGTGGTGGTGGTGAAGACACCCAGATGTTGAAGATGCATGCTCTATGAGATGTCTACCAATCAAGAAGTCCTATAGGAGTGGAACCAGATCAAGAGAGTTTCAAGCAGTAAACGTAAAGAACTGTAACTGCATAAGCCCCTTGTAACTAATGAAATTTCATCTGGACCCTCTGATGCCAGACATGGTTCGACAGGATTGGGTGTTTTGCCAGTTTTGCCAGTGGGCTTTAGTCTTATTTTGATTCTGTCTTTCCTTGCTATATTGCAATTCCTCTTTTCAAGAATTGAATGTTTACTGAATTTGGAGTTACTGAATGCTTGAAATATGTTTTAAATTTTCCATTTGCGAGGGGGATATCACAATGAAGACATTGCTTTGAGCCTTAGATGAAGATTTTGGACTTTTGAATTATATTGGGAGTAATAAAAAATAAGAGGAACTTTGAAGTTGAACTAAAAGGATTATTTTTCTTTTAAAATGTCCATGAGACTATGAGGGCCAGGTGTAAAAGTTGTGGTTTGAATGACAAATGTCCTTCAAGGGTTCCTGTGTTTGCATACTTGGTCTCCATCTCTGGCAGTATTTAGCAATGGTTGTTGAAACTTTGAGAGGTATAACATTTCTGGAAGACACATTGAGCTGGTAGGTATACATTAAGATTAAATAGCTGCCAGACATGGTGGTACATGCCTTTAATCCCATTACTGGGGAGACAGCAACAGGCAGATCTTTGAGTTGGAGGCCAGACTGGTCTACAAAGAGAGTTCCATGAAAGCCAGGATTGTTACACAGAGAAAGACTCTTTCAGAAAACAAAAACAACCACAATAAACACAAACAAACAAACAACAGAAGATTAAGCAGCCAGGCCCCACTTCATGTTGCTTCTTTTTGCATTCTAACTGCTGATGGAATGGGATTCCACCAGGTTTTCCTTACCATGATTGATTGTAGTATCTCTGGAATTGTATGTCGAAATATAGCCTTTCTCCTTCAAGTTGCATTGGGCTGGGTATTTTGCTAACAAACATTAATAAAGAAAACAAACAAATAAATAAATAAAGTGATATAACATTGGTATTGCCTGGATTCCTAATATAATTTAAAAGTACACAAAAATATATTTGGTCAAAATGAAGATATTTTATGCAGCTTATACACTAGCTACAAAAACATGAAATTAGGAGTTAATAGACTTAAAACATAGAATGAGACCAATGACTATATTGATAAAATCAAATACATTGATTTTAAAGTAATGGTTATATTATTAAGTAGATTTAAAAAATGAAAACTTGGGAACTGATTCTGTGGTTAAAGTGTCTGATACACACACAAGAAGATGAGAGTTTAGATTCCCAACACCACAATTAAGTCTGTGCAACTTTGTTACTCCACTTCTAAATTAGCGTCTTATTACAAAAATGATGGAATTCCTGGAGAAATATGGCTGTGGACGTTAGTGACACTTGCGAGTTCTGGATTTGATAAGACAGCATATTTTAAAGATTGAGAAAGATTCTGGAGATCAACTTCAGGCCATCACCTGTACATCTGTACATGTACATGTACACCTGGGCATACTTGTACCCACACCCATTTGAAAACATGTACATACATGCCCTTACAACAAACATGTGTGTGTGTGTGTGTGTGTGTGTGTGTGTGTGTGTGTGTAAAGAATAATAAATAAAACAACATGAAAGACAAATAAAAATCAAGCTAATCACAAAATAGGAATGATATAGAGCCAGTATTGACTATTCCCTGATCAATTTACTTACTTGTTTCATTTGAAAGAATTTTCAGTCCTATAAGGGACAATCTATACTCCCTATTAGAAGAAGCCTGCCTTTATGCTGACATATAGCAACATAGTTTTCAGAACCATACATTTAATATGTGTCAGAATCTCAGAGTTCAATCTATTTATAGGAACTACACATCTGAAAACATTTACCACATGTTGGTATTACATTTATAGAATCTTTGAGTACATGGCATCCAAATCTGAGTATTTAGAGTAATCAACTTATATTTTGCTTCATTATTAAAGACATATAAAGATACATAGATATTCATACAAACATATATGATTATATCTAATATACCAATATTTTATAGTTGTTACAAATAAGTAAAATTAAACATACTAGAGTCTGCACTTGAAGTAATATCCATATCTGTATATAATCTATATATCTACAATAAACACTTTTATTTATATGCTTTAAGGGTGCAAAAATAATATAGTCCTCATAATGAATGTGCTAGCAGAACATTTTTCAGGTGTTCTTGTAAAGGAATTCTAATCCAGGAACATGGTTGCTCTGAAAGTGATCACATTCAGAGGTCTTCCAGATGTGTGTGATCTGGCTGGATTGCAGACCTGCCATCCACCTTTGATCTCTCTGACTGGAATAGAGACATGCCTTTAGTATACATCTTTAATTCCAAATAATTACATTTATACGACTGGCATAAAAAAGATGAAAATAGACAAAGATCTGACAGAATGAATCGGAAATATGATATATTCAACTCTAATAAGAACAGTCAGGAAAGAAACAATAGTTAAGAGAAGCTCAGGCAGAGAGACTCAATGAGTTGGGAATCATTTCAGTTTAAAGGCAGTGCAATGGAGTTGAGTTTGTGGAGGTTCAGTTAGTGGGTATTCAGTTTGGGAAGTTGAGGGGAAGTTTTCCCAAGCAAAGCAATTCATAATCAGTGAGTTAGAAGAGGAGTTTGAGCCAAAAGAGTTGAAACAACAAGCAAGAGTTCCGAAAGAGCTAGAAAGGCTGAGTTTATTCAGCAGTAAGCCTCTGAGACGATGATTACATTTGACAAATAAAAGCCACATTTATAGTACTCAGATCCACATAATTTCCATTGGAGTCACATATGACATGAATAAAATGTAGGTCTCAGTTGTCAATTACAAAGATTATCATCTTTGTCTCATGGATGCCTTACTCTGCAATGGATGCAAATACTTAATATTCCTGTTCTTCCATTCTTTTAATTTTATAAAGAACATATAATTTAATTGTTTGACAAATATTTACTGAATCTGCATCATGTTTAATGAAATTGACATATGTCAAAAACTATGTTCTTGAAAGGAATTCAGCAAAATACTTTGTATATGAAGGTTACATATCAATAGGAGAAATGACAAAAAAATAAAGACATAGGTAAATAACTTCTTTACGTATTTGAAGAGTATAAATTAAATGGAGAATCACGCTAATTCTGCCCATTATATGGATGCCATTAAGATAATCATGCCACATGCCTACCACAGCAGTCAGTACAGGAAATCAGAAAAACAGAATGTTTTTGTGAGTAGATCATGTCATGCCTACTCAGTCAGTCCTGAATCTCTTTCCATTTGCCATATTCTCTCCATAATAATAAGGCAGAAATTCTATTCTTGTTAGAACTGCTCTTCATTTATCTACCAATCTCTGAGTCCCCAGGTACCATTAGTTGTTTTTTTTTTTTTTTTTTTTCATTTTGAAACTGTAGTTGTTGTAAGAAACCACTGAGTTAACAATCCCAACTTTACCTATACAAACGCGAGTAACAAACAAAGAAAGAACTGATCTTTACAAGAAATTCCTGCATATGTTTCCCTGTTCCAAATCCAAAGTACTGAAAAAGACAAGAATCAACACAAGGAAATTCATAATTATCCCAATGTGGTATAATATACCATATGCCCTTCGATAACTGGTCACAACAGGACACAGCTGAAATGGTTTTCTTAATGCACTCTGTTGGATCTAGGTACAGAGCTGGAAGCCATATGGTAGCAATTCAGCCCTCCGCATGAACTTCCAGCTTTTTATTGTGCTCTGTCATATTATTTCACTGCCATTTGTTATTTGAATGTGCAAATTGGTTTTACAGTAACAATCAAGATCTCCTCGCTGAGAACCTCACAAAGAAAAGCAACTTCTGTTTGACTTGACACAGGGCTGTGTGGAGTCTTTCAGCCAGTTAGCTAGTTTGGAATTTTGAAATTCCTGAGCATGTGGAGTGATATGCAAACTACTTTGTCTCAACAGAGCTTCGACACAATGCAAGGTGTTCCTGTGAATAGCAAATTAATATAAGTATTACAGTAAGTCCAGGTTTAAAGACACATCTATATATCTAGGTCATAGAATTTTTATCAAATAATTGTGATTACGACTAGCTTGTCAATGCACTCTATCCATGATTCAATCAACAAACATTAGCTGATAATTTCTCCTGGTTCCTACGTAAACCTAGTGTAATAGAGTAGAAGCAGATGTATATCATGCCATTTCAGAATGTTAAATGCTACGTTATGGTAGAAATCACAATCTTGTTAAAAAAAAATAATGCCATAGAATGTAAGGTCTAGAAGGAAATCATTCCTCATAAGCGTGGCACACAAAAAAAGCTAATAATTAATGAGAAATGAAAAACATTGGAAGCTTTTAAATACAAGATGAAAGAAGATGATGTGGTCCCAACAAATAAGAATTACATAGGGGTGGAAAGCATTGCAATGCATTTGAGGAGGAAAAAATTAAATTGTAATACAAGAGCATAAAAATCTATACTGTGTTTTAAGCCCTTAGAAAATTTTATAAAGTTGAAAAAAATTGTGAGAGGGATTCCTGCTGCATATTTTGCTGGTTGTTGTAAGAATGCATATGCTGGTGCTGCATATTCATTTTGACTTTCTTTGCTAAATAGCGGTATCAAATTTGTATATAACTGTGGGACTGCATAAGGGTATCCTGGTTCTTGGCTGGGCATGGGCCTAGAACCCCGAGACTCCAAGGGAAAAACAGTAGGAGTTCGGCTACGTCCCCAGAACTCAGGGTCCTAACAAGCAGTCTAATCTCCATAGACCTACATTGTTCAGTCACATAGGCCATTACAGCCCCTCCCAAAGTGCACAGGTAGAGGGTGTAACTACAGGCCTCAGGCCCTAGAGATTTACATACTAATGAAGGTCAGAGGGCAGAGCCAATTAAGCATTCCTCCCCTCCCCAGAACCTCCCTCTTTCTCCCTCCCTACTTAACTCAGGTCTGCCCTGAGTTTGTGGGGGTACTTCCATATCCATTTACCATCCGCCATGACAATAAACCCTTTTGGAACCAAGGACTTCCTCGTGTCATTGGGGCCTGCCGGGCCTGCCGCCGCCGCCAAAGCCTCCAGCCACTGGAACCAGGGACCTTTCTCCGGTATGTGAAACAGGCTGCCTGGGCCTGGGGCCTGCTGTTGAGTAGGCCCGGGCCCGCTCCACTGCCCGCCATTTTTTTCCTACATATAACATCATCAAGAGATTTGAAATCATTATCTCCATAAATGTAGTGGATAGTATTTCAACAAATTTTTGTCTATACAGAAACTTTGGCTTTTATTATATTTTTTTCCCTAATTACTAAATATTTTTGGCTCACATCACCAATATCTAAAGTCCAAACTAGTTCAAACTCATCAGCCTGGCATTCATAGAATTTATAAATGCTATGACCTACAGTATAGGCCTCCTGAACAATTAGTGATGATGACAGATGGTGTGCAAAACACACACACACACACACACACACACACACACACTTTTTTCCTACTGATTTGATGAAGGTATATAAACAGAGTTAAATTTTGGGAAGTAAGAGAAACTTATAGCATGTCTTTAGGAAAGTTGCAGTATTCATGGTTAATCTAATTGATTTCCAAGCCTAAACTATTTGAAGCCCCTGAAAAACTCTCACTTGAGAGATCTGAGTAAAAGGAAGGAGAATAACATGGGCTGTGGAGCACAGATTGGAGTAGTTACAGACAAATACACTGAATCTGATATTATAATGCAAATCAGAATACAGTGCAGAAAGTGTCCTAGGCAAAATCTGATATATAAAGATAAACCTTCAAACTGAGGGCTGATGCCAATGACAAGGCTACCTCTCTAGAGGTGAGTTATATCATTAGAAGACTGTTAACTCTTACTCTGAGAAAATTATATTTACCACTATAAAAAGATAACATTTGTCATGATCAAAGATGACAAGATTTCTAAGCAAATGTATCATTTTCAACTTTATGCACGTTTCTTCAATCCAAATTCTGAAACTTTCAACCTCATGTTTTCTTTGTGATCAAGCCTTTGACTTCCCATGAACACACTTATACCTGATTTTTCATATTCAAAGACTCGTCATGTTCCATGGATTCTTCATATTCACGGGTAAATACAATATAAGGCATACTCCATATCTAATATGAAACATTAGCCATGCCAGTAGAAACAGTCTCCAAAAGTGTTATGATGTTTCTGGACACAGTGTTTTCATTTTCTTCTTATTATTTATATCTCACTTAACTTGAATATATGGAATTACCTATCAGAAAGAAACACAGTTTGGGTATTAGTTTAATAGCCATTCATTTTGGGACGATGATTAGAACTACAGAGGTGGTCATAAATATCTTTAACAGTAATCTTAACCTAGCAAGGAGACTATTTTGGTCTTTTTAGAAAACAGATAATAATCTGAGACTCAAAGGATAAAGTATATTGCTCAGGGAATAACCAACTGGCAGTCTTAGAATGAGAGCAACAATATATGTCTTTGAAAGAAGAGCAAGTCTATGGTTGTTTGTTTTCATTCAACATTCTATAGTATATTAAATAAAGGCAGGATGTTTTTAAAAATCTGCATTTGATTAAAGATTTTGGAGCAGATGTTTCAACTTCATGACCTGGTTTCAAGCCAAATACAAAAGAGGTAGAACAGACACATGATCAGGCTACACATGGCTCTTTCAGTGGAATTGATGTAGCTTTCATTGGAATAATTTACCTGTGAAATTCTGTCTTTCATCTTTGAATGTCCAACCACTTCCCTGGAGGAGTGACAGGGTTTGAATTATGCAGAGGAAGGCAGGGAGTTCAAGAAAGGACTTAGTTATTTCTATCCAGGTGCAGTATTTTTAAAAGTTAATTAGGTTAAAAGTGGACTTTTTTTTTTTTCAGGAGAATGTTAATACAAATAATCAGTAGAGTTGATATTGCTCATGGTAATATCAATATCACCACAATATCGTCTTGTCACTTATCAGAATTTACGAGGAGGTATCTTTATATAGGGCATCTTACATTCTGCTTTGGAAACCTTTTGGATCTTTGAAAATGCAGATTCAGGGGTAAAGCATCAGGAAAGATAATACTAAATTTCATATGCTGTGAGGGGGTTCACAGTGCCTCAGGAGAATTGTTAGTGTTGAGAAATCAGTCATCAATAACATACTTTGGATTATCTAAACTTTCCAATCATCTTTTATGGGAAAAACATAGTCCAAGTCTGAAAGTTGAAATGTAAACCTCAGATAATCTATTCACTAGCAGACTATCCATTCCATTTGTCCTGTTTTCCAATATAGTGACTTGTAGAGAGCCACATTCCATAGAATATTGGTGCTAGACAGGGCTATCCACAAGCATAGAGGGTTTCAGTTGATTTTGTTTTTGGATGGCTTGTTCAGTAGGGAGAATGTGGCCTACCTGCATTTGAGTTGAGATGGAATGTGATGCTTTGATTATGAAAAGAAAATTTAAAAAAGTATGTGATGTCTTATATGTTTAGAGTTGACTCATTGAAATATACACTTGCTACACATAACCTTCCAGCTTACCGGTCTCCATTCAGGCAAATGTCTCTAAAAGCTGATTTTTCTACATACTTTCAATAATCTTACATGTATACTTGCATAACATCTACATGGATCAGATCAAATATCAGCCTACCTTGAATCTATCTGGCATTTTTATTAATTGATACATAATTAGGATAGTGTGAGATTGTTTGTAAAGAGTTCAGCAAACAACTTTTTGATGCAATAAGATTTATCACTAAATTTTCCCTTAAATTTTGTTTAAAACTATGGAATTATCTATTCCAGATATTTTCCTTACACAACAAGCTATTTCTACAAATATCTCTTCTTTCAATAGCTTCTTTAATTGGTATAATGTCAATGTTGTCTTTTGTAGTTTCATAATTTTCTCTAAATACATAAAGTGAAGGCATCTAGAATGTAACAAAACACAAGGAAACTCAGATATATATGAATATATACACATACAAAAGCACAAATGTCAAAAATTATATTAATCTTTACATCCTAGTATTTAATCTCAGGTTAACAAGGATTTACATGAGATGTAAATAATTTTAGTAGATAAATATTGGATTTTAAATGAAATTTCTCAACACTATCAACTTACCCTTGTGAAGTTATCTTAAATATGTATATATATAAACACAAAACTTTATTAAAATGAAATTTTTAGACAAATGGATCCAATGTTGAACATTTAAAATTATATAACTAATGAAAGTATAGTGTGGTTAGAATTCTATTCCAAGTGTTTTATATCCCTTAAGTTTTGTTCAACAAGACAGATAAACACTAGGTCCCACATAAGGGTAAAAGAAAGAATAGACTCACAAAAAAATGTACTCCAAACCAAAACATTTGCATTGTGACATGGATAAATCTTAATATATATCACACCTATGGACACATACAATAAAACTAAATAACTATGAAACTGAATTAATGGATAGCAGTAAATATACTCAATTTAACCTTTTTCTAGGCTATGTATTTAAACTTTGTATCGTGCCAGCTGGGTATTCTTATGTAATCTCTTATTTAATTCCAATAACAGTTTTAAACGACTAAGAGGAAGTACAGAAATGAGAAAAGGATGTCAATACACACTTTCCCTAAATTATTATTATTAAAAAAAAAAGCAAAACACCAAAATCTAAACTAAATAGATGTTTTGCTTCAGAAGATGTACATTCACTCATCATTTTTCAACAAGACACTTTGTGACCCCAGAAAGGGGCTGCCACTTCAAATTGCTTAATTGGCCTCTGCCTCTGTTTGAAAGCAACAACAAACACAGGAGAGACACGATGTGCTGCTGAGTGGCTTAGGCAGGGAATATGCCTTCAGCATTGGGATGGGGTCATTCATGTCATTAACTAGGACTGGGAGAACTTGGCTGTTGAAAAAAAACAGACATTGGAGGACATTCTCTCAGGGGCATCTCCTGGGTGCCAATCTCCTGCTCAATTGTGATGGCACCCAAGTCTTTTTGATATTGAAAGAACAAGTGGAACATTCCTAGGGGTGTCTCTGTACTCCAGTAGGAGGTTGAAATTCTTAACAAGGTACATCTGTATATGAAGAACTCTACTGCCTCGCAGTCTCATCACAAGACTGTCCACAACTGCTAATGTTTCTTTTATTTCATAAGAGACACTAAAAGCACTGCTCTTATCAGCATGTCTGCAGAGTCATTAATTTTATGTTTGAAATGGAGGGATAAAGATAAATTTTCTCAGCTTTTGAAATGTCAAGTGAATTTCACTGAACCCTGAAAGAAACAGTTCACGTTTTCTCTTTTAAGATTTAAGATGTTAGGAGAGGCTGACTGATTGACTGGCATTGTTCAATGTTACAATTATAGGTACTCTTTAGTGTCATGGTCTTGAATCAATCAAAGTAATCAAGAAATGTTTCAAAGTCCCCACTCCAATAAAAGTCAAAAAGTAACCCTTCATAATACCATGGACAAAGTACATTTCATAAAAAATTACATATTATGTGAATCAAAATCCTTTGCTAATCCACTTTTGGTAAAATTTACATGTTTTAACACTCAGGTGAAAGCAGCAATAGATTTTTTAGGGATACATTTCTGAAGATATTCCACTAAATTCTTTGTATGTCTTAGATACTTTGACAAACTTTGCAAGCTAGGATGTAAGGTAGATTATAATTACCACTGTTGGAACAGTATCATTGAGATGGACACAGGTGACATATCTACTGGGCAAATGGCAAATTGAGGACTCTGTAACCTTCCAATGACCACAGAGTAGCCAAATACAAGCCTGACAGAGGGTGTGAGATTCATCTGGATAGTTTGAAACCCAATCTTTGAACAAATGATATGTAGAAGTATTTACTTAAGACTATTTACAAAATTATAATCACAGTTCCTGTGGTAGTTGATGTGGATTATCACATTTGATGGGATTTTAAAACACCCAGAAGAGAAGCTTCTGGACATGTCTGTCAGAGATTACCTAGATTATACTAATTTGGAAGGAATATTTTTCATGAGAGTAGAGAGTAGGATTTTATGGATTGGGGGTCCCAGAATATGCAAAAAGGTATCCTAACTGTGAATGCAATATGATGAGATGATCCAAGCTTCCTACTATTACAACATCTCTACCACTGAAGGATGATTGCCATCAAAGTGTTAGGTAAGAGAAGCCTTTTCTTTCCTCAACTTGATTTTCTAAGTATTATATTATATCAGAAGAAAAATAACTAATACAGTTTCTCAATACAAAATGTTTGATATTCTGTGGTTAGTATATTTGTTATAACTATATATTTACTGCTATATATTCTATATTCTATATTGTACATTATCATATATCATATACCACATATCATATATTAATACATTTATATCTAAATATAACTAAAACTAAAAACATTTTTTAGCTAAAGAGAATGCTATCACTCTTTTATAGTAAGCATCCTTTAAAAACTTTGTTTCTTTTATATAAAATAGAATCTTTTCTCATAGAATGTATACTGACTATAGTTTCTCTTCCTTCTTCCCTTCCCAGTTCCTCCACATCTCCCCTTCCATTTGGATTCACTCCTTTTCTGTCTCATTTAAAAAGAACAGGCTTATAAAATATAACAAACAAATATAATAAAATAATATGTAATAAAAATAAAACAAAACCATCCCATGCAGCTGAACCAGGCAAACCAACTGAAGTAAAGATCCTGATGAAAAGGCACAAGGTTCAGAGACATACTCATTCACTCATTCAGGAACCCCATAAACATGCTAAACTGAAAGCTATAATATAAAAGCAGAGGACCTCTAGTCAAATGCTCTACCACCAAAGGGGAAATGGGGAACTTGAGGTAGCCACCAGAAAGTCCCATATGCCAGGAAAACAAGAGGCTCTCGGGACCCAACTGGAATGACATTAGCTGAAATACCCAACAAAGGGGAGTGAGAACCTGGAGAGACTATATCCAGAGGTTAGGCATAGCTCCCAGTTGAGGGATGGGGCCACACACCCTTCTCAAAATTTTAGCCCAGAATTGCTCCTGTTTAAAGGAAATACAGGGACAAAGAGTGGAACAGAGATTGAAGGAAACGCCATCCAGAGACTGTCCTACCTGGGGATCCATCCCATATGCAGAGACCAAACCCAGACACTAATGCTGATGCCAAAAAGTGTTTGTTCACAGGAGCCTGATATGGATGTCCCCTGAGAGGCTCTGCCAGAGCTTTACAGATACAGATGCAGATGCGGATGCCTACAGCCAACCATTGGACTGAGCAGGGGGATGCCAATGGAGGAGTTAGAAGAAGGACTGAAAGAGCTGAAGGAGTTTATGACCCTATAGGAAGAACAACAATATCAACTAATCAGACTCCTGAGAGCTCACAGAGGCTAAGCTACCAACCAAAGAATACACATGGAAGGACTCACGTCTCCAGCAGCATGTGTAGCTGATAATGACCTTGTCTGGCATCAAAGGGAGGGGAGGCCCTTTGGAAGGCTTGATGCTGAGTAGTCCCCTACACTACACTGCTAGGGCAATGGGGCAGTAGTAGTTGGGTGGGTGGGAGAGCACCCTAGTGGAGACATGGGAGGAGGAGTGGGATGGGAGGGTTTTCAGAGAGGAAACCAGGAAGGGGATAACATTTGAAATGTAATAAAGAAAATAACCAATTTAA
The DNA here is from genome assembly GCA_021653895.1 of Mastomys natalensis. Lineage (NCBI taxonomy): Eukaryota > Metazoa > Chordata > Mammalia > Rodentia > Muridae > Mastomys > Mastomys natalensis. The sequence goes on from JAJTUV010001978.1 coordinate 489,350, forward strand.
AAAAGTAGGAGAGGACCAAGGACCATGTATTCCCTGGGCTTGTTGCTTCAGTCTCCTTGACATTATATGAGATTTGCTTAGCTGCTTCCAATCTTTCTGCATTCTCTCCTGTGGGATTACCTGAGCTCAGAAGAGACAGATTTGATGGAAACATCCCACTTAGAGTTGTGTATTACAAGATCTCTCTCTCTTTCTCTGTCTCTCCCTCTCTTCCTCCTCCCATTCTGTCTCCTTCTCCTCTCTCTCCCTCCTCTCTCTCTCTCTCCTCTTCTCTCTCTCTCTCTCTCGTATTTTCTGGATGTAGTTCTTCCCAAGCAGCAGGAGGAAGCTTCCCTGATGATGAATGTATAAAGCATTGATCTGTGAATATAAAAGTATGTCATTAGGAATACTTTTATCACTACTTTTTTTTTTCTGTTTAGACCAGTAGTAGTTGGTTTTATCCTAGTTCTGTGGGCTATCTAATCTCTGGTTCTCACAGACCCAAGCAGTGTTGAGTATGGAGTCTGTCTCATGGAATAACCCTAAAGGGAAATCAGACATTGGTTGGTTATTACCACAACTTTGTGTCACCATCATATTTTCTGTTAAGACACATTATAGTTGGATGATTTTGGGGATAGGTTGGTGTTTGCATTTCTCTTTTGGTAGCTTGAGTGGTAACTTTCCATGTCAAAGACACTAGAAATTAGGGGGTAAAGTTTTAAAGTAGGCACCAGGTCAAGCTCTCCATTTTCAGTGAGTTGTGTGGGTATTGTCTGCAGCAATGGGACCTTGCTGTCAGTTTGTGGAGAACAATCTATTCCCTTTGCAATAGCCTGGATTGTCTGGGGATTTCCCCACTGACCAACAACTCAATTGGATGTGACAGGGTCCAGGTACTGGAAGATTTGTTTGGTGACAAGAGATAGCTAGGTGGGAATCCAATTCCCTCATTATTTAGACACTTCATTAAGACTGTCTTCATATATTCTAGGAAGTTTTAACTGCACTGGATTTTCACAGCACCCTCCAAATGCCCCTCAATTCTAGCTGTCTCTTCCTGCATTCCCTCCCTCAACCCAATTTCCCTTTTCCCTCTCAACTTGATCCTTCAGTTCCCATTTCCCCTGGTCCCAGTTTACTTATAAAATCTATTTTATTTTCTCACTGTAGGGATATCCATTTGTCCCCCGCAGTCACTTCTACACCTAACCTCTCTGGGTCTATGCATTGTACATTGGTTATCATTTATTTAATGGCTAATATAGTCATATAAATGAATGCATACCAAATTTATCTTTCTGATTTGGGTTCCTGCCATAAAGTTGATTTTTTTTCTATTTCTATCTATTTGGAAAAATTTCTTTTTGATGTGTGTAGTTTTATTTGAAATCCCTGGAGGTTGATAATTCTCATCCCATTTGTAATCTGTTCCTTCATTTGGCTCTAGTCACATTAGAAATCATATTGCAGCAACAGTTAGAAAATCTGTTTGGAAGGTTTCTGTTTTTCTTCTTCTGTTTTTAAGAATATTGGTTTCATTTTTCAAAGTGAGCATGGTTATTCCAGTTACAGACAAACATAGTAGATATTCCAGATTCCAATACATCCTCTACATTCTCTCGAAATTTTAAAGCAGGTATGGGAGTTGGAGATTACATGCTGGTTTTCCATAACTGATTCAAATTATAATTTAGAACTCTGGGGGAACAACAACAACAGAATAAGTAGAAAAGTGTTTTCTACAACAAATATTAAATCCCCAAATACAACTTTACATCTTTCAGGTAATTTGGGAAGGAGGCTGTGTATATATTAAATGTTCAGCATCTTGCAAGCAATCCTTATATGCTAAGTCACTAGGGATACTCAATAATTGCTGAACGAAATGAGAAGTATGTTTCTAATTTAGAGCAGAAAAACTACTGTAAATAAATAGTGTAAGATAATATAAGAAAATCTTCACAGGGCTATATACTGACATCAGGAAAAAAAAAAAAAAGCTAAACAGCAAAACTCCAAGCTCAGCCCCCTCTCGGCCATTGCTTCAGTCTGCAGACATGGCTGGGAATTATGCCCTCCAATAGCTAGAGCAATGAAGACATTTTGCAGAACGATGAGCTCTGAGAAGACACTTTAGAATGTTGCTCAAAGCCCTGAGGTCAAAAAGGGCTGACCATGGCGGGGGTGGGGGGGGGGAGCAGGGGAATCCACTCTTTTCTGTGAACCTCTGCTTTCTATTATTAAAAATGAATTGGAGGAATTTCAAAAAGTAAATGAGGTTATAACAGAAAAAAGTGTCACCATTTTCTTCAAAGCTCAGTGGCAATTGTCAATGAGGAAAAGTCAGTGAGCGATATCATAAAGCTAATTAAAATTATGTCAGAAGATAAACTAATTAGGACACCAGTGTACAGAGATATGTCATTGTGTCATTCTAGGAAAAGAAAGAAGTAAACATTGATGTGCTCCAAAATATAATATGAAAAAGAATTTCATACAATAGCAGGGAAGCAAATTAATTTCTTCCTCACTCAACACTGGCAGAGAGCATAAAAGTAAAACCTCTAGAGAAGTGTTTAAAGTTTTAAAAATATCCATAAATAGGTACAATTTTTATGGATCAGATCAGAATTCTTTAAGAGAGAAACTTTGTTTCTCAGCTAGTAGTTGCTTGATTGACCCTATAGCAGACTGACTTCTTATTCTCTCTACCATCAAAGCAAGACATGTACAATGACATCTATACACATACATGTATGTATTTGTTTGCATATTTTTCTGTTCCAGCTTGTCTCAAACTCTTCAACTGAAATTGACTTTCTTCCTACCTCAGCCTCTGAAGGGTTTGGGGCTAGAGGAAAGCCCCCATTCTGGCCCTAGGCATGAGTATATGTACTGGGTGAAAACTGGTGAAACATTGACAGTCGTTATCCCTACAAAGGTCTAAGTCTTCTCATTAAAAATTCATTTGCATGAGGCACTGACAAGCTTCTCTGTGAGAAGAAAGCGTATTTGCAGCTCTTCAATTTCTGAAATCCGGTTTTGTGCACAAGCTTTGGGTCACGTCTTTGCAAATTTCTCCAACTACACCACATAAGACAAGAGAATCGGGCACTGTCAACAGAAAAGGAGCATTTTGAATACATCAGTCAGAAAACAAGCACATTTGAGAAACAGACGTAAGAAAAGGTCAAACAGGAGGTGCTCAAAACGGGCGGAAAACTCTCAGGTGAATGCCTTTGTCTATTTGGAAACTGATGGATTGCTGAGGAGTGCAAACCTGCACTCGTTTCATCTTCTAGAACAAAAGTTAATTAAATATTCCTTCATTTGGCTTTCTTTATATGCTTTTAAAATTTCAAAACAGTTCTCCTAAGCCCCGAGTATATTGAAAAAAAATGCATTTATGAGTATAAAAATTATGCTAGAAGTCACCCTGGTTAATTACAGTAAAACAATCTTTGTGATTGGTATCATGTATAAAGTTAATTGTCTCATTAACCTTAGGCATTTCAATCCAGTCCCATTATAAATGAGAATCAAAAAAAAGGGCCAGTGAGGAAAACTATGTAGTGACTTCAAAACAGTGTACATTCCTCACTGTGATCTCTAAGAATGAAATTTATATCTCTTCAGGTTTAAAAACAAAACATGCTAGAATGTCAAAATAATTGGTTAATTGAGAACTGGCCTTGCTCTGAGTGGCATCACAGGATACCCTAGCCCATCTCAGATTTCTATAGTAACATCTCTTTAGCATTTCCATATCTAGGCAAAGTGAAAATTAAGGAATTACTTGAAAGAAATGAGTACCTTTAGTATTGGACCAGTCTTCAGGTAGCTACTAGATAACTTTCAGAAACTTCTTGTAGCATGCATGTCCACTGTAATTACTGAGGAAGGATTTAAAATGTCTATATTCAATAGGTAAGACAAGATAAAATGGAAGCCATTGAGGTAATTGAGTAATCAGGAGCAACATGTATATAAATGAAGTTTAATTAATCAATGTTGTCACAAAAAGGTACAGTCTGATGTCTGTGATCTTGAAGATGATTTAGAAGAAAATTATTAACAGAAAATGGAAGTCATGTGGAAGAAGCAGAGGCTAACATTACAGCAACTCTGATACCCCAAGTTAAGTAGAATTATTTTGTTTTTATCACACTTATAATTGCTGATTCAAAATTGTCAAAAGAAAATAGCATAGCATTCAAATGACAAAGTTATCATTAACAGAAGATTTATTAAATTACACATTCCATTTACTTTTAGCTGGGAAGCAGTAAGTATACTCTTACTGCTGTTTCTGTTTAATCAGCATAGTATCCTACTAGGTTATAGATTTCTTCAGTCTCACAGATGCTGTTGAAACTCAGGTGTCTAATTTGGCTTAGTCTTTTCTCATGTGAAGAAAATGTACTTTTTGGAATTGGAAACTTGGCTCAGAACTTAGAAGTATATATTACTCTTGCTGAGGAATGGAGTTCAGTTCCTAGAACCAATATCTGGAAGCTCACAATTGCCTGTAACTCTGACTCTAGGAGATCTAATGTCCTCTCTTTTGAATACTCTACAGACATATATGTACAGAGTTACTCCAAGACACATAAGTAAATAGCAAATATCAGTCCCCAAAAAGGAACAACACCACCACCAACAAAAATGAAATGTATTACCTATTTGTATAATCCTACCTGGGGAAAAATAGGCAGTGTAGTAAGGAAAATGTTTGAGGAAAATTTCCCCTTTCCCAACCTGCAAACTGATACATAGTGAGTAGTATACTGGTTGCCATCTTTCCCTTAAGGGTTATACATAGTGGCCTTAGGAAGATCAAGGACATCTGTAGAGGGGATGATAAGATGGTAAAATGGCAAGCAGGAGTCCATATAGATTACTTTTTCAGTTGAGACAGAACACTTGATCTCCTAATGCTGTACAAGTACTTGATATTTATGTTCAATACAGTAAACTCGTGTGTGTGTGTGTGTGTGCATGTGTGTGTATATGTGGGTGTGTATGTGCATGTGTGTGTATTCTTTGTAGTAACAATTCTTTTATATTGTTCTTATGAGTGGCTTTGCTAATAATAATAACTATTATTATTATCATTATATATGGTGATGAGGAAGATTTATTGATTACATGTGCTATAGAAGCAATCAAAAATTTCAACAAAAGATACATGAAGACAACTCCAACTATGCATATGTACCTAAAGAATACTGAGTAAATGCTTGTATTGTACCCTGGGATCCAGAGGTGCATCAGACCTTTCTGAACCCTGCGCTTAGGATAGAAATGTATTCTCTTGAAAATATATTTTGTTTGTTAGGTATACTGGATGGTTTTGTGTGTCAACTTGACATAATCTGGAGTTATCACAAAGGAGCCTCCCTTGAGGAAATGCCTCCATGAGATCCATCTGTAAGGCATTTTCTCAATTAGTGATCAAGGAAGGGAGGACTCATTGTGGGTGGTGCCATTCCTGGGCTGTTAGTCCCAGGTTCAATAAAAAATGCAAGTTGAGCAAGCCAGGGAAAGCAAGCCAATAACATCCATCCATAGCCTCTGTATCAGCTCCTGCTTCCTGACCTGCTTGAGTTCCAGTCCTGACTTCCTTTGGTGATGAACAGGAATGTGGAAGTGTAAGCTGAATAAACCCTTTCCTCCCCAACTTGCTTCTTGGTCATGATGTTTTGTGCATGAATAGAAACCTTGACTGAAACATTAGGTGTCAGAATATTTGGTGCTGTGGAACAGCAAGAAAATAAGCCCACTTTCTTGTAATCTTAGTTGAGGCTTGAGGAAACCTAAACCCTATTCCAGGTATTCAAAATATAATAACAAAATGTAGCTCTTCCAAAACAGTGTTCAAGGAATAGACTCTGGGTCCCAGATCCTATACTGGGGCATTTAATGGCAATATAAAGACTTTCAAAAACACTAATGGAAACCATTAAAGTGCAGAATATTTTATTTATCAATAACTGTGACCACCTGCTTTTTCTAGAGAAGGAAGAGAATTTGTACAAGGTATCTTGACTGGTTAAAGAATTAGTCTTAGAAAAAAAGATGAAAAATTCTGTCAATAAACGGCATCCTTCAGGGACCAAGAGGAACACCCTGAGGTATGTTGAGGGTTCTTTATGCCTAATTTTTTTATTTTTCTCAGACAGGAAGGGAACAGTACTGAGCCTTTGAGAGAAAAGATCATAGGTGAACAAAAAAAGAAATCTCAATGCTTTAGACATTGATTACATCATAGCAACAATTCTTCAGGTTGTAAAAGAACTTGTTTGCGCAGTTGTTCCCTTTATATCGATATCTTTCTGTTGGGGCTGGGACAGTAGTTAACATTAGTTTAAAAACACTTGTTGCTCTAGTAGAGCACTCATATTTGGTTTCCCGTATCGAGATGGTAGTACACCACCCTTCATAAATTTATTTCCAGGATATCTGATGCCCCTCTTGACATTTTAGGCACCATACACACATTGGAACATACAAATGCACTCAAGCAAACACTACTATACATAAATAAATTGAAGTGGGAGTGGGTGAGTGGGTGGGAGAGCACCTTCATAGAAGTGGGGGGTCGGGGGGAGGGATAGGAGATTTGCAAAGCGGAACCCAGGGAAGGGGGATAACATTTAAAATATAAATAAATAAAATATTCAATAAAAAATTGCTGTCATTTCCCTTTAATCTGTTGGTCTCTCCAAGTCTCTTTTTTAGGTCTGGGCTATATTTTCATTCCTTTTTGCTTTTTTCTCCTTTTAGATTCTGTAAATCTTTCTTGCTTATTAACTCTAAGTTTATGAAATTCTTCAAAGCACTTAGTCGATCCTGTGGGTCCTAAACACTTAAAGGACCCTCTCTTGAAAATAAAAATCTATAAAGAACAAAATTAGTTGGTAAAAGGTTGCCGATGGCTCAGCACATGTGCTAAATGAGGGATCTTAATTGCTTTCAGAGATCATCACTTGTTGTCACCCAGCTCATCAGGGCTCAATTACTGTCCTCTTCTCCTTTGGCTTTGAATTGATAGTTCTTTACAGACCTACACTTAAACTGAAAATATAAAAAATCAGTCTCTGAATGGATTTTATTCCTTTATTTATTCCTGGTTTTTGAAATTAATTTATTCTTTCATACATTAAATCCTTACTGCAGCTTGCCTTCTCTACTCCTAGTTTCTCTTCTACCCCCCCATCCCCTTTTCCCTCCAAATCCACTCCTTTTCAATTTCCCTTCAGAAACTGTCAGGCCTCCCAGGATATCAAGCAAACATGGCATATGAATTTGCAATAAGACAAGGTACCTCCCCTCATATTAAGGCTAGATTAGGCAACTCAGTAGGAGGACACAACTCCAAAAAGCAGGCGAAAGTGACAAAAAAAAAGCCCTTGCTACCTATGTTAGAAATTCCAGGAAAAACCAAGCTAAGCATCTAAAACATATTTATGCAGAGTGTCTAGGTAAGATCCATGCAGACTCCTTGATTGTCAGTTCAGTTTAAGTGAGGTTTGTTGTGTCTGTGAGTTTTTCTTGTAGTGTCCTTGACTCTTCCAGCTCCTACATTCCTTGCTCCCCCTTTCCAAAGGATTCCCTAAGCACCACCTAATAGTTGGCTTTGCTTCTCTGCATTTGTTTTCAATGCAGTCACTGTAGGTTCTGTTCTTCTCTTTGCTGGTTAGAATCTATGTCAACATGACGCAAACTAGAATCATTTTGGAGGAGGGAACCTTAACTGAGAAAATGTCTCGATAAGAATGGCTTGTAGGCTCATATGTGGGTATTGTACTAGTTGAAGTAGGAGGACTCAACCTGCTGTGGGCAGTGCCACTCCTTGCTAATAGTTCTGATCTGTTTAAGGAAGCACACTGAGCATTGCAATAACATTATTTAAGAGAGAGAGAGAGAGAGAGAGAGAGAGAGAGAGAGAGGAGAGAGAGGAGAATAGTATAACTTCTGGAGAATGAATTTTGTAGTGTTTTTACAATACTTTATGTCATCCCACATATATCCCACAACAACACATATGGTTGTGTGACCATATTTTCTATGTGTGTCTTCTTTCGTCATAGTTTAATCTGACTGAACATACAGGTTCTTCTTACACTATGGTTCTAGATACGTATTTTTGAGTTTTATCCTATTCATCCAGAAAACTCAGCAGACAGGTAATGCTGTCTAAATACAGAACTTCATTCTTTTAATTTCTAAGTGGAAAAAAAATCAGTTTATTGATTGGATACAAGAATGTTTCCCTCCAAGTCAGTTGGGGTTTCTCAGTGGCTCACATTATAAAAACATAAGTGAGCAGATCTAATATGTTGGCAAATCCTACAGGCACAGTCATATTTTAAGGATGCATGACACAGGTTAAATGTAGTTTTGTGTAAAGAGTATATTTTTCCACTATATTCATTGTAATGCAATCCGTGTAGATGTATTCAGACTTCCAAAGGTTCTATAGAGTCACCTGGATACTTAGAAATTATGTGTTTGTTTGTTTTTTCTTTTATTCAAGCACATTTTAATGTGTCCAGTGGATGTAACTATGCTTAAACTCTATGTAAACGTTATTAAATAAACCAATGAAATAGAAAGGCATGTCATTATTAGTTGCATAGCACTCAAAATGATCTTGGAGAAAAGAAAGAAATGACTATTTAAGAAGATATGTGAGAAAACTAGCTTGTTAGATAACAACATAGAGCAAAAATATATAATTGGCAATTAAAAGTTGCAATGGCATGTAATTAGTTTATCATTCTCATTAAAATATGATATGATCAAATATGACAAATATATACTTATACATATTGTATGTGTAGATTGTATATGCATATATATAATTATATATATTTAATATATATTAAAATATATATGTTAAAATATATACATATTACAAAGCATTTTGACCAGACCTAGAAAATAGTTTTAGTAAAGAGGTGATAATTATTTGCAAATAACTTAAGAAAGTATATAATGCAATTATATACACAATCTTTGTGTTTTCTGACTTAATGAAAGCACAAATGGGGAATGATTCTTTATGTTATATTTTGTATACCATATTCTACAATATCTATATACAGAATTTAAAGAATTTATACACTAAAAATTAAATTGATTTTTATAAAAAAAGATATCATTAATATAAGACTCCAAGTTCAATAATACTTTTGTAATATTTAGTTAGAAACAGATAGCAATAACTGTGCAATTATTTCACCAAAAGTATTAGATGAATACACATATACAGAGTTTCTTTTTTAAAAATGCATCAATTTCCAATTCATTATATGAGATGGAACAGAAAATGTAATGTTCTATACAAGAGCTCTATTAAAATTCTTATTCTCAAATTTATCTGAACCCTATCTTTCTAAGTAATCAACATGATAATTATTTCAAGAATCAAGCCTTTTTTTGGTAATTATCTTTAGAAAGGCTGATGCTTAAAATAAATGGATAGTATCAACCATATAAATGCTTACGGTATATTATTATACTTTAAAATTTTATTCATTGCAATTTTGTACAACCCAGTTGCTTATAATTTGCTGTAATTGCTCCTCAAATAGAGCATTAAGGTTTATAGCTTCATATTTTCCTTGACTAAAAGGCTTTATTACCATAACAATGCATAGAAAATGGAAATATTGATGCCCATAACCTCTAAGTAATGTTTGCTTATTATTTAATGTGGAGATATGCAGCTTAATTTTAAATTAATCAGAAAGTGCCACGGAATAATTTTTCTCCTTTTAACATGTTGTTTCTGTCTTAAAAATTTTACAACTTAAGAAAAAAAAGCTTTTCATTTTATTATGCGTTCTTGATTGTAAAAAGACAGGAGTTTTTCTTAATATCTGAACTAAAGAGAATGATGTTTTAATTTAAACCCTGGTTTCTTAATTTTCAACAGACTGATGTCCTTTATGTGAGTGTAGACATTTATAGTGAAGACTGGATCTATTACGATCAAGACATAAAGGCAAAAAATGGTTTTTAGTGCAGAGGGAAATAACCTTTTACAATATTAATAAAGACTCTCTATACTTACTATATATCTTTGACCTATAACGTCAGAAATATAGATTGTGCCCTTAAATCATACAATTCTAGCTTCATAGCAAGTTTGCACCATTCGGCTTTATCACAAATGTGTCCAGATTTTTACAACATCTGGCTCATTCCTAGCAATTAGTTTTGGGCAGACCACAATGCTGCCAGGCTCAATTGCACAGTCCATGCACATGCACACATTATGATTAGTAATGATTTATTCAATGATGAAGTCATTCATCTTAGTCTGTTAAAACCTAGATCTATGAGAGTTGACAGTTGTAATTTGTGCTGTGGTTTCATTGATAATATCAATTCTTTTCCAAATGTAAGCCAAATGGAGAGGACAACTTAGAAGCATTTAGGAGAAGAACGATGTGACAGAGAAACACATCCAGAGAGCCATTTCTTGATGTCCATTGGATGAAATAATGAAGTTGTATCAATGATTCCAATTCTTTCTCAAAACTGATGAGTAAAGTAGAGTGTTTGGAATACTCTAAGGGCTTTTGTACATTTTAATTTATTCACTTCTATCATTGATTGCCAAAACATAGTCGGTCATCTATAGAGAGTGCCAACTCAGAACATCTCATAAAGAAATTCACTTCAGATAAAGGGTTGGGATTTTTTAAAGAAAGGTTAACTGTAATTCACTACAGTCATAGGTGTTGAATTTTTTTTCCATTCTCCTAGCCCATCTAGGTCCCATCTGTGCTCAAGATCAGCATGATGGATTCTTTATCACTTTAGAGAGCTTTGAGCTGGCTAAGGTTGTTGGCTTTTATCTTAGCAATGAGACCAACTTGTTAATTAAATGCACACATCTTGATGATTAAGAATTTCTCATGATGATGAATACAATAGCTGGCATTGCTTATATATTTAAACAACTTCCCCTTGATTTTTACTGAAAATAGTACAGGTCCCATGTATAAATCTGATACATCTACAACAAATAACATGTAAACTCATTATCAAAGCATTGTGTGGATATAAACTTACTCTCAAACTATAGTGCAGATATGCAACTGTCCAACAAAGTAATGTGATCCCTGATACTATATTCTACAGAAGAATGACAGTTTACATTAATAAAGGAAAGGGTCTGTCTCTAGTCTCTTCCTGGCTCCAAGGGAGCACATATTGTATTTCTGGTCCTAGAAGATGACTAAGTTTGCAATGTCAGAATATCTTAACCAAGAATTTCCTATTGAAGAGATAGAGAGAGACAGAGAGAGAGAGAGAGAGAGAGAGAGAGAGAGAGAGAGGAAGAAGGAGAAGGAGAAGCTGAAGGAGAAGGAGAAGAAGAAGGAGAAGGAGAAGGAGAAGAAGGAGAAGATGAAGAAGGATGTGGGGAGCGCTATTTAAGATGGCTCCTGGCATGGTGCCAGACGCCTTGAGTGTGTTGGCTCGCATTTCAGGGAGCCTGGGTGGCACATAGACTAGGCTATACTGCGCATGAATTTTGCTTGTTCATCGTTACATAAGATCAGGCCATGTGACCCATGGGCTCAGCACCAATCTGGAATGACTTCATGGCAGATTCTGGTTGGAGGAGATACAGAGATTTAAGGGCTGGGAAGGAAGGATGGGGGCCTTTTGGATGTTAAGGTTTCCTGAATAAACTGTGCTGAGAAGTTCCCTTGTCCGTTGTCTTCTGTCCACTGGTCGCATCAGGAGGCAACAGAAGAAGAAGAAGAAGAAGAAGAAGAAGAAGAAGAAGAAGAAGAAGAAGAAAAGAAGAAGAAGAGGAGAGAGGAACAAGAAGAACAAGAAGGAGAACAAGAACAAGAACAACAAGAACAACAACAAGAAGAACAACAAGAAAGACCACTCGACACTCACTAGTCTAGTCAATATGTGGAACTGCTAATGTCCTGACTGAATATATATTTTAAATATAGTTTTGACATGAAACCAGCCATGTCAAGGACTCCAATGCTTTATACCCATACAAATGGCAACAGCGTTCCCTGATCTATGTGTAGATATTGAAAAAACAGTATCTACCAAAGCCTCCTCCCATCCATGAATTATTCCAAACTGCAACCCTTACAGCATCCTTCTACTGAGATTAGCTACACCTGCCTCCATATTCAGCTGTTCTGTACATCAAACCCATTTCCTCATTTAGATAAATAAACAAACATAATTTTCCAGCTGCTGTTGGTGTGTGTCTAATAGTGTACTGTCCACTCAATCACAATTTTTTCTGTTCCAGAATGAGTCTGTGTGTCTTTCTTTTCTTCATTCCCCATTACCCCAATTAGATTAGTCCGTAAGTCATGAAGATCATGGCAGGTCAGTAGCATTCACTATTCCTTTGAGGGCAAAATCACTTGTTACATCAAAAAATATGGAGAGTCTCTGTCCATTCTAGAAAGAGAGGTGAGTGTAAAGGACAAGGTGTAACATTGTTGGCACTATACATAATTGTATTTGTATACATTTGATATATGTATATATAATATTACCTATAAACATTTCTACATGTGGAACTTATCTACTGAAATTAAATTATACAATAAACATTAATTATTAAAATATTGATAATACGGGATTTGAACTCAATTTTCTCTGGAGCTGCATCTATCAAATATAAGTAACTATTTTGAGAGACATAGCCAAATATCATTAAGATGACTAAGACTTAGATATTACAGATAATTAAATCAATATTCTTTCCTTACCAATGTTGTTAAATATTTATGGAATTTCTTCATTTTTAAATCACTTGAATATCAATACAATTTGATTTTAAATAATGGGAAAAAGACAAAAAATTCTGTAATCACTGTTCTCTTCTGTTTTTTTTTTTTTTATTTATGAACATCATATTTGTCTGATTAAAGCCAACAGAGGGACATTTGTAGATCTATGTGCATTTCATAACAATTGGACATGATTAACAAATATATCTTCCTGAAAATTGTATGGAGTTGTCAAGTCATTAAGTCACTATAGATTCAAATACCAAAAACAGTTTCTTAACTGATGGAACAGAAATTTCATCTTTATTTCACTATTAATCAAGTGAACATTGTCACTCATTTCCACTGTCCATAAACATGTTTAAAATTCTTTCCTTCTTTCATTTTTTTATGTGTAATGAGAACATTTGAGTCTTAAAGGTGGCATACCTTGTGATGGTTCGTTTGTGACTATCTGACACAAAGTAGTGTTATCTGGGAAGGCAAAATATCAATTACAGTATTGCCTCCCTCAGATTATATTGGGAGCATGTCTGTGGGAAATTTTCTTGACTAATGATAGAGACTAATATATGAGGGCCTAGTCTACTGTGGTTGTTGTCATCATTGGGAAGGAGTTTCAGGATTGTATAAAAAAGCAGGGTGAGTGAACCATGGACAGAAGGCCAGGAAGAAATAGTCCTGCCTGCTCTTGATCTTGCTTCTGCTTGATGACCTGCCCTAAAATAGACTTTATAGGTTTTTGAATGTTTCTTTCATATGTGTTATTGAACTACAATCATTTGCAACATTGCAGAACTCATTCCACTCATTCTCTATTGTTTGATTATTTGATGAATGGACAATAGAGAAAAGAAGATGATTCATCATGAGAATAAAGCGATCTGGTCAGCCTCTGCCATAGGAGGAGCCATTCCTGTTAGAAAAGGTTGCCTGACATTTATTTATTTTCACAGGAAGTATATCATACATATGTCTTTGGAATATTTATTGAAACCAAGGCATAATGATCCAACTTGGTTTTTTTCTGTTTGAGATGGTTCACAGTTCTGTATCAAGATTGAAAAGATCTTTTATCCTAGTTTTGTACAGCAATGAATTTATTGTCAATAGGTCACAAAAGTTCTTGCAACTCTCTTCCCTTTCTATTCTTCTGCCATGCAACTCATGTCAACATAGTCAGTGAATGAGACAAGTTAGACATATTACATCAGTAAACTAAATTCTCTAGGGCTGTTGATAGCCTTTGGGCAAGGCACTCAATATTCTGACAGGTGCCTTTTTTTACATTAGACTTTTCTGTGTGTCACATTCTCTTTACCCACCCAGGAACAGAGACAGTGGCTCAGATTAATTTTTGGATTACTATCAATATAAATAACAATTACCTCTATATCAGCTGCTAGCAAAAAGCATAATTGTAGAATGTCAATGCTTCAAATATGAATAAAAATGTATGACTTTTGTATGAATGACATCACTGCACCAAATATCACAATCAAATGAAATTTTTGGAATGCTTATTAAAATACTTTACAAGTATATGAGGCAGACATCTAATTCAAGGTCATGGTTTGCCTGTGACATAGAGTCTCTTTAACATTGAATTTAGAGTGAATTTAAAAAAAAAAAAAAAAAAAAAAACTGTCTGACACAAACTTCATCTAGCTATGGTGCCAGAGAATAAAAAAAAAAATATTGTTTTTGTCAGACTTTGCAAGGTACAAAATGAATGCAACTGAAACAAAAAGCAGATTAGCAAGGGAAAATGTAAGAATTTTGTTTAAAGAAATTCTTACGTGACTTTTAGAAATTCCAAAGTCAAGACCCAAAGACAAATACAAAGTAGACATTCTTAAATACACATTCAAAAATATTATTAGGCATAAAGGTGATTTAACCTAATCACAATAAACTGGGAAAAATATGGTAAATCCTATTTATTCAGATTATTCATGACCAGTGAGTATAGGAAACAAAACACCCCTTCTCCATGGTGTTCTAAAGACCCACTTATAAGAGACTAAGATAACCAATCCCCGAATGGAACAAAACTGACAAATCAGATGTCCTTTTTTGTTTTTTCAGAAATTAGACATTATCAACCTGTCATATTTTAATGTAATTTAATATTTTGTGATTGTCTCTTCAGTATAAATTATATACTTTCATATCCTTTAAGTTCAAAATATTTTCCTAAGCTCCAGATTCCAGAATTAAAACAAGAAATAGAAGATATATTCCCTTTGAAGTTGTTTCTTTTACAAAGGTATAACTCTTAAATTAACATAAGTATTATTAAAATATTTTCATTTTGGTGGGTCCTGTATATGGCTAATATATTGGGTTTTTTATTTATTGATAAAGTAGAAGAATAAAATTAATCACTACACCATGTAGACTCTTCAAGTGATGAACTTTCACTAGCATTTTCTGGATCATTCACTAGATAGTCTCTCAAAACACATTTTTATTCACCCCTTGCCTTGGTGGGGACAGAGTAACATGGTTCCTTCTTCTGGGACAGGGCCCTGGTGTGAGCCTCCACAAGTGTAGATGGCTGCTGTGGGTATAAGCCTTGTTTGTATAATTATGTATATTAATGCTGGAACCTTCGGGACAGCATATAAGACAATGGGAAAGAGCTTTAAATACATGAGTTCGAAAATATATAATTTCTCAACTCTCCAAAATAAGGATGTAATATGGATTATATGAGGGGCTTCATGAATCTAAAGGAACAAAAGCAGCTGCTTGGTTAGCCAACTTGTTAGAAAATTACTAAGGAAAGAGATAAAGAGATTTAGGAACTGGTGATCACAGGAGATCATACCCAGCCAAGATTTTGTCATGCTTACAAAGGGAGATAAATTGCTGAATAAAGGGTCAGCCTAGGACAGAGGAAGGCTAGGCCAGGCATGGTGGAAATGGAAATTTTAGGGAAGGATTCCACCCAACTAGCTTATCTTCTGCATTTAACAAAGACTGACAGATATCTGAATTCTTTTGTAATGTTAAGGGGAAAAAAATGTATGTTTCCTGTCTCCTAGGAATCAAAGGGAAAGAGAAAGAGACAGATAGGGGAGGCACCCAGGAATCAAGTCCAGTGACTGTATCTATGACTCACAGAGAGGATGTGGAACCTGAAAAGACCACCTCCTGTAGCATGGCAGGAATCTCAGTGGAGCATTAGGGACACCATTTCAGCATAAAACATTTCACCGAAAATTTATCCTGTTTAAAAGAAATGCAGGGGCAGGGTATGGGAACAGAGACTGAGAGAATAATCCACGAATAACCTGCTCAACTTGAGATCCATTCTATGGACAAACAACAATTTCTGACACTATTAATGATATGTGTTTGGGTTGAAGAGAAGAATCTAGCATGGCTGGCTTCTGAGAGACTTCACCCAATAGCTAACTTAGAGGGATGCAGACACAGAGCCAAACAGTGGATGGAGCTTGGATAATCTTGTGGAAGAGTTAGGGGTAAGATTGCAGGTTCCAAAGGAGATAGAAACTCCACAGGAAAACCAACAGAGTCAACTAGCTTGGATCATTGGGAATCTCAGAGATTGAACCACCAACTAAAGAGCATATGCAGACTAGACCTAGGCACACACATACATAGCAGATATACAACTTGGTCTTCACGTGGGCCCTGAACAAGTAGAACGTGGTCTAACCCAAAAACTGTTGCCTGCCTTTGGATATGCTCTAGCTGGTCTGCCCTGTCTGGCCTCAATGGTAGAGGATGCACCTAAATCCACAAGAAACTTGATGTGCCAGAGTGGTAGAGATACCCAAAGGGGTCTCCATCGTCTCAGAGGAGAAGGGGAAATGGGAAAGGATTGTGGTCGTAGAGTGATATAAGAATATAAGAAGAGAGATAAAAAGAGAATAAAAGAAAGAAAAGAAAAAAAAGAAAGAAAGAAAGAAAGAAAGAAAGAAAGAGAAGAAGAAGAAGAAGAAGAAGAAGAAGAAGAAGAAGAAGAAGAAGAAGAAGAAGAAGAAGAAGAAGAAGAAGAAGTGGGGAAGGAAGGAAGGAAGGGAGAAAAGAAAGAGAGAGAGAGAAAGGAAGATAAAACCAGAAAAAAATGTATGCACACACACTATCTTCCTATGTGTTTGGTCCTCTTGATGTGAATTTTCTTAGAGGATATCAGAACAAAGAAAGAGATTTAATACGATTGTCTATTTTGGAGATTATCCCATTAAACAAAAGTGGATACAGAATAAAAATAAAGCAGGAAATAGAGGGAAGTAAGAAAACACCAGTCAACAGATGACTCATGAGAAGTTGTAAGCTCTAATTGATTCATCTCAGTATTAGACTATGTTCATAGGTCTATTGGCTCACCTAGAGAGCTACATTGAAGGATATTAACTTTCCTATGGTTCCCTTGATCTTCAGCATGAGTAATATCTCTACAACTATAGAAAGACAAACATAAATGAGAACCTATGCTACATATGATATGTATGGAACAGGTAAGAGTTTATGAATGGATGCCTCAAATATGATCAGACCAAGCATGCCAAAACATTGACATTCACTGAATAACAACAACAACAATAACAACAACAAAACATGTTTCATTGTCTCATAACACTAGTTAATTTGTTGCTTGAGCTTTGCTCACAGGCATAAACATAGTCTGTATATTACAGTTAGGCACTTTCTCTGTTTCACTATTACATATAATGCACCAGACACCAAGACAATGCATAAAATATCACATGGTAGTTTTGTTTTGAAGTTTGTTACCTGATTGGATCCTGGAAAAAAAAATACATTATTTGGACTACATGCACTAAATGTATTATCAAGTAAATTATCACTTACCAAAATGTGTTGAAGTCTTTTCTGACAGTTTTCTAATGAGACAAGAATGAATATCATTTTATCCTACATAAAATACCAACAACATACCAAATAATGACTCAATCCAGGCTCGGTTTGAGGAGTCAGCCAGTAGAAACCACCTATATCAGCCTCAGGTATTTAGAGAGAACAGACCTCAGCAAAGATAGGATTCTTGAATTCACCTCTTTAAAGAATTTCAGGACAAGTCAACTTGAAGCAGAATTACAAGTTTTTTTTGTTTGTTTGTTTGTTTGTTTTCTTTTCTTTTTTAACATGAGATTTTAATTTGGGATTAACCATGGACGTAAATAAAAGGGACCTTAAGGAATAAGCTGCATCCAAATATTCATGTGAGCTTCTCAAAATGTCACCCTGAAATATTTTACCATTGCAATTTAGGTGGCTTCTCAATTAACAAATCAAAAGTAAACCAGAGAATTCGAATGTGCTATGTTCTTGGGAATAATACTGATAAGGTAAAAGTCTTTGATAAGAAGATTGCCAGGAAAGTTCGAAAGCGCCACTGCTTTAGTGTAAGCAGAATTGAGAATCTTGTTTCTAAATGACAGAAAGTTGAATCTTTATATTTGACAGAGGTGTAAGGCTATCTCAAGTTTCACATACACTCATGGTTGTTGGCATGGGCCATAAATATTGTATTTACTGGCTATGAAAATTTGTATCCCTGTGTTCTCAATTGTTAATGGCTGGGCCTGCAGAACCAGGCTGGAAGGATAATGTAAATGTTTATCTTCACCTGTCCCAAAAGAAACGAAAGTTGCCAAGGTGGAAAAGTTTGAGTAAGTTAGAGGCTTTTGGAAAGACTGCCCAACAAATAATCAGCAGTGTTATAATATACAGCTGTCTCTATATAACAGTCTTACACTATACAGATGTGTCTTTATTATTATTAAAGCCCAAGGAGAACCCCCAAAGTCCCAAAATACATGGTTTCTTGTTAGTTTTACATTTTATTGAAAACTATATCTAAATTTAAAGAAGAAAGTCTCTATGTGTACAATCCTACAATAATTGTTTGAACTGTGTTGGAATATCTAATGCATAGCTGATGGGAGACTTGAACCATTCTCTAGGGTCAGGTTCCTTCTCTTTTCCTTGTTCTGTTGTATGAACTTTTCCCAGGTGTCTATTTACCTCAACAATGAAAGAATCAATGGAACTGAGCAAGTGTGGCTTGGTGAGACACAGAAGTTAACTGAAATTATTTGCAGAAGCATCAGTACTGGCTTAATTAAGAGGACACGGCAATTTACCAAAGGCTACACCACTGAAGCAAAACAAAAAAAAAAAAAAAAAAAAAAAAAAAAAAAAAACAAACAACAACAACAAAACTTTTTCTCTTGAAGCTATTTGAATTCTACATATTCTTTTTTTTTTTTTTTTTTTTTTTTGGTTTTTCGAGACAGGGTTTCTCTATGTAGCCCAGGCTGTCCTGGAACTCACTCTGTAGACCAGGCTGGCCTCGAACTCAGAAATCTGCCTGCCTCTGCCTCCCAAGTGCTGGGATTAAGGTGTGCGTACACCACCCCCCAGCAAATTCTATATGTTCTTGAGGAGGGGCTGGCATGTAAGTACAATTCATGAGTAGCCATTAAATACTATAAAACTTACAGAGAGTTGGGCCTGGTGAGCCACTCATTCCGTAATTTTTGTACCCACTAACTGCCTATAAATCTCAAAGAGCAGTGAAGCCTCATAAACTCTATCTTCTAGTAAACCCTATCTACCTATAAATCTTTCGTGAAGCATAGAAAACTCGTAGCATGTGAAAGTTAATGGGTCTTTAGGTAGATCAAAGCTACAGGGAGTTCAAGAGGGTACCAGCCATGTCATGCAGAGGTCATCATTCTACCACATATCCCTTTATTCTTCTTTTGCCTTTCAATTCTGCCTCAAACAAATGAGTATTTTAGGCTTCCTAGAAGGAGCATGTGAGGATATTGTAGGTGTAAGAACAGATATTTCATGAAAATTCCTACACAGTATGGGTGATTTCTCGCAGAAGTTATATCACAGTGTATTCTTGCTTTCTGTTAACCTTTATCTACATTCCAGACTAGTGTAGCTGAGTTCACTACAGCTATGAGACAGGAGGTAGGAATCCCTTCTCTCCATAACAAATGTGAGTGCTCTATCCCTACAGCATATCTTTGGTAACAGAGACTTGTTCTGCTTATTTCACTGAGATTATACCCAGGCCACGAATTTTATAGGTCAACACAGTAACACTTGGTCTATGATATTAATCATCATATGCCAGAGATGCTAATATACCCCTTAAAGTCATCACCTCTATATACCAACTTTACTTCTCTATGAAATATTCATTGTAGAATTGATTGCATAAATTCAGATGATATAATATAGTAGATTGGGCCCTCAATTCAAAGCAATTAAACTCCACATGAGAAAAGACGGGAGAAAAAGATGATACGTGGTCCTGTAGGGAAAGTCAGATTGAAGTTACAACACTAAGGCTAAGAACTTTCTGGGGCTCCCAACAGCTAACAAAAAGCCATAATGTATTTTCTGTAGATCTTCAGGGAATGCACACAAGCCAACATCTTGGTTACCGACTTTTGGTCTCTAGAGATTCAATAGAAAACATTTCTTTTGTTATAACCCACTAAGTTAGTGATACTTTTTATTCAGTTCTCTGAAATTAAACCAGAAATTAATCATTGTATCTTGAAATCTTTCATTCTCATTAAAAAAAAAAATAAGCATTCCTCAAATAAGAAAGGACTAAGCTGTTTTTGAAAATTCCAAGGTGTATATTTTACCTTTTAACTGCCCAAAAAAGAGAAATGGGCCATTTTCTAAAAAAAAAAAAAAAAAGAAAGAAAGAAAGAAGAAAGAAAGAAAAAAGAAAGAAAGAAAGAAAGAAAAGAAAAAAAATCATATAGCAGGCAAATAGCCAAAGCAGAGAGATAGAAGCTGGGACAAGCATGTTATAATACTGAATGCAATATGATTTCTACTCTGTTATAGGATTCTTATATACCTGGACACTGTCTGGCATCATGATTTGAATACACTTTGGAAATGTTTTCTTATTCCATCAGGCTACTGAAGGTCGACCCAAACATCCAGAGTTTTTTATTGTTACAGAATAGGATATATCTTTGCTTCTCCAAATACTAGGACACAAAGTCTAAGAATATTTAATGCAATAGTTACCATGGTGATGATGTAATTTAATTACTGCTCTTTTGTGAATAATTCATAAAAGGAATTGTTAAGAGATCAAACAGCACATTCAACACATTATAACTATAGAAATGATGAGGAGCTTTTTAACGGAAAATGTTCGGTTCCTGTAGGGAGTTGATTACCTTTTATAAGTTAAAATTTAATTACGGTGTTGGATATATGTTTCTTTAATATATTACTGGATTTCAAAAGCCAAATTTATCAGAAATATTTTACCTTTTATTTATATCTCTGACCAGTCACTTTGCAAAGCTGATCTACAATTTCACCGACATATTTTAAAGCCTCTCTCTCTCTCTCTCTCTCTCTCTCTCTCTCTCTCTCTCTCTCTCTCTTCTGTCTCTCTTATACATCCATGTATGTATTAAAAAGTAGTCTGTGGTTGAAGGGTTTGAAAAACTGCACTTTCCTTGATAGTCTGAAGATGAAAAGGTTAAAGAAGTCTACAAATTATACTCTATCCACAGGACTCTTCCTATTTTTAAACAAGTACACCTCCTCCTAGAGAATCTTCCTACTTCTAACACACAGCCTTGGAAAACAAAGGTGTAGCCGAAATTTGTCAAGTTTGTGGCCGAGAATGAAGTATTCTGAATGCTAGAGTCCAAATTGGCAATGAAATGAGAAAAATGTTCCCATTGCTGTCCATGTTTCTGAAAAGAATATTTGAATCTGTTGTCCAAATCATTTGACTTCACTATTTTAGAATGAATTTCATTTTAAAGTGATGTTGTATTCAGACAGGTCTTGGAAATATATGTGAATAGCGTTAGAAGCTAGTTTCAGCTGAAGAAGTTACTAAGGAAGGTCCTAGTTTTTCGCTTTCATTACTAGGATAAAATACTGTGGTGTGTCTTAATGTAGCAAGTAGTATGCTCTGTGAATATTTTTTTTTCTAGGCTACTCTTAGCTACTGAGTTCCAGGAGAAAGTGGCCTATCCTTATAACACATGGCAGTAAGACTTCATAGTACATTTTTGTGGGGCGGTGAGCTGTGAGAAGCAGCTGGGCACCTGGTCAAGCACAGGCCTTGAACCCTGGGCCCTAATGGGACTGAAGGCCTTCGGAGTGCTCCTGGCTCCTTTCACTCAGTCTCGGCCCCCCACAGCCCCTCCAACAGAGAGGTCTACAGCCATGGGTCACGTAGAAATAGTGCCTCAGGCTCTCCAACATGCAGATGAGGCATCTCAAAGCTCTCTGACCAAGCCAATAGGGGTTATCTTCTGTCAGACCCTAACCCACCACAAAACTGTTAAAAGAGCTCTATTCGGGAGAAGTAAGGAGTATGCGAGAATCCTGTGTCAGACAGTTTCTGTCGCAAGATCTGTAACACTTGGGAAGAGATCTGCTCTCCCAAAGACCTTCAGGACCTCCTCTCCTTGCTAGCTGGCCGGCTTCTTACCAGCCCAGCCTAGGCCGGCTCAGCGCAGAAGGACAGGTGCAGCACCTGGGAAAAACTGGGAGGCAGCAGCGGAGACACTAGTAGAGGTGGCAGCAGCCTAGGCGACTCCCCACTCCCTGCTCGCACTCTGTCCCTTGGACCAGACCTCGCACCAGGCCATGCCGGAAATCATAGTGGGACGCCATCTGGAACAGGGACCCCACGTTTTCAATGTCGTTCGTATCCACATTGTAGAAATTTTTCATTTGACAGTGCTCTAGTATCTTGCTTTGTTTCCCTGCCCCATCTCTATAAATTAATTCATTACATAACTGACAAGATGCAAAGCTTTGATTGTCTGAGAGTTTTAAAAGCATCTGAAAGAATAGTTAAAACACCTAATAAAAGTACTAGATATGTAAGACATTTAGAAAAAGGCATGTTTGGAAATCGGAAGATCATTAGATAAAATTTTCTGTATTAGGAGTGGGCTACACCACAATTTGTTCTTAACCTAGCAGGCACCTGAGTCTTTCCCACACGAATAAGCCATTGCCATTGGTGTTGACTACATATAGGACTACATGGTTTATGTCTGTTTCTGAAAATACCATATGCTACAGACATAAGATATAGAGAGGTGAGGCTTAGTGCTTAGTTCTTCCAAGACTCAGGAGATAACATGAACAAGAGTGTAAGCAGGATGAAGAGTAGAACAGAGTATAGGTATTTCTACCAAGGATACCATCACAACTGCCAGTCTTCAGCCAGATGATAACACATGAAATGAAAACCTCATGAGATAGTCAGGGGAGAGAAGGTTCATAAGGAAACAAAAGGCTAATACAATTTATTTAATAGAAATAAGATCCAAAGATCCAAAATTCAAATTTCCCACCTAATTAAACAAAATAATTCTATTGATCACATTTCATTGTTGCAATGGCATGTTTATAATTTAAAAAAATAAACAGAACTGTACAAATGAAAATACTTTGTTCTTTTGAAATATTGACAATCTAGGAAAGGACACATCAGAAAATAGCTGTATAATCTCTGTATCTTTATAAAATTGATACTTCTATTCCTCAGGGAAGTATGTAAAATCCTTGGGTGGACTGAGAATATCTGGGCAGAGAAGTAGTGTGAGAGATACCATCTGTGGACCACTCTGAGAGGAGTGCCAAAACCAAAACCCTGAAGTCTAGCACTGACTGCAGACTGCATGGGGAACTGACATACAAATGAACCCTTCCACCCCCAAGTCTTTCCTTTCTCCATCCTATAAATCCCAAGATGCCTACACAGTCTAATTTCCATGGAGTGGGCTCCTCAGTTATGAGGCTAGACCTTCAGGTATGGTGATTAAAAAGTACTTTGCCTTCTAAGATACCTGTTGTCTTCCATTTATTTCTATGTAATCTCAATAATCTCTGTCTAATTCTCAGAATTTGAATATGGCATGTCATTCACATAAAAATATCCATTGTTCAAAATTAATGATACTTTAAAAGTGTGTCTTTTTTTAGAAATTTTAGAATTTTAGATCCTTCCAGTCTGCACTAGAGCCCTGAGCAGTCCTCGGGTGCCAGCTGTGCACACAATTCCCCCAAACCCAGAGGAGGCAGGACTTCCAAGAGCTCTAGCACTCCCAGGATCATAGGTGAGGAGGCAGCAACACCCCTCCAAACCAAACAGGGAGTAATTGGGACCATCGAGGACCCAGGAACTCCCTCATGGCCAGTGGCTCAGGATTCTTCCAATCTGTGCCTATGCCCTGAGCAGTCCTAGGGCACCAGCTCTGCATCAAATCCCCCAGAATCCAGAGGAGGCAGCATTCCCAGAAGCTCTAACACACACAAGAACATAGGAACACAGAATCTCAGGAGCTTGGTCACACCAGGATTTCAGGATCCCGGAAGCAGCATGACTCACAGGAGCTCTTACACCTAGGATTTCAGGATCATAGGATCACAGAGATCCATGGACTCTGAGGAGATCTGACTCAACCAAGGTAACAGGACAGAGAGGCTTCAGTCAGAGAGAGTGAGTCAAGGTAACAGTAGAGATAACAAGATGACGAAAGGCAAGCACAAGAACATAAGCAACAGACACTAAGGATACTTGTCATCATCACAACCTAGTTCTCCCAATATAGCAAGTCCTGAATACTCCATAGCACCAAGAAAAACAAGATTTAGATTTAAAATCACTTCTCAGGTTGATGATAGAGGACTTTAATTAGGACATAAATAATTCCCTCAAAGAAATACAGGAGAACACAAGTAAATATGTAGAAGCCATTAAAGATAATAAACAAAAATCCCCTAAAGAATTACAAGAAAACAGAATCAAAGAGGTGAAGGAATTGAACAAAACCATCTTGGGCATAAAAATAGAAATAGAAACAATAAAGAAATCTCAAAGGGAGACATAAAACCTGGAGATATAAACCTAGGAAATAGATCAGGAGTCATGGATGCAAGCATCACCAACAAAACACAAGAGATGGAAGAGAGAATCTCAAGTGCAGAAGATACCACAGAAAACATTGACACAACTGTCACAGAAAATGCAAAATGAAAAAACTCCTAACCCAAAATATCTAGGAAATCCAGGACACAATGAGAAGACCAAATCTAAGGATAATAGTTATAGAAGACAGCAAAGATTCCCAACTTAAAGGGCCAGTAAATATCTTCAACAAAATTATAGAAGAAAACTTCCTTAACCTAAATAAAGAGATACCTATAAACATACAATCAGCTGACAGAACTCCAAATAGACTAGATCAGAAAAGAAATTCCACCTGTCACATAATAATCAAAACAGGCCTCAATAGATACAAGAAAATTGAAATAATCCATGCATCCTATCAGATCATCGAGGACTAAGGCTATTCTTCAATAAAGATAAAATCAGTGGAAAGTCCACATATACTTGGAAACTGAACAATGTTCTACTGAATGATAACTTGGTCAGGGAAGAAATAAAGAAAAAAATTAAAGACTTATTAAAATTTAATGAAAGTGAAGACACATCATACCAAAACTTGTGGGACACAGTAAAAGCAGTGCTAAGAGGAAAATGCATAGCTCTAAGTGCCTACAAACAAAACAAAATAATAACAACAACAACAAATCTGGAGAGAGCAACACTAGCAGCTTGACAGCACATCTGAAAGTTCTAGAACAAAAAGAAGTAAATTCACCCTAGAGGAGTAGATGGCAGGAAATAATCAACCAAGTAGAAACAAAAGGAACTATACAAAGTATCAACAAAACCAGGAGCTGGTTCCTTGAGAAAATCAAAAGAGAGATAAACCCTTAGTCAGACTAACCAGTGGGCACAGAGATGGTATTCAAATTAATAAAATCAGAACAGAAAAAGGAGACATAACAACAGAAAAAGAGGAAATTCAAAAAAATCATCAGATCCTACTACAAAAGCCTATACTCAACAAATCTGGAAAATCTGGATTAAATGGACAATTTTCTAGACAGATACAGTTATCAAAGTTAAATCAGGATCAGATAAACCATCTAAATAGTTGTATAACCCCTAAAGAAATAACATCAGTCATTTACTGTCTCCCTACAAAAAAAAAAAAAAAAAAAAAAAAAAGGAAGCCAAGGACAAGTTGGTTTTTGTGCAGAATTCTCTCAGACCTTCCTAGAAGACCTAATACCAATTTTCTATAAACTATTCAATAAAATAGAAAATGAAGGAAGACTACCCAATTCACTCTATGAAGCCACAATTATGCTCATACCTAAACCTCAAAAAGACACAAAAATGAAAGAGGACTTCAGACCTATCTCCCATATGAATATCCTTGCAAATATACTCAATAAAATTCTTGCAAACCAATTCCAAGAACATCAAACCAATCATTGACCCTAATCTAGTAGGCTTTATTCCAGGAATGCAGAGATGGTCCAATATTCAGAAATCCATCAATGTAATCCACTATATAAACAAACTCAAAGAAAATAAACCACATGATAAACTCACTAGATGCTATGAAAGCATTTGACAACATTCAACACCCCTTCATGGTAAAAGTCTTGGAAAGAACAGGAATTCATGTCCCATACTAAACATAGTAAAAGCAATATATAGCAAAACACTAGCCAACATCAAACTAAATGGAGAGAAACTTGAAGCAATCCCACTAAAATTAGGGTCTAACCAAGGCTGCCCACTCTCTCTTTACCTATTCAATATAGTACTTGAAGTCCTAGCATGAGCAATTAGACAACTAAAGGAGGTCAAAGGAAAACAATTTTGAAAGGAAGGAGTCAAAATATCACTATTTGCAGATGATACAATAGCATACTTAAGTGACCCTAGAACTCCCACCAGAGAACTCCTAAACCTGATAAACAACTTCAGCAAAGTGGCTGGATACAACATTAACTCAAACAAATCAGTAGCCTTCCTCTATTTAAAGGATCAACAGGCTGAGAAAGAAATTAGGGAAAAGACACCCTTCACAATAGTACCAAATAATAAAAAATACCTTGGTGTGAATCAAGCAAGTGACAGATCTGTATTACAATAATTTCAGTTCTCCGAAGAAAGAAATCAAAGATCTCAGAAGATGGAAAAATCTTCCATGCTCATGTATTGGCAGGATTAATATAGTAAAAATAGCCATATTGCTGAAAACAATCTACAGATTCAATGTAATTTCCCTTCAAAATTCCAACTCAACTCTTCACAGAGTTAGAAAGAAATTCTCAAATTTTTTGGAATAACAAATAACTCAGGATATTGCTGAAAATTATTTTCAACAATAAAAGATCTTCTGGGGTAATCACCATCCCTGACCTCAAGCTGTACTACAGAGCAATAGTGGTAAAAACTGCATAGTATTAGTCCAGAGACAGGCAAGATGATCAATGGAATAGAATTGAAGATCATGAAATGAACCCATATACCTATGGTCACTTGATCTTTGAGAAAGGAGCCAAAACCATTAGGTGGAAGAAATACAGCATTTTCAACAAATGGTGCTGGTTGAACTGGAGGTCAGCATGTAGAAGAATGCAAATCAATCCATTCTTATCTCCTAGTACAAAACTGAAGTCCAAGTGGTCAAGGACCTCCACATAAAACCAGATACGTTGAAACTAATATAAGAGAAAGTGGAGAAGAATCTCAAATACTTGGGCACAGGGGAAAAGTTCCTAAACAGGACACCAATGGCTTATGCTCTAAGATCAAGAATTGACAAATGGGACCTCATAAAATTGCAAAGCTTCTGTAAGGCAAAGGACACTGTCAATAGGACAAAATGGCAACCAACAGATTGGGGAAAGATCTTTACCTATCCTACATCTGATAGAGGGCTAATATCCAACCAAAATATACAAAGAACTCAAGAAATTAGACTCCAGACAATCAAATAACCCTATTAAAAATGGGATACAGATCTCAACAAAGAATTTTCAACTGAGGAATATTGAGCAGTCCAGAAGCACCTAGAGATATGTTCAACATCTTTAATCATCAGGGAAATGCAAATCAAAACAACACTGAGATTCTACCTCATACCAGTCAGAATGGCTAAGATCAAAAACTAAGGTGACAGCAGATGCTGGCAAGGATGTGGAGAAATAGGAACACTCCTCCATTGTTGGCGGTCTTGTAAACTGGTACATCAATTCTGGAAATCAGTCTGGAAGGTCCTCAGAAAACTGGACATAATACTAACTGAGGACCCAGCTATACCACTTCTGGGCATATACCCAGAAGATGCTTCAACATATAACAAGGATACATGCTCCTCTATGTTCATAGCAGCCTTATTCATAATAGCCAGAAGCTGGAAACAACCTAGTTATCTTTCAACAGAGGAATGGATACAGAAAATGTGGTACATTTACACAACGGAGTATTACTCAGCTATTTAAAAAAATGACTTCATGAAATTCTTCAGCAAATGGATGGAACTAGAAAATATTATCCTGAGTGAGGAAACCCAATCAAAGAGAACACACTTGGTATGCACTCACTGATAAATGGATATTAGACCAAAAGCTCACAATACCCAAGATATAACTCACAGACCACATGAAGCTCAAGAAGAAGAAAGAACAAAGTGTAGGGGCTTCAGTCCTTCTTAAAAGGAGTAACAAAATACTCACAGAAGCGAATATGGAGACAATGTGTGGAGTAGAGACTGGAGGAAGGACTGTCTGGAGACTGTTCCACTTGTGGATCCATCCCAGGTGCAATCACCAAATGCAAACACTGTTGGTGGTGTCAGGAAGTGCATGCTGACATTAGCCTGATATACCTACTTCCTGAGAGGCTCTGCCAGTGTCTGACATATACAGAGTCTGATGCTCACAGCCAACCATTGAATTAAGCACAGCGTCCCCAATGGAGTAGTTAGAGAGAAGACTAAAGGAGTTGAAGGGGCTTTTGGCCCCATGGGAAAAGAGACGATAACCAAGCAGACCTTCCAGGGTCTAAACAGCTAGCCTGGGAACACACATGGAGGGATTCATGGCTCCTGCTGTATATGTAGTGGAGGATAGCCTTGTAGGGCATCAGTGGGAGAGGAGAGCCTTGGTCCTTTAAAGGCTGGATGCCCCCAAGTGGAGGAATTTGAGGGCGGGAGGTATGAGTGGGTGGATGGTTGGGGTCACACCCTCTTAAAAGTAGTAGGAGGGGAATGGGATTAGGGATTTCTGGGGGGTGGGGAATGTGGAAAGAGGATAACATCTGAAATGTATATAGATACATTATCCAATAAATATTAAAAAAACAGATAATGGAACTGGTTATTGCAGTAGAACATTTGAGATTTTTGTCAGTAATTTCATATTACCCATATTACTGGGATTCCTATAATTGTCAAGGACAAGGGACTGTGGAAGGGTCCCATGGAACATTAAAACAATATCTACATAAAATAAAAAGGAAGAGTTATACCCCTTTTTTATATATCACAAATTTATTTGAATCATGTTGTTTTATTTTAATTTTTAAAAAATATTGGAATGCCAAGGGACCTTCTGCTGATCATCTATGGCACTCTACAACTAGGCATTCTTATGCATAGGTGAAAGGGAAGGATCCACTTACTGGCATATGGCATGATCCTGATCAGGTATTTAATATGGGGAAGAAGGCATGATTGTGTTTTTTTTGTTTGTTTGTTTTTTCAGAATGCTGAAGGAGCATGGAGGCTGTCAGAGTGACTGGTGAGACATGCTGATGCCAGGAGAAAGAATGATGCTAACTTGTGAACTTGCTGAGTGCCCTGACAATGGTGACTGGAAGCTGTATTGGACATACGTTCCTGACCCACCTTTTCTTACCTATACCCAAGATGGGACAAGCTGTCTTGCCACAAGTTTTTAGACCTTGCGGAACAGAGAATCAAAAAGAGAAGTTATAATGACTCTTGTATTTTTCTTAAATGTGACCAGTTATTTGGACTCAATTATGGACTGGTTAGAAATCAATCCAGTATTGGAAATGACAGTCTTCATTTTGAAGGCTGGTTCTGAACATTTTCAGAGACATATTTGGAAATTAGGTGCAGTTCTCAATGATGTTATATTAGCAAGAGATAAAGTTGGGACAGATTCTGGATTTCAAACAAGTGTTAGTACACGTGTTAAGGCTCTTTTAATTTTCAAGTTAAAATTACTTTTGTTTCTTCTACAATAATTAATGTAAGTTGCATTGATTGTATACTTTCTAACTGTGTTATTGTGTTGAAATCTAGTATGTCAGTTATGGGGTCTATCAACCAGCTTTTGTTGTATTGCCCTGTGTATCACAAAACCTTGGTATTCTGAAAAAAGCTGGAAAGTACAGGAAGAAGTGAGAAGCAAGAGGGTAGTGGGCTTGATTATTGCTGTATAACAGTTTTAATTACATTAATTGCTAGCACCACTGCTTCTGCATTTGCTTTGACACAAGAAGTTAAGATAGCTACTTTTGTTAATCATTTAGCAAAAAAAAAATTGTTATTAGTATGTTGAATGAATATACAAGAGAATTTAGACTACCACTTGGAACAATGGGTTGATGTTCTTATCCTTTCAAATTACTGGAAGGAGGTTCAAAATATAAGGGTAAGGAGTGTAATGCCAAATACCATCAGATTCATGTTAGTTCTAAAATTTACAGTGTTGGTAGTTATAATTAGGAAAAAGTTTAATGACAGTTGCAGTGTATTTGGCATAATTCTATCAACTCTCCAGAAGTTTTAACTTTGCATAGTGAGCTTATGAATTTAAAAAATTCTGCTCTGCTGAGCGTTGATGCAGCAGATAAAATACTGCTGATAAAATTACCCATGGCCAGAGGTCAGTATTTCTATTTTGTCAAGCTTCAAGGATGGCATATATAGCTTGACCATGCTCTTTTGGTCCTGGGATACTTTTATTCCTCCCCTAGTGTTAAAGCTTGTCTTTAACAACATCAACATGTTGACAGCCAAATTCATGGCCTGAAACTGAAAATGGACCTCCACGTAGAGTTACTAAATCAGCAGGCTGGCAAGCCAAGTACAGGTAACACTCTGAACATAACCTTACCAACCTAAGACAGAAGTGCATTGCTTTTGATAATGCATATTCCACGACCTAAGACAGGATCAGTCTTGTTTATGAAATAAAAAAGGGGAAGAAGGCAGAGAGCTTTGGGGGCTGCTAGGCAAGAATCTGACATGGGCCAAGGACAAGGAAATGGGCTACTTGGCAGGAATTTAACATTGCCAAGGACAAGGCAGTGGCTTCACAGGAATCTGACATTGGACTAGAGCAGAGAAGCAATTTCATGCAGGAATCTAAATTTATAGGCTAGAACAAGGAAATAGGCTTCAGACATGAAAGTGACTTTGGACTAGGACAGGAAGTTATAGGTCCCTGTTCCAGAGGGTTTCTGAGAAAGACCTCTGGCCCTGCTGGCAGTGGAATTCCCGGCCAAGGGGATAGAGTGCAAGCAGGGAGGGGGAATTGCCTCAGCTGCCTCTGCTGCTGCCTCCACCTGAGTCTCGGCTGTCACTACCCAGTTACTCCCAGGTGCTGCACCTTCTCGCTGAGCTGAGCCAGCCTGGGCTGCTAGCAAGGAGTGTAGGGTCCTGAAGGTGCTTCAGGAGAACAGATCTCTTCCAAAATGTTATAGCTCTTGCACAGAAACTCTCAGACAACGGGATGATTCTTGCATACCTTTACTTCTCTCCGAATAGGGCTCTTTTATACAGTTTTGGGGTGGGTCAGTGTCTGGCAGCAGATAAAGCCTATTGGACTTGGTCTGAGAGTTTGAAGATAACTCAACTACATGTGGGAGAGCCTGAGGCACTGTTCCTGGTGACTGATGGCCATTGACTTCTCTGTGGGAGGGGCTGTAGAGGGCTGTAGTAAATGAAAGGAACCAGGGCCCAGGAGCAAAGCCAAAAACCTGCAGTCTGATTAGGGTCTGGAGTTTGAGGCCTGTGCTCAACCAGCCATCCAGCTGCCTTTCACAGCCCACCCCCAACAGGAAGTAGGCTCATATATTTTGGTCATCCTAATAGCCCTTAGAAATAGTGATCACAGGAGTGTTCAAGGAACTTTGTATATTGTCTTGCTTGTTCTTTAACTATTTGTGTTATTGTCTTCTTTTTCCTTGACTATTTCTATCTATTGTATTGCTAGTTCCTCAACCTAGAAATGCCTTAATACTTACATATAATTAAAATGGTATAAAATGAAAATGGAGGATGGGGATGAGTAGGGGGCTTCTAGGGAGGGGAAATGGGGAAAGGGGATTACATATGAAATGCAAATAAATAAAATATCCAATAAAAAAAGAACTTCAAAAAAAATAAAGTTCTGAGAATCAAAGCTGAAAAATAAGAAATTTTATTATAATTGAATTATTTTACTCCCCCTTTTCTCCCTCTAAAGCCTCTCATATACCCTTCTTTCACTTTTTTTAAATTCACGGTCTTTTTAAAATTAACTGTTGTTTTTAAATGCAGTAACATTAGATAGTTACCTAGAATTTCTACTGTCCAGACTTTTCTATACAGTTACAAATAGTTCCTATAGAAGAAGGTTTATATTATTTATTTGTAACTACCAATTGTTTTAGATGTTAAATCAACACATGTAAATGAAAACAATTCTCTCTATGTTGACACTTTAGCAAAGCAAATGACTTTATCCTTTAAAAATTCCTTTTAACATTATTTAAAATCATTGATATATTTAATGTAACAAAGGAGTAGGGAAGGAGGGACCTTGGAGGGAAAGGGCATGATATGGGATTAGGGGGGTGGGGGAAGGGAACATGTCCTGGTATTGGGTGGGGAAAAAGAATTGAAGCCCTAAGGGTAAGCAGAAAGAATGCAAACAGGCAACCTCCGAAGGTAGGGGCTGGGGGGACCCTCCAGAATGTACCAGAGACCTGGGAGGTGAGAGACTTTCAGGACTCAAAGAGAGGGGCCCTAGATGAAATGCTCTACAGTGGGGAGAGGGAATTTTAGAGCTCATCTCCAGCAGAACGACAGAGCATTGAGTGAGGGATGGGTTTTCATTCCATAGTCAAAATCCTGACCCATAATTGTTCCTATCTGAAAGAACTGCAAGGATGGAAATGGAGAGGAGCTGAGGAAAAAGAAGGTCCAGCAACAGGTCCAAAGTGAAATCCAGCTCAAGGGAAGACCCCAAGGTCTGAAACAATTACTGAGGCTGTGGAACGCTCACCACAAGAGACCTATCATGATTGCACTCTGCAAGACTCAACAAGCAGCTGAAAGAGTCAGATGCAGATATGTGCACTCAACCAATGGACAGAAGCTGGTGACCCCTGTGGTTGAGTTAGGGAAAAGTTGGAAGAGGCTGAGGAGGGCAACCCTGTAGGAGCATCAGTAGTATCAATAAACCTGGACCCCCGAGATCTCTCAGACACTGTACCACCAACCAGGAAGCATAAAACAGATGATATGAGGCCCCCAACACATATACAGCAGAAGACTGTCAGGTCTGGCTTCAATTAGAGAAGATGCACCTAGCCTTCAAGAGAATGGAGCCCCCAGGGAGTTTAGAGATCTGGTTGTTTGGGTGATGGGTGGTGGGGAAATCCTTGTGGAGACAGAGGGCAGGGGAGTAGGTACGGGATGTGGAACAGCTGGAAGGTGGACTGGAGGGTAATAAAATCTGGAGTTAAAAAAAAAAAAACAAATAAAATAAAATAAAGAAGAAGGAAATAAAGTCAACCAAAAGATGGACAAAAAAAATGACCATTTCAATTCTTTATACTAAACAGCTGCAGATGTTCAAACTGGGAACGTGAACTAATATATTTTTCCATTTTTTTCACCGAAAATTTCTTCAGTCATTATTGTGTTACTCATATACTGCTGCAATGTATACTTGGAAAACTGATGTGTTATAAAGCTCTTGAACAATTGAAAAACAGTTATGAGTTCCTGACAGGTCACAAATCAATGAGTAGACAAAAATATGGAACAGTTTGAGATGAAATTATAAATCCTGTGGGAATTCAGTGATAACACTCTTCACTCTCAGATAATGGCTGTAGGTACATCCAATTTCTCTATTTGTCACAAGAATTTAAGGCAGATCTTCTTCCTCCTCCTCCTCCTCCTCCTCCTCCTCTCCTCCTCCTCCTCCTCCTCCTCCTTCTTCTCTTTCTACTCCTCTTCCTCCCATTTCTGTTTTGATTTGTTTTGGTCTTCATCATTTGATTTTTGTCTTTGCTTGCTATCCCAGATTACTTGAAAATTTTTTTGCATACTAAAGTATTCTCTAATCCTTTTTCTTATTTTTTGTATCCAGATCCACCCTAATAATTTAGCAGCAAGACTGTACAAGAGAAGCAAATTGCATAACAATTACAGCATATTTCAGTTTTTTTCATCCTGAGGAACTCTATACTCCTCTTCATTTAGAATGAAATGTAAATATTTATTACATTTTATTATTTTTAATATGAATATACAAATTCTAAAGTATTGGATTTGACTGTATTCCTTATCTCTTTCTTAATTATTTCCAAATTCTGTAAAATCCTGTATGAATAAGCTTGATATATTTCTGGTATGAAACATTATCAGGTCTCATGGACTCTTGTATTACTTATTCTTAGTGGAAATTTTCATATAGAAATAATTCTACACTTAAAACACATAAAATTTTATGTGGGAAATCCAGTTGCATCCCATAGATAATTCAAAGCAGCAGCACTCATACACTCATTAATCATGCTTGACAGGATTTGAAATTATTTTTTTAATCTCAATATTCTCATTCAGAAAAATACTCTTGAAAATCTGCCTCATTCTGAGACATCATGGTTTTGAAAATTATCTAAAGAACAAAGTAGTGATACAAAAGATTTTAAAGCTTACTTTTTAGAACAGTGTTTTCTGTCCAAGAAATAGAGACCCAGAGTTATTTCCTTAAATGTAAACCTGTGCCTTTTTCTCTGAAAAAGCAGAATATCTCCTATCTAAATGTGCTATCTCACATGTCTTTTTGACTCAGAATTTCTGTTTGAATGTATGTTGCAGACAACCTTACCAATCAATGTGTAAAGTGAACTGATTGAAATAGTTTGGGGCAAATTTAATGAAATTACAAAGGATTAGTTATATCTCCCTTGTTCAGGATCAGAAGAGAAAGGGACCTGGGGACCATCCCAGCTCAAAAGCCTTTGTAATTTCAATCTTGGAACATGTATATAACATATAATACCTGTGGAATTTTACAAGAGTATGATACTGACATGGAGAAATAAGCCAAACAGAGAATCTACTATAAAGCTGAATGTTAAGCCTCTAGGAGATATCAGGACAAGGTGCTATGATAAGAGAAATATCTATGTCAAACTAAAAGAAATAAGAGAATCTGAAATTGTATTGAAACTGCTACAAGGCAAAATTTCAATGAAGAACTCTAGTAGAATTGAAAAAGAAATATACCAACATGTTGAATATTTAAATAAAAAGTATAGTAGGTAAAAGCTATATGATGATGTTCAAACATGGTAAGGACTTTCAGTTCTTAGAATATGTGTTTTATTGATTTATACATGCATGCATCTACATAAAGTCTGCAACAGCATAACACTTACTTTCTTTCCCATGAGTAAAATGAAATACAAGGTCCATACAAAGTGATTGCAGCACATTGAAAAGAATTCTCAAGTGGTAGTATTAAACATAGAAATTGTTGGAATTATATTGAGAAACTGCCAATAGCTTTTTAATTAATTATAATAGATATACAAGTATATAGGCAGATAGACAAGTGCCAAGAAATAAATGTTAAGTATATAGAGATATAAATATTGAATTGAAACAGATAATTATATACACAGAATTTATGCAGCATACATAAAAATACAAACATATATGCATGTATACATATGTTTAAATACTCTAGGATTTTATCTACCACAACCTAACATTTATAGCTACATTTTGTACATATTCACTTTTATTTTAGTAAATTTAGGTATAACTACTCCAAACGGGAATTTATGAGATAGATGAAAGGTGCTTTATTTAGGAATTAGAATTTATATGCAGATAGAAAAAACCCTCTTCTACTCAGTATCATGTTACAAAAAATCTCCCAGATACAACATTGAAGGAAACAAATTCGATGTACACTTCCGACTCATAAAATTCATACACGTACAAACACACACACACACACACACACACATCACACAAATTAATCTACAATAATAATGTTTAGTATGGTAGTACCATTTGGGGATCTGACTGATTGGAGAAAGAGGACTAAGTAGTATCTTCTGCTATTGGAGCTTATAGGAAGGAGTAAAGCATACAAATCTTTGTTAATCTATCAGCATAAGCTAAAGTTACATAAACAATGTGATGTCTCATCTATAAAAAAAATTCTACCATACTGTTAGTGATTGATTTATTTATCTAATTGTCATTCACACCCCCCACCCAAATATTGAAAACCGATAATGATACACTGGGATATGATCAAAAAGTTAACAGATGGTTTCACAAGAATATTAACATGATTTGGGAAATAATAGAGACAAAGAAAATCCACTTAAGGGGTATGTTTCACATGTGGGGAAGATCTTATTTATGGTCTTCATTCAAGGTATGCATTTGCTTAACAGATAGACTAATGGATGTCAGGCAGTAGACTGGGAGTTTAGATTTCAGAGGTTAGTGTAAACTGGGGAAAAGTCTAATTTCACCAGTTGCTCAGGATACTGTCAAAACTTAAGATTTTATTTCCACAGAATTAACTAAGTATGATACTATAGCTATCTGCCATACTTAAATACCTACAGAAACAATGACATGTTAAGTCTCGGTATTTACTATGAATCATTTTGCTATGCTACCAATACAACCCATTTCTCTGTGTATTTATGGTGATATTATTTAAAATTTTAGACAGAAATTATTCTCCAAGGCCAAGAAGGATATATTTGTAAAAATCCAAATGATTGATAGACAGATCCAAAAGACTGAGCTGAAAGTTTTAACTATACCATTGTTCTGAGCTTAAGATGATTCTAACCATGTAAGCAACATATGTAAACTAATGGACTTAGGTTCACAACTAAAAACTAACATATGTGTTATTTAAAAATTGAATGGTTTTTGATTTCCCTAAAGTATACATCTTGAGTTTCCATTTATAGAAACTGTCTGTAGTTAATAATAAAGCTTTCCATGTAATTTCAGCTTGCTTCTAAAAGATCTAGGTAACAGGAAATAATCTATAAATCCTCTGCTCTACTTTCATGCAAACCACAGACGTCTAGAAGACCTTCTAAGCTGTCAGGAACTTCCAAATGATAAAAGGAAAAAATGATGAAAAGAAAGGAAATTTTCGAGCTGACCTTCTAATACCCAACATTCTTCTGGGATTTCTAGATACAAAAGAGATGTTTTAGTACTTGTCCAAGAACACCGGATTGCATTAACTTATTCAAATATGAGATCAGAACTCAGTGTTTAGGTTGGAAGCTGTCCCATCTGTGCCTTGATAAGAGGAAAAAGAGTGACAAATCACACCTTGGAATAAATTCATTTTAATCCCTTTCTTCCTTTTGATGTAATAAAAATAGTCTTGTCATGTAGCTATGATTGCATTTAATGGTTGTCATTTACAGAAATGGAAAAATGATATCTGAGCATAATGTCTTCAAAGATGGCTAATAGCGTTTTTTTCCTCTTTTTTTTTTTACATAGGAAAAAGTACTTTTATTTTACTTGAATGATACCATTGCTTCATGATGATCATTATTGAAAATTCAGCTGCTCTTTTATTACAGGGTAATGATAAGAAAAGCTCTGTCTACTTTCTATCATTTATGTTAAAAATGGTAATCCAAGCAAATCTATATTTTGAATATCTGCTGTAACCCCATTAGTTGTCAGACAAATTGTCATCAAACATCATACATAATTATTGCCACTTTACCTGACTTTAATCTCAGATTTCAAGTAATAAAGATGTCTCTCTATGTTGTATTTTGAGATGATCTAAAGAATGCTGGTTTTTTTGTTCTTTTCTGTTAAGTATTTCTTAAGCACATAACCTGTCTCTTCTATACTAATTTGCTGTAATACTCATTGATAAGTGGATATTAATTAATGTTAAATTACAATGGAATTTTTAGGGAATTACAGGTGACATCCACATCAAAACCAAATGAGTTCATCACGATTAAACTTATTACCACTTTTAATTAACCTTGAGTGCCCCTCAATGTTCAGTGTACACCATGCAAGTATATATGTAGGCTGTAGCTTCAACAAAAAGCAAACCCTAGACTACACATGGTATTAAAAGAGTTTTAAAAGAATGTCAAGGGAGACACATTTATACTTATTGAGTATGCAAAGGATCACAAAATGAGAACACCAACTGTAATCTAAAGAATTTGTGGAACAAAATTGTTCTCAAAATGAAAGCCAGAAAGAAGGCTCTCACGATTGAATTAACTTTAGTACCCCTATCAGGCATACAGAGAAGGCTTATTTCGCCTCTATAGTAAATGAAATTAAGCCTTCTGCTTTGTTTACCAATGATATATGCATCAAGTATACTGTCATAGGAGTTGGATAGACAGCTTAGTGGTTAAGTATAGTAGATTTTTTAAATCAGACCCAAATCAGTTCCAAGAATCCATGTGGGTCAGCGTATAGGTGCCTACACTGGCAGTTCCAGAAGATTCAACATCTTTTCTTAGCCCTCACAGACACTGATAAATGTTTATATGAATGTTCTCTCTTTCTCTCTCTCTCTCTCCCCCCATTTCCTGTCTTGTCTCTCAAATGTGTATATGTGTATATGTATGGTATGGGTATGGGTAGAGGTAGGGGTAGGTAGTATGTGATATATATATATCATACATATGTATACATATACATATGTCATATATCATATCAGTATATTTATATGTGTATATACACACATACACAGACACTAATTTTTTCTCTAATGAATGTTGCAAGATCACAGATATGTCTAGACTATTTTGTTGCTCTCATTAAAACTAGAGAATATCAAGAGATGTGATATCTACATGAGTCTCCTATGGACCTCCCAAAACCTATACTGGTAAATAACATTCAAAGATAAAAAGCAATATGAAATATCACATGTGCTAGAAAACATCATTTCCCATCCTTGAAAACACTGTTGCAGATGTCTGATACAGGAGATCTGTTCAACTGGACTAAATGACATATCCTTTAGAGTTTCTGTTACATTTGTTACAACTTTCAACTTAAGATTGAGCAAAATCTTTCCAGAAATATTTGAGACTTTTCCAAGAGGCAGTTTCAGGACAAAAACATTGTTTTAGCCAAACTTAGATTGAATAACTTGGGTTCTGGAAATGTCTGGCCATCAGTGTCACCACAAGCTGGTAAATGTATCCCAGTTCTTATATTGACAGAACAGATCATGAGATGTAGGAGTATATTATAGATCCACAGGTAAGACCTTGAGGGAGGAAGTGAGTTAGTCATAGTAGCTACCACAACCACAGGTCTTATTGCCTCCACTCCATTTCCGTTAAGTCCTAATCAAAAAAATCCATAACCTAATGTCAGATTCCTGCCTGAAGCCTACATCCTTGTCCTTGGCCAATGTCATATTCTTGCAAAGCAGTCCGTTTCCTTGTCCTGGGCCCATGTTGATTCTTGTCAAGCAGCTCCAAAGGCTTTTTGCCTCTCCCCATTTTTTATTTCATTAACAAGACTGAGTCTGTCTTATATTGTTCTCACAAGAATGTTTTCCTTACTTGTCATGGAATATGCATTATCAAAAGCAATGCATTTCTGTCTTAGGTTGGTAAGGCTCTGTGCAGAATTTTACCCATCCTTGGGGCTATTAATTTAATACCTTGGGGGTCCATTTTCAGGTTCAAGTCATGTACTTTGGCTGCCTAACATGTTGATGTGTTAAAATAAAAAAAAAAAAAGCTTTAACACAATGGGCTGGAAAATCTCTGGCAGGTAATCTAAATATTAGGCTAGAACAAAGAAGTAATTTCAGACAGGAATCTAAATTTTATTCTAGAACAAGGAATTAGGATTCAGACATGAAAATGACTTGGGCTAGGACAGGGAAGTAGGCTCAGTTACTTTGGTCATCCTGATAACCCCTTAGAAACAGTGATCATGGAATATTCACATAATTGGGTTTAATGCCTTGCTTATTCTTTGAATATTTGTGTTTATTGTATTGATTATTACTTGACTATTTGCATCTATTATATTTCTAGACACTCAAACTAGAACAGACCTTAATACATGTATGTTATTAAAATGGCATAAAAGCATAAAGGAGGAAAGGGGATGGGATATGGGGTTCTACGGAGGAGAAATGGAAAAGGGGATGACCTCTGTATTATAAATAAATAAAATATACAATAAAAAATTAAAATAATCCATAAAAGGGTAAGAGAAAGAGGATCTAGGAACGAGACCTTTTTCCTAGGGTTCCTGCATCACAGCAAGAACATATTTGATACTGCTCTGAAATTTGTCTCACACAAAACCCACAGGAAAAATATATAGTGTATGTATAATGTATGTTATATAGAGAGAGTGATACACACTTTCTAACTAAAATATCTGTCATATAAATGAATGATTAGAAAGACATTTCCAAATTTTATTGAACAAATAAATAAATATTTTAAGTAACACTTCCTGACAATCATGAAACAATAAAAATCTAGTGTATTATTGAACAACCATTTTAAAATTTAGTCTTTCTTATTTGAAACTTAGTTGTCTTTAGCCTTGATTCCTATGTCACATTCTTTTTCTTTCATGAGAAACCATGAGACCAAACTAATGAAATATGCAATTAGACTAGAATCATGACTCATCCTTTATGGATATTTGGATAACTCTTAAATATTATAAAATAGTGTATGCATCTTAAAGAGATCAGTATACATAGCTGTGCACACTAGATGAGTTCCAGTAGCCAAATATTTAGACATATTGCATCTCTGCTATGACACAAGCTCTTAACCTCCCTACTCCATACCTTGGTCTTTACTTCTTCTATTTCTTACTTCAATGGTGGCAGCTTATCAGATCCCACCTTCTTTTCTGCATTCATTTTACTTGGACAGAAACTCCTGTTAGGTATTTCACCAAATAATACTATGCTAACATAACAATTTGTTCATTTCAATAGATAAATAAATAAACAAATCTTTCATTAAAATGTGTCCTTAACACATAGCCAGTAAACGTCTCTGTCGAAAACATTGTCTTTGTTCTCCTAATCATTTATGTGCAGACTTATTTTCATGTCAATTCCTTGATTGGATTATTGTCAATTTCAAACCACAGGGTCATGGGGGCATAAGAAAACTTGAGCCACAGTCTTCTTTTGTAATAGAGTCTGTACCTCTTCAGACTGCCGAAACAGGATAAAGGGATTTGCTTTTTCATTACAGGACAAATTAAATTTTAATTGCCTGTTAAAACACAAATGTCAAAAGCAAATCTTAAAGGCAGGGTTGCAGTCCCCTCATAGATCAAGTTTTATTCTAATTTGCATGCAAATTAATTCTTTTCTTCATTTTAAATATGTTTCCCCCAGAATATATTAAAGCTTTATTTCAAAACATTACATGATATAATCAGAATATAAATAAATATATGTACAAACATATAAGGGAAAGCAAAACAATCAACCTTAAATTTTAAAAATTAAAACTTATTTTATGTTTTTATTCAGGATAAACTCACATAATCATCTTAGGTCAATTTTAACTTTTAAACAGAAACATTAGTAAAAATCATATCCTGGGTATTAACTAGGTTTCAAATAGCTTTTGATCTTGGTGTCTGAATCTCTTTTACAACAAAATGGTATGTTTCTGCTGCCTGTACTTTATCTCTTTCACAGTTCTTGTATTTCTTATTTTGAAAAGATAACAAGATATTATATCAAATACTTGTGTCCTGCTGACTCTGATTTGGAAAGACTTGAGATTGAAAAGTCAAAGATATATTCTTAAAATTCAAAGAATATTGATGTGAACTTAATTACTTAGTCTCATTCAATTATCATTCAAATATGGCATGTAATTGTGAAACTTATGGAACTATGAAAGTGGAAATATATAATGATGCAGACTTAATTTCATTAATTTAATGCATAAAGCACATATTACACAGAGGCAGACGTCAAATTAAAAACTCTCAGACTCTAATTAGCTTTAGAAATCTCTTATGTCTAATTGATATGGCTGTCATAATTAATTTAAATAGTGATTTCAACCTGGCTATGATGCAGGAAAATGCTTCATTAATAATCCTTAAAGAGAAATAGCATAAGATGTGGACATAACGATAAATGTCAAGATTCAGTTATAGATTTAAATATAGATATATAGCCTAGTCACTACAAGCACTATCCCATAAGAAATACAGTTTTAAAATTTGATATTTATACCAAATTATCTTTGTCATATTTGAAAGTCTTATGATTAATTCAACATTTTAAAATTCATAGAATATTCAGAATATTTATTTTAATCATAAGCTCTGAATCTTTTTACCAAAATTATGCAAGTAAAGCATTTGATGGACTAGGTAGAATTTTATAGCATTTTGTATTTCACAGATACTTTAATAAGCAAGAGAA
Source organism: Mastomys natalensis (assembly GCA_021653895.1). Taxonomy (NCBI): domain Eukaryota; kingdom Metazoa; phylum Chordata; class Mammalia; order Rodentia; family Muridae; genus Mastomys; species Mastomys natalensis. The sequence goes on from JAJTUV010001978.1 coordinate 531,784, forward strand.
GTGATAGATGAATGATAGGCAGACAGATAGCATTGACAAAAGATGAACAGGTTAGTTAAGAAAAGAAATTATATTTCAGGACATATACTATGATGTTTCAGAGCAGTTTAAAAATGCATTTATGTGATTTTTTTGTAAATGATGCGATCATCTAGATATCATGGCATTTATGGAAATCTTCATTTTACTTTCTAAGAATAGATTTGCCTATAGTCACAAAATACTCTTTAAATGTATAAATTTTGATTAAACCTGCATGTCTATATCATGTCTTTATGAGGTATCAGGTAAAATGTTAACTGTGATTTAAAATGTTCATTACAAACAAAGAAACAAAGGCGAGTAGGCATCTTAAGTAATTTGGTGCTGCATTCTAAGCACATAACTTCCTTCAAACATGGCTATGTTATAGTGAAGACCAAAGCACACTATACGTACTCCAGAGGCTTCATGAAACCACAAGTTATCTATTTTTCAAATTTAATGAAATTATATAGTATTTCAATACCACTTTTTTTCTTCCTTTAGGATGTTCATATCTGATTTGAATCTTCCAGAAATGTCTGGAAGAATGCATCATCAATTGACTGACCCACAGTTTTGGTAAAATTTGGAAGTCTTTGATTGAGAAAGTTACCATTAAAAACTTATGAAATGTTGGACAACATGGTCACTGACAACTTAAGCATAAATTAAGATTGTTCCATTTGTGAATGAGAATTTCTGAAAAAATTAAAACCTGGGTCTGGAAAGACTGAATGAGTGAAATTCAATAGTCTGGGGATACTAGAATAATACAGACAATGATTACTTTATCTTAGGCTACCTTGAGCCCTTTGAACAGCCATTCCTTTCTTACCTGTATCAGAACTATCATCTTGTGACAATACATTAAAAACCTTTTGAAAACTAATAACATATTGCTAGCTGCTACTAATCCCAAAGCTATGAATGTCATAACATATAGCATCTTAGATCTGTAGAATAGTTTCTGCCATTTTGCTGTAACAGACAATAAACTCACCAATGTGGTCAAACCTTCTATTGATTTATGGCTTTTGTTGTATAAAACTATAAAAGGTTTATGACACTATTTCCACATTGGAAAATGAAATTTGGATTAACTGAAATCTGTGTTCCCAAGTCACACTCACTCAAATGGCTCTACTCTAAAGTATCTCTTATTCCATTTAAGAGGAGAGCTATTTTTTTTATATTGACACATTGAAGTTTGGCTTCCCAAGGTCTTATATCCATTGAAAATTTCTGTTGCTCATGTTTACTATAGAAACTAATATGTCAGATGTTTACTATATCATATCACCTAAAGGGAAATACAGTCCATTGGAATAAGTTTTATAAATTAATTTATAAATTAAATTTTACAAATTATAACTATTTTATAGATTATAAATAAATATTTATTAAGATTACTAAAATTGTTTAAATGATGTGAGTTTCCTAAGCTGATACTGCTTCATTATCATATTGGTTTTCTATTCCAATCATGGTGGTTATGTTTGGCATAAAGCATCAAAAAATTCCCAGTTACTTAACTCACTCTCAGCCAGAGTGCCATCAAAAGGAGCCCTGAGAAAACAACTATCATGTTTGAAGCATCTTCTTAAATTTTAAAAAATATGAAAATTCTAATATTATATTCTCATTCCCAAGGATCTCATAAATACGGTGAGATTTAAGCTATGCCCCTGCTACCACAGTAAAGTTGGATATCATTCATGAGAAGGGTGTGTGTAGTATAACTTCTAGTCTGTGTTCATGAGTGTTGTTGTTTGAATATGCATGGCCCAGGGAATGGCACTCTTGGGAATTGTGTCCTTGTTGATGGAAGTGTGTTACTGTGGACATGGGCTTTAAGATCCTCCTTCTCACCATTAACTACATGGGAGTCTGTCTTTTCCTAGTGGCCTGCAGATGAAGATGTAGAACCCTCATCTTCTCCAGCACCATGCCTGGCTGCATTCTGCCATAGTCCCACTTTGATGATAATATACTGAACTTCTAGAAGTGTATGCTAACCCAATTAAATGCTGTTCTTATAAGATTCGACTTGGTCACTGTGTCTGTTCATAGCAGTAAAACCCTAACTAAGACAATGAGGAACTTAGATTCTAAGGAATTCCAAGATTTTACCTGTGAAGCATCCTTTCAGTGCAGACTCTTTTAAAAAGGACTCCACGTGTATACTGATTATCTGTATCCTGTCCAGGAAGCACTCAGTACTAATCAAAGAATGAAGTATCATAATAATTGCAAGTGATTTTATATTGGTAAAGCTTGGAACTTTTAAAAACACAGGAAATTGCAAAAGTCAGGCTGTCAGAAAGCACATGCTACACCAAGAAGATGCATCAACAATGTACAACATTGTTGATAATTATCTATAAACTATGAGCATACATTAAAAATATCTCTAAAATGAAATCAAGATGTTTCTCACTATATATGTATATGTACATGTATGTACGTGTGTGTTAATAAACTGGAAAACATCATATAGAAAAGTACTGAAGGGGCTATAATAAATCAAACAACAGTAGAATTTAAGGGTACTGTCACAAATTTAAAAGTTATTGAGGATAATCAGGTTTTGATTTGTTTGAATTCAAACCTTATCTCTGTCCTACTTTAACTGAGTAGGAAAGTAACTTCACTTTGCTCAGCTATTCACCCTATTCACCTGTGAAACTAGAGTAGTAATTTCATACAAGTATTATAAGATTTCAATGAAATGATATTAATTAAACAAATATATCAGTATGTTGATAAAAGTAACCGGCACAGATTACTTAAGTAAACAAGGTATTGTGTATGCCAAGAGAATATTAAGAACAGACAAAATTATTTTAAATATACTGATACTTAGCTTAACCCCCTTTTTATTCCCTTCAAGAAAGTAAATGTTACATTGTCAAATCTTGGTGTTGTTTGGAGCACATAGAGATGACTCAGCAGGAGTAAGGCTAATAACCAAAATTAGTGACATGAAATTAAGCCAATGTACTCTGTTTTGGAAGAAAACAGCCATCTACAAGTTTTCCTTCTTCTCACACATGCACTCCATGGGAAGTAAGGCACACACACAATGTGAACACATGTATTTTCTCATCTCTCTTCTCTCTTCTCTCTCTCTCTCTCTCTCACTCTCACACACACACACACTCAACACACACAACACACTTAAAATAAGCTTTAAAAGATTTTCTCCTAAACTTGACTATTAAACTTTAAAATCCACTATTTTTTACCACAAAATAGAAAATAAAATGGGAGATTATCAACTCCATAATATAAAATCAGTCAAAATAATCATGCTTGATTTTTACTGGTGTTTAAGCAATGCTTCAGTAATGTTAAAACTTCTTACCATTACAAAATAAAGCTAGAGATTAAAGAAAGGGAGAGATACACACACATACACACAAACACACACACAGACACACACACACCACACACACACACAGGAGAGAGAGAGAGAGAGAGAGAGAGAAGAGAAATTTTCACCGTTTTAATATCAGAATTCAAAAGATGAAAAAGTTCTATTTATTACCTAATGATTTTGTATGTATCCATGAATATACACTTTCACAAAAAGAGGAAAAATTCTGTGTATATGTTTAATGACTCGATTACTTTTGACCCTGCAACCAAATTTCTTCAGTGTTCTTTTTTTAACAATTAGATGCAAATTTTTCAGTTGAAATATGGCCTTCCAGTTGTGAATTTTGATAATTGTATGAAAATGAAGGGTTTTAATAAGCTGTGGGAACATAATAAACTGTCATAGAAGACAATTATCACTGGAGGAATTCACAATAGCTGTCATCTTTCATACTAGAGAATGAAAACTCTAAACACCATACAAAAAGGAAAAAAAACAATCACTTCTTCGGAAGTATGCAAAGGAGCTATTTTCTGCCTGGCTAGAAGTAATAAAAGAACTGACTGTGAATAGTCATTCATCATGCAAATGAATGAAGTCATTCTTTAGATTTCTATTTTATTGAACTGAAAGGACACCCCAAAAATCTCTTTGTTAAAATTTAAAACAAAGAATTTTTTTCTTCTACTTCTTTCAAACTTATTTATAAAATGAAGTTGCTGCTTCCCATAAAACATTCAAAATTGTCCTGCCATAGTTTTGCTTTAATTGTTACTTACATTATGATTAATTTTGTATATTGATAAAAAGTTTAAAATGTTACACTACTGTGAGATCATAGAAAGAATGGATAGGAGTAAGATATAGCAAGAAAACTTAAAGCGTGAAACTACATGGCAAATATTAATCTTTAATATTCAAAATTCAAAAAGACAGAATTTTACATTGAAAAGACAAAACTTTATTCATCTCATTCTTAAATCAAATTTATAGTTTTCAAAATAGAAAAGATGGACATATTATCTAGCCCTGTACCTTGGGCCCAGCCACAATGTGGTTATTTTTATTCCTGAAGAAAGCAAATTAAAA